>LUCM01001127.1:29450-86455 GCA_008360955.1 Fasciolopsis buskii | reverse complement strand
ACTATTCCTACATCATGTTGACCCATAGCTTGAACTGCTTCGTCTCCTGAATTGTGAAGATATCTTGACGAGATATTCGGCGCAGTTAGTTGAATTACTGTACTCGAATCCTGAATTCGTGTTTCACTAACGCAGTAGACATCAATCGAAAGTGAGTCCACTGTCAGAGCCAAACACGCCTGTTGGCCAGCCTGCATTAAAGTGCGCACATTGAAGGAACCCAGATGCAGAGGCTGACGAGGCTTGAGAAAATGTGAGCTCACAGACTGAAAACCATCTATTACACTACTTGACAATGAACCGTTGCGAGTATCGGGCTTGTTATCAATGGAGATACTATGGGTAAGCAGAAGGGGAAAGAGATTTAGTTGGAGACAGAAGAGACAGGTTGAGTAAAAAAGTGGGACCTCTGAGCAGTACCATGCTTATCATTACCCACCCTGCTCGACTCAATGGGTAGCGCGGTCCTGATTATCCTGCGCGACGACCGATGCGGTATGGAATTATTTGTAGGCGTGTAACTCATGGGGAATGATAGACGGGTCCTGTTAGGGAGTCCAGCCGCTAAGCAAGATAACGACAAGGGTTCTCAACCAAAGCCTTTGGTTCTGACAAGAACCTGACCGCGAGGCAGCGGGGCATGGCTGAGTGGAAGCCAATCTACTTGGATCAATTGTTTCTCCATTCGTTTTTCTGACTGAGGTGGTAACCCAGATCAAGACCAGGAAACTACTTCATCAGGCCTCTATCCATTGAGTTTCCAGGCGTGATTAGATCTTCGGCCTGAGATAAGCCATCCTCTGTAGCTCGTTGGATCATGAAGGCCCGCAAGCCGTCATACCACGTTAGGGCGTAGTCTCGTTGTGGCACTGTTTTATACTGCATTATCACAAGCGCCAATTTGCACGTAGATATAGTGTCATTACAACCTCGACAGAGGAGTAGAGCTGCGTTCAGGGTTCGTCACTCCCATGTTGACTCCTCTATATTATAATCGGTTATACAATTCAGTCTGTTAGACGAGAGATGTTCCCCGGTTTCCCAAACTGAAGTACGAGATTTGTCGTAAGAGCAGAGCAATAAAGGGCTTTTGCAACCTATTAGAAGCCGATACTAGATACTTCAGATACTTCAGACGTTTCTTCATCTGTTCGGATCGTCGACCCATCGTTGTCAGAGGTTGTGGGAGAAACGGCGATCGAGTTCTTTTTTATGTATCTCTGCCCAAAACAAGACCTCATAAGCAGAGAATAAGCAAAAAGTCCATTTACTGATAGGTCGCTTCGCCACGTCGGATTACCTTCGTCAGACGCTCGTCGGTGTGTCGTAATTAACAGCGGGTTTAAGTACAGGGTTTTCACTTGCCGATATGTTTCTGACTTTCTGCTCGCCTGTATTGTTCAAACTTCGATTTTGGTTGTTGCTATCTTTCAGCATTCTTGCAAGGACATGAAGTTGTGCATCTCATTTTTGCTGCTTTCTGTACTGAACGCTGAGCGCATTGGTTCACTCTAATTATCATGTGATCATCTCGGTTAATTCCTGTGAGTTGTGCCTAATGCGAAGCACGTGCTCTAATGCTAAATTTTTCCGATCACATTCGGGCCTAGCCACTAATTTGATAATCGTCGTGTCCGCTGCCTGAAGCATGTTAGATGTCCTACTGAGAGTGTGAGTTCGTAATTCAGCTGGGGTCAACAGTTTTTAACGGTGATACACACGCGCCATATATGACACCACACAGTAGTCAGACAGGTAACCGTTTTATACTTCGATCACATTTGTACTTTGTTTCATCCTCCTTATCTTCGTGTCCTATCAAGTCTAGAGCGGGACCATTCTCTTAATTGCTAATCAGTCTCTTCTAGTCGGTGAAATCCTGTTGCTGCTCTTCGTTTTTTCCACTTCCACCGGTTTCCGAATAATGTTATTCATCTCGATCGACTGTACTGTGCTTATCTCTAGTTCTCGTGATTGGCACTTTCAGTGTACATATATATATATATATATATATATATATATATATATATATATCCATCAATGCGGATATGCATGTTATATATATATGTATAGAAGCAGTAAGTAGTATGTGGATGAGTGAAGAAAATTTGCCCGGGAGCACACGACCGGCTTCATGGTTATTGTCGCTCGTCAGGTATGCGTACCCGGTGCTCTCTTGTCCCAACACCCACATACTTGTACACTCTGAATTGATATATCTGTCTCATGAGAATCGAATCTGTAGCATGAGGATTGTGCATGGAAGCTCTTCGTCGAAGAATCCACAGAAGAACCACAGCTGTGATTCGTTGATAATTCTTCATCAGTTGGGCTGAGCCAACCTTAGGAACGAGGGCAGAATGCCCCAGAATATACGTATATATATATATATATATACGTATATATGAACATTTGATGTATGCACTCGATGGACATTACACTATGAACAAATACTTAATTTTCGCACGGTTCAAAATACACGATGATGAGAACTCTTGAGGGTTATAATGGCTACTTATGAACAAGAAATTTAGATTTTTTCGTTCGCCCATTCAAGAGGATATTTTTTCAAAAATGCTTGGGATAATCAAGCGTTGTGCGCTGTCATCAGCAAACAGGTTTTGTTGACAAGCAAACATGCAGTGCTTTTTCCGTACATGCTTTGCAGTAACCTTGACGTGAAGAACTTCCTGTTTGCCGTTTTCTGTATTGGAGAGTAATATTTACACGATGCAGCTCGCTGCTGGACTTAGTAAGATTTTATGTGGTTCCATATCACTCCAAGGTTCAGGGTTACAGTTGCGGTCCCCCATTCTGTGTGGTGGGTCACAGTGGCTGTGGGAGTAATGGACCTTCCCCTATGCTCATTTGTCAGGTGTGTCCTAAAAACAATTTTCAACGGACTTTTTCAGTAACGAAAAAAAATCATATCCCTGCAGTTTTAATTTGATGGTTTTCTACCTCCAAATTGCCTCTTGTTGGGGTTTTCTTGTATGACACTAAAAATTGAGTCTTCTTCAGTCAGATGTGTTGCACAAAGCTCAATACAAAATTTCAAGATTTGCAAGAACTTTCAGTCTAACCGCCCTGGATTAACTGGAAAAATTATTTTCGTTTGTTCCCTGCCACTGTCACGCCGATAGGATGACGGTATGGCGGGATGTGCGAAAACGACTTCCAACGTTCATGTTGAAGCTCACTGGAATTTCCGTTTACTCCAAACTATGCTGTTCGTCATTAATAATTGACACCAAACGGCAGTTATTGCAAAGTTTTGCGATGCTTAAGGGAATACTTTCATCCTGTTCATCGAGGTACATTTTTGATAACAATACTCAGTAAAAGGACGACTTTTATTGCTCAAGTGACTTAGTTTGTGTAATTTCAACCTAGAATCAACCAACAAGTCTTTTGTCATGAGGAAGTACTTTCTTTACATCATCGGACTGCAAAAAACTTGGAACATTTCCCATTACTCTATTTCCAATCATTCAGCATCTCAAAAGATCGTTTTTTAATTTGATATTCCTACCTGTGATTTTTTCTTTGCATCGTATCACTTGATGAGGTTAGTTTTCCTTTGAAATCACTGTTTGTGGTGAAAAGCCAAAAAACTCAGACACGTGTGACAGTGAATCGAAAATATCTCACCCTACTGCCGTTAGTCGTGGCAGATAGGAACCAAGATTGCGGAGCTAGTTTCACGTTATCGATTGTCCAAGGGAGCCACACTTTACCTGATAATTAGGACCGGTTTGTCTAGTGCTTCAGTTCAGGTATCCCGACTAGTAAGTGTTAGTCTGCTTCTAGATTTTTTATCCATTTTTTGAACACAAATTATTTTCCAATTCGACTTAATTTGAGACATTTCATGTCAGTTTCATTATTTTGTTTTCCCAGTCGCAACTTAGGGGGGAAATTAGGTACGGCGGTTGTGAATCGATACAAGATTGAGACGTTAGCTCAGCTAGCCGAGATCAGTCTGGCGGAATTGACGAAGGAGTTTGGCGAGAAGACGGGGTGAGTTGGCGTCGCTTTTTTTTGCCACATTCCCGATTATTTTAAGTTTTATCCTATTCTAAGTGAATTCATCGCTGTCACATTATAACTTCCTGACGTGTAATGATCTGTGTCCAAGCAGTCAAATACCATCTCTTATTGGTTTACGGGAATCAAGCTCCGTTTGCGGTTAAATGTTCAATACTAACCTTTTGGGCAATATTGGTGGGTGATCAAAATTTGGATTACTGTTGTTAACCTTTCTCAAGACTGATTTACAAACAAATAAACTTGGGTTAACAGCCAAAATCACCTAAGTATAAAACAATGCTTGTCAAAACATTTAATGGTGATGGACGTCGCTACTAAAACAAGTTTCGGGAGAGAACCATAAACAACCTGCTATCATCTGACTTAGTAGATGACCTGAAATAGAATACAAGAAAGGCTTTCAACGCTATGCCGTTTTTATGTATTTTTTCTGGGACCGAGTGATTCAAGTCGACGAAAGTTGACAAGTTGATTCGTTGACTTATTGACGTATTGGATATAAACCACTGAATCATTGATTCTCACGGAGTGTCGCTGTGATGCAAAGCGCTGTTATTCCTACCCTGAACAAGCCAGAAAAATAACGAAATAATTCTGGGATCCGGCAAGTTTTTTTCCTGGTGATCCGTAATCTATGTTCGAGCTTGCCATTTAGACATGATGCACCAAACGCTGCAAGCCCTCCTCTAATCGAATGGTGGAACGAACTCCCAGAGAATCGAACTCGGCGTTTTTTATTGATCGTAACTTAACGTCATCGATCAAATATGCTCACCTTAGCATTTCCGACCGTCTCCATCTCGAGTACCTTTATTTTGAGGGCAGTATTGCACTCCGATTCGTTTATGAAACTTAATAACTTTCCACTAGTGCAAATTGGCCCCTAACCCATTGATCTTCAATGAAGTTCCATGCAGCACTGTGATTGGGCTAATCAATACTTTTGCTTTCCCGTTAAGGCAGCTACACTGTGTTGACGTGAACTAGTTTTGTCGCAGTGTTATATTGATTGGGATGTATGGACTTCGCCGATCTCCTGGTTTCATAGAGAGAAGGGAATCGTCAAATATTTCGATATACGAGTCAGTAATTTACTATGCTTCATGGGCTGCTAGTCGTGATTTGCAGTCCGCGAGTATGAAATCCGAAGCCATCACTGATCAGCCGCAGAAGACTCGAAGGCTAAAGTCGGGCTTGCTCTTCACTTTATGCTGGTTGTACAATAATACGTGATGTTCAATTGTGATCAGTTCAATCCTTAGGTGGTTGTCTCCATCGTTCGAGCGGAACGAAAGGCCAAGAGTATTTCGCTTCCTCTGGGCATACTACCTGCGGAAATCTTTTTTTGTTACATTTCAAATTTGCATATTACCCGTATATCGTTGTGGGGCAAGACATAGATATATCGAATTTCACGACTCCAGACGTACACATTTTTGACAAATCGTATAATATATATATATATATATGTATATATAGGAAAAACTTGAAAACAAGCATAGGGAAACCGCAACAGCATTTAAATAGAGGTATACGGAAAATTGATTCCAGAGGGAAAAATAAACGGTAGTATGACAAGTTTCGTTCCATTATGTTTCTGCAATACATATTTTGTGATTTTCTTGTTCCGTTTTAATGGGACACGAGTTCTGTAGGCTGATCATAAGACATTCGTGCCCCTGATTTTGATTGTGCCATGTTTCTCAGCGTCTTCAACCAGCAAAAGTCCTCATCTTTTGGGCCCAAATCAGAAAGGCGGAAAGCACCAACCGATACCAAAATCAGACCAAATTCTTCATACCTCTACGCCAAGTCGTAGAATGACCGTCGCGGCGCATCCTCTAGCTTTCCCCAGCACGAAAAGGTAGTCGATGGGCAGGCATGGGCGGCACGTGTCCACACCACCGAAAAAAGGGCAGTGACTGCTTGTGGGAGAAAACTGTCTGCACCCAACACAACGGCGCACCTCGTCACTGCTCCCTCCAAACTCGAGCAATGCTTTGGAGGTATCGGTGGTGGAGTACATTGAGTCGCCGGACATCCTCAACGCAGATGGGCCAGGTCTCGCGATCGCAAAGAACATCACTAATTGTGACATTATACGTCCTTTCCTTGAGGGGAAGCCGGAGGTCGTGGATGCACCACAAGTGTCGCAAGTTCGCGAAAGCTGCTCCGGATTTCGTTATTCGTGACGTGGTCTCCCCAACACCTTCGCCAGTTGTAATCAGAATCCCGAGGTGCTTTAGGCCGTTGACTATTCCCAATCGATCACAACACGTGACTGGAAGCACAGGCCCTGCCAATCTTGAAGAAGTACCTTGCACTTAAAAGAAGCGAAGCACATGCGGTATCTGGATACCCAGTCGCCTTGCACCCCAACGCTTGTTGAACTGCCTGTGTATCGTTGCACGGCAAGACGATATTATCGGTATACTCAGTCGAAAACTGTTTCCTTTGAGGAGTGCAATTCCGTCTAATATAAAAGACAGCGGTCTGTAGAACATCCATCATCGCAAATTTTAAAAGAACCGGTGATATTGGGCAGTCTTGTCGTGCTCCACTGGAGAAGGCGAAGGGTGACGAAATTTAGCCGTAACCCATAACTCGACCTAGGACTCGAAACCTGCAAATGTCTCTAATTGAATACTAGCATATTATTTGTGCAGAAAATGTCACAGACCGCACCGCATTCAATTCGTGGAAAGGTGGGATAGCCGCCTTGGGTGAATTATTAACTTCTACGCGAAAGCGTGCGATGCAGCGCTAAGCAGAGTGATATGGCAATGTTTAATTTCGACTGACTGGGTGATGCGAAAGAATAATCGAGACGCCAATAGAGGCTCGGCTGTTGTCTAAATTGTCACTTTCGTTGACGGGAAATAACGATTAGTCGTTCTGGAACAGAAGGAGCGGATAAACGGCCACATCGGAAAATTAAATTACTTTCTTCTCCCTGTGAATTCTGAAGACCCACAACAGTCCATACTTTTTCAACATGATAATGCTTTCGCTCATACAGCTGCGAATGCAACACCATGGCTATTGTTCTTGGACATGACAACGAACTGGCCTGCCCGCAATTGAGCTTTAAAACCAGTTGAAGACGTCTTTTTTATGACATGCATGAAGCATGAGTGTAGTGGAAGGCACGTCCCATACCCACTAGGGTCCACTGCACAGGGGAGGGGGACCGGTAACCATGGCCCTGAAAATTGAAGTGGCATGGAACCATATAAGGTCACATTAGATCAGGTGTGGTAATGACCCGGGCGACAGCGAGTTGCCGTCCACCACCGAGGTGATCGGCAGATCCGGGATTCGAACCTGCGACTCTTTCGATGTCTGACGTTTAATCCACTTGACCACCTTTGGTCACATTATTTGAAAGCGTAGATTTACGAAGTATTGGGCCTTGTTCTTCCAGTTGATACGAACGCTGCCGGACGCGTGCACTTTGTTCATTCTTGTCAATCACCTTGAAATACCAGTTTATATAAGGTACATTAGATAAGATGAACAGCAGACAAATGGTTTGTGAACATTTTAGTAAATAATCAGTTGGAATTCATCAATGTTTAACGAAAATATTGAGTCAATCTTAGTAGCAGGGGTGAAAGGGTTTCTCGGAATTATTCATCATGCGGCACGAACGCTGAACTCGCCATTGGGAAGCCATGAAAACACTGTACGGCTACTTTATCGTTGTCAGAAATCGCCCCCTAACTGTGGTGCGAACCCGGGAAGGAGGATTTTGAATCGAATGCCTTAACCACCACGTCGTTGGGCAATCTCTCAACGATTTTTTGTACTTCATCGCATGATATTGCACCTATCCCTCACTGATTATTTGCACGGCAGAGGGCGGCTCACACACAGCAATCGACTTCCACAGCTGTACGGTGCTTCCGTTGTTTCTTAATGGTGAGTTGAACGTTAACGCCGGGTGGTTAATAACTTCGTGAGTGTGTTGGATCTTATGTATCTCTGGCATGCAAAACACTACAAGACTTATCCCATGCTGTACGCACTAACTTATCCGTTTGTCACTGGCACTCATTCACCCGCTCTGAATTTCTGTCTTCCTGAGTTAACATATATAAAAACTCTGTCTTCTATCTGGCGCGACTACTGATCACCTAGAACAAGACGAAAACTGACTTACTTTATGAATTTGATTGTCGGTTTTTCGTTGTGGACTGCCTATGGCATTCATTATTTTATGCTTATTTCACCCCGTTTTCGTCAGAACATTTGATCGAAGTGTAGGCATGTTGCTTGCAAAAATCTGTCATACGAATACGAATATAGATCTCTTTTATTCCAAATTATTACTGCTTGGTCAAGAAATTGGCTGTACGACTTGTGCCGTGGATACGATCCGGAGCCGGTCACTGTTCGTCAAATTCCCCAATCAATAGGATGCAGTAAAAACTTTCCTGGTCGATCGGCACTGGCTACCATTGAAACTACCAGGCAGTGGCTGTGCAGTCTTGCCAGCGAATTGGTCGAACGATTAGAAGCTGATCGTGGGGAATACCGACGTCAGGCATCACGACTTACTCTTCACGTGCGAACAGATGCTCCCCTGTCTAACGGAAGCTTCTCGCGAGTGTTGCCTTCTGTGTTGTTGGCTTCCATCGGAGTTCCAGACTCCCAGGATCCGGCGGAGCAATCGATCTCAAGAAACGAGTCTCAGAAACCGAAAACGCGACACGAGGAGCGTATTGCTGAAGCTGCTCTTCGTGTACTACGAGACCAAGTAGAATGTAATGAAACGTTAGATACATGGTGAGCATATTCAACGGTGATAATTCTTCATCGCGTATTTGATTGTCTTGTCTTCTATGCGTTACTAGATTTCGTCCAATCTCTTACTGATTTCACACGAAACGTTTATCAAGTAAGGATTTCTTGGGATGTTTTACTTCATTCCAGTTTACTGTTTGATTGAATCAGATTAGTTTGGAACCCGTGTTTCGTAGGTCTTTTCTGATCGTACGGTTTATATAGTCGTTGATCCGATTGGGGTTAACGATTAAATAATTACTGTTGTGTGGTTCATTGATACGTGCAACATTGCCACAAAGGCGATGGTTACGCACGCTTGATCATACTGATGATGATAGTGAAGTTAACTTTCATTTGGCTCATGAGCATTCAAGGATTGTAACAAAAAGCATTAATATTGTTGATATTTTGGTGGGCAAGGAGATCTTGACAACGTAACAAGTGACACAATTAATACATTGGTATATCTTGACGTCTTTACGCGTCACATGAACTATCTCTTGGACTGGGTCTCACTTGTACACCGGATAGGGCGACCACACCTCATGATTGCGCAGTCAGAAACATTTACTGTCAACGTGATTGTTAGCAAAGTTGTTTATTTTGTGTCTACCGCGATTCCGTGAAAGTAACGTCAACAGAACTACGGCCAATAAAATTACTCATTCCGAGAACTCCTTAGGGTGTTTTTTATTGTCGCCGCGTTATAGCATTAAATATGACAAGTAATTCGTCCCCAGTGGTTCACCTCTAAAGTGCTCATGAATGCATTTTCAAAGGTCACTCATGTTTCCGCACTTCTTTGTCTTGTGTCTAAAGGATAGCTCCGATCACTTCACTGGCTTTTTCCGCCGGAAAGTTCACATCCGATGTCGCCGTTGAATCCGGTGATTTGCGTACAATGTTTGCTCACCAGAATATTTTGGCCTCCGGTTCGAAAAGGATAGAAGATGATATGCCTACAGAAAACTCACTTGAAAACTCATCTGCTATTGGGAAGAGAAAATCATCTCCAATTCGTCTGAGCAGCGGGCCCGTTTCGGATCCTGCCAAGAAAAACTCTACTAACGGTGTAACATCTTTCTTTAAACGACTTCGTGTGGCTGAGCTGTCAGTATCCGCTTGTCCATCTCCCCCCAAGAGTATTACTCTGTCGCCAGTGAAAGCGTCAAGTCTGCATTCTGAGCCACAGATGATCACACTTGATCCTTCGGTCGAACCGGATTCGAGCTCGCGATCGTCCGTATCTTCAGAACCACCTGCGGTATTTTTTACTGCCTACACGGCTGGTGACTGGATTGTATGTGACGAGTGTGGTTCGCGAATTTCTGTCTGGCAAGTACCAGAACACTCAGACTTTCATGTAGCTCAACGTATTCAACAGGATTGGGTTCGTGAGTCGAACTCTAGCATTTCTACTGTGGTACCAAAAACGTCTACCTCGTTACCACCAGATTCCGCAACGCCTTCCTCGGAATCATCCAAGTTAAAGCTGTCTAAACGAGTACATCCGAATGCGAGGTCTACCACTCGTGGACGTCGGAAGACACCTGCAGTTGTGGGCACTTTGGATCGATTTATTCAGTCATCTCGATCCTCATAAGGGTTCTGTTTGTGTGTACTTGGTGAATTCTAAACTTATACTTTGCACTTTCCCCTCCTCGATCAGAAAAGTTTGCTTGAGTGCATTCGTTTTGGTCCTGAGTTTGGAATCCTACTTCAGATTATGTATTTTACCCTTGATATTCAGAAAAAACATTATTTTCTTTACTTATTCTGCCCGCCGAATGTTACTTCACTAGCTGATATTTTCAATTTATGCATGGTCTTGTATGTGCTCACAAATAAAAACAAATCATCACGAAACCTCCTAGTTTGAGCTGTCCATCAAAGGCGGAGCTATAAGAGCTACTGAAGCGAACGTTCGGGGAGGGCCTGATAACCAGTATTTCGACACCGTTCAAAATTGCTGCTTCGCTATTCCCAACGAGGAATCAACTAAGCTACGGCCAAACCTTAACAGTTTTCCTTCCGGGCCTTCATACCCCAAAGTTCGATAGTGAATCAGGTTAGCGACTAAATTACGAGACATTAGAGATAGATTGGGACCATTAAAGGCCATCAAAACAAAGGCGACCACTTACGGTCCACACTCGAGGAAACGACGGGAGTTGGGTTTATTCCACATGGTTAAAAAGGAGCCGGTGCAGATATCTGAAACAAGTATGAGATCGGAAAGAGCACTTAATTATGGGTGAATGGGGCATGCAAAAAAGAATGCAATCAGTGGTTTAAATCTTCAGATCTGCTTACACGGGTGTTTCGTTCTAGCGGTTGAAGGTATCTGTCTGGCTGAGAAGCAAGGAGAAGGAGGACACTTACTGCTTATCAGTGTTTGCATGTCGCTCTTTTCGGATTATTACTGAAGTACGATGGGTAGGCTAACATCGAGTTTTGACGTGGGGGTTCTGGCTTCAGAGCCTGGTCTTCATGGACGACATTAATTTTGAATAAGTTAAAGTGTTTTTGATATTCGTTGCGTTTTCTCACTGACACTTTTATCCGGGAAAGACCGTCACTAGATGTTTCATGGTGGTCGCTTTTGGTATGAATCCAGGAGACTGGCGCGGATGAGACGAGCTAGGTTCTTGACTTGGGATCCACAGAATTTTCCAAAAGAATGTTTACGGAAATTAGGCAATATTGTTTGGTTGCAGTCTGACACTCTTTCACTGAAATTTTTCCCCGCTGATGAACTTAAGTAATTAAAGTCTATACCAATCAAAGGACTCATTTACGTCTCTCACATTCAGAGGTTATCGCTATAAGTTGCCCTCCACTTGACGGGGGATAGTCTGATCGCTCAGCTGTCAGGGTCCTAGTCTTTAAGTACGAATTGCACAAGTGGAGTCCAATGTTACACGACGGCTGAAGCAACGAAGCACAATGCCTAACCTAATGTTTATCAATAAAATGACCTACCCGGTTTGATCCCGGATCATGGTCTGAAGAAATCCCAATTCGCTCCCTGTTTCTTCGTTAAGTTTCAGAAATCCCGCTGTTGCTGACTTTCTTTTCTTGGGCGCTGTGCTCGCACTCACTTAGTTCACGAAACGACGGTACTCCAAGGTTGCAACCGAAGTCGGACTGCTCGTGAGTTTAATGACTGGAAACTAAATGGGATTCAGTATCTTTTTCAGCGAACCTGTTTTTGAGTGGTGTTCGACACGGCCAATGAATACGGCCGTTCAGTTTGGACTTCGGATGAATTAATATCTCAAATCGTACGAAATGAAGGAGGTCCCATGTTATCGAAAAGCTTGCATAGGAAAAGGTGATCCACAGCTGCTATATATTTTCATTACGTCCTGATTAGTGCAATAAGGTAGTCTTACCACGATGAAAATGAAACTTCAGTGATATTGGTGGCAATCAACCTGTTGTCACTACAAGCCACAGCTTATGCTTCGGTTGTTTGCGGTGCGACAATCACAATGGCCTGTTGATTCCGTGCGAACATTACGCCGAAACAGCTAGGGGTGTTTCTGCTGGACGTGGCACTTTTGGCTGGGATTATTCAGAGGGCATTGGTTTACCTTGTAACTGTTTGCTCAATGTTAGGCTTGAATCAGTGAAACCTTATTGGAAAGGAGCACTTCCGTTTTTTTTCGACACTTATCTGGGCCATGTTTAAGATGGCCTTTATGGCATGCGATTTCCGGGTTCTGTGAATCAAAATTTAATTCAAGCAAAAGACAAAAAGATTGCTCCGGTCTGCAAAGGATCTACGGTATTTCATGTTTTGTAGTTTGAAACACTAGGTTATGAGTTTTTTTGTGACAGCGTATCTAAATCATTCTGAGAGTCCACTTTCGGCTCCCGCCAAGAATTTCTTTTTTTGAAGCTCCCTTTGAATCCCACCGTAGAGAGTTGGTTTCTAACTGAAGTCATGCTTCCTTTTCAAGTGATCGAATATTTTTGATTGGTGGGGAAAAGTACATGTGATCTGTGGGCACAATTGTCGGGAAACTGAAGGCAGGCATTTTTTAGGGCCAATTTCATTCAGAACTTGGCTTACTTGTTAAGCTCACGTATGATGATTGGACATTCTATTTGTTTCACATGTTTCATTAGGTCTGAAGCTTGCCGAACAGGCCCGTTTTCGCTTATTCCAACTCGCATCAGCAAACAGAATTAAGTGCGAGTAGCATTGTCAAATCGGAGTTGCAGTCGCAATTGCCCCAATCTGTCTCAGGTGTGCGTGAATATAACATTGAACAGTTTCAATTTTTTCGTTGATTTCACCCTAATCTCCACCATCTAGTTTGTACTGATATTATCATCCAATACATTTCGTCCATACATCATGCACGCTTTGACTAAGAATTTCAGCTCTTCGTTTTCTTGTTTACGCGTACAGATGTGGGTAGAAGTATACCCAACGATGACTCGTCCTGTCTTTTTGCAATATATGTATATATGTATATATATACTTGACAGCCTCATGTCTGCTCTAGAGGTCTCGTAGGAACTCCTATTTTGTGTACATTTGGTAGCCGGCATAGCCTAGGTGCAGTCATATCCTCAGGTCTTATTCGTTCGAAAATGAGCTCGTCGATTATTCCTTTCCACTTCGAGGACCGTAGTCTTTGAAGGAATGTTTTTTAGGGTTCCAAAATTCGGCTTTGGTTTCAGTGAAGCTCGATTTCCGAACCTTGCTTTCTGGCGATCCCAGAGCTAAGATCAACATGCGGATTATTATTTCTTCCTCCTGAATCAGATTTTCTTCTGCCGATATCCTCTCGAGTTACTAACGCCCTTTTCAGTCGTCTTGGCGGCTTTCTTGCGTGAAGTGCATTAATTTCTGATAGCTTATTTATATCCTGATCGGCTGCATCATCTCAGTCTGTTTGGCATGCCTCAAGAAACTGAATACTGCAAATACTTTCCAAATTGCATTTTTTGCTTCATCTAACAGTAAAACTTTTCTGCTAGTTTTACAACCTTCTTCCTTGATAGGTATGATGCAAATACTTTCCACTTCTTATCCATTCTGTAGAAACAATTAAACGGTGCCTTCAACTAAATTCGTCATTATTTTTTACAATTTTTCTAACTGAGGTAGGGACGAATGGTCATCGTTGCAACAAAAAAATACTTGCTTGTAGTTTGTAAGTGGAATAATTAGGTCAGAATCTTGTGCCAACAATTCCCATCCGCCAAAAGTCACGAGGATTGATGTAGTTCGTTTGAACAGACTCGTTCCGCTAAAGATCACAAAAGTAATCTCATATTTTAGGGTCTGTGTCCCATTCCCTGTACTCCAGTTGATAAGACTCGCCTGTCAAACGGTCGATTTCTCTGTTCACTTCCTTCCGATCGATAGAACCTGTGCAGCCACTCGCACATGAAAGCAGCCCTCTCCATTCGGTCAGTCCTGTCTGCTTCCCATGTAATCTTATTTTGATTGGTCAAAACCAGGGTGTCCAATCGTCTGAATCTGGTGAATTCTGCGCTGGCAATGTTGATCAACGATAGACTGCCCAAAAGCATGTCGCTTTCTCTGTGGAACATTTTGTGGATTTTTGAGATTTTGCTGACGAATTCTGATGCGATTGCGAAAGTCCCAAAAGATCATAGTAACGTCGAACCTCCTTGTTATGAATGTGTACTCTACGAAGAGGACGATGCTGCTTCGCGCAGTGTTTTGCCAAACGTAAGTTGAGAATTGCCTGACGGATGTTAGTGTTAGTGATGGTAGATAGAATTACCCGTGGTTTTTTGTAATGAATGTTCTGTTGCATCTTAAAGATAAACGATAATGAAAAAACCACGTTACTCACATTCATAAGTGTTATACTCTTATTGACTCAACCCCAACTGCAATTTGTACGTGGCAGTGGGCTGTAAGTTGCTCAATGATCATTTGTTAATGTATTATTCTTGTCATCGAGTGGTCATGGTAATTGGCATGTGACTGTTCTCCGTTCGATTTTCCTGTTAACGGGGTTTCCTGATGGTTGGACAGACGGTGAATGCTCACGGTAATGCCAAACCGTTTTGATTCAATTCAAGAGGTGCGAGTCAGGTCGAATTGCGGCAGAGGTTTAGATAATTTTGATCATGCTATAAGTTTGCTTCGCAACTCTTCTATACATTGAAAGAACAATGGAAGATGAATTAGCAACAAAAATCGTCTATTTATTCTGATGAAGTTGCTTTGCGAAATTCTACTGAGATAGGAACGTAGCATAGCTGAATGGGGATTGTTCTGTTAAGTAGGCTTTGAGACGATTATCCCCGTGAGATGTTATAGGTTCCATGAACGCACATGCATAAGTGGTTCTTTTTTTACGAAACATTCATCATTCAGTCGCGTTTTGAGATGATTGATACCGAAGATGCCGGAATACCATCATTTTTGAGTTTTCATTCACAGCTGTTGCTACTTCACTAACTTTTTCTCGTCGACCTTGCAAGTTGAAAGCATGTTTCAATTACCAAAGCATCGAGCCATGGAAGGTTAACTGAGCGAACTACGTGAACAGGAGGCTTCTCCGGTTGGTCTTTGTGGCCCACGTATTTGGCACCTGATGGTACACTTTTTCTGTCCCATAATAATTGCTTCTAGTTACCAGCTCTGGGCATCATCCATACCACTAGACTCAATTCGAGCACAACATTACAAATCACGATTCACAAGTTTGGTCCCAGAAGTTCATATGGGGCTTGGACAACAGTGAGAACTACAATATCCCAGCAATGGCACAGCTTGCGGTTTTCCTAGCTGAATATGCATTCTGTCCTTAGATTAACTGATCATCGAATAATTTCCCAACTTGAGCTGATATTTAAATTTGATATCGACTGGGGCTAATAGTTAAACAAATAATAGTACTTGTCGTTTTGAGCGCTCGCTGGATTTCACGGCAATTATTACTGGAGGCTGTGGTTCAGAACTTCCGTAGTATTATTACGTATTTTCATATTTGCATCTGTGTGATTTCAGACTGTCTATCAAGCAAAATATGCTACAGCCGGGAAGGAGGAGGTGGATATAATGGGGGCGAAGAAGAGGAAACAGCAACATTTTGTGTGTGCGTAGTTTGTTTTCCCATGGAAATATGACAAAATAGTAGAGAAGGAATGGGTTTGAATGTTGTGAATTCAGCAGAGTATACGGATGGATTTGGTGAATAATTTCATAAAGTAGAAATGCGGTCGCACGGATCGGTGGTTCGTTTGCAGGCGCGATACTACCATACTGGTCAGGCCGAAGGAGGTGATTTCCTTAGGGATCCTCAGTCTAGGCTGTTAGCTGTCGAAAGTTAACTAGCAAGGCAGCTTAACGAGGCGGGAAACCCATAACTCACAGGGGACGCTGAATGATTACTCAGTTTAGTACACTCTTCCAATAAAGCCAGATTTCCTCAGTTCCCAGTACTTTCTTTCGCAACAGATGCTGTTGTGCAGAGGCCAGTACGCTTTATAAGCCGTGCATGCTTGATTTCGCACCAGTGTTTAAGTCAAGCTTTTACACCCATTAACATTGCACTGATGCGCTTTGGTTGTGGTTGCTACGCTATAGCAGGGTGTAGTCAAAATAGAAGTGGCATAATAAAAATAACGGGTTGAAGATGAAACAATTCAAACGTAGGAAGTCTCCTGACTGGAGCATTGAGCCGTATCACTTATGAGGATCTCTTGGACCCCAAATCAGTATTCTAATTGGACCTGAAGCATACATTCTATTGGTTAGGGTTTTTATACCTTTTTACTTGTCATCTGTTGGTCACCGCGACCCACCTGTCAACGACTGTCTTCCTCAGAGTGCAGCTTACAGCGAGGCAAGCACTTTGTGAGTTTGCGCGACACTTGTCCCAGCCTCTTTAACTTACACGTCCATTGCTCCTTCGAAAGACTTTACACTAGTGCCAAGTATTAGACTGCTAACCTCTGGGTAATGAGAAAATTCTCCTGTCATATTCTGACAAGACTATGAAGGCAACGGTGTTCAGACGTCGAAAGTATCCACACAGGTTCTGTCCTTAAAGACCAAGCTTCTGAACCGTAAGGGAGAACCGATCATACTGCTCGACCTTACTAGATCTTTGGTCCAAAACCGAAAGTTAGGCCGACCCACAGGTATCTCAAATTAGTGAATGTCAATCGAGCCTTCTGTATTTGAAGGTACACTTCATCCGATATAATACCATTTGATAAGATGGAATTACTCAAGCAAATAAACTCGTGTTTCATTCACTTCTTTTGAAAGGACAAGGCTCAATTTCAAGTCAGTCCAGTCCAGCAGCTGTAGTCAAGGTTTAGCCATCTCCTGTTGACGGACTATCAAAAATTAGCCAACCCGGTGCAGAACGCTGGAATTTCGCGTTGTCCTCTTACTTTGGTAAAAACACCCCTGCTAGGTAATGAGAAGGAGTAGTACTTCTTCAGAAGAGGCTATTTGCGATGTAAAATTTCAGTTAAATCATCGTTCCTCTACAGTCAACTGTGGCATTGTAGTGAAGGTGTTGCACTCGGAGCAGAACAAACCCAGATGTGAAACGTGACTTGTGATACATGATTGCTGAGGGGATGGTAGCTTAGTCGGGATTTCACCTGATTCTAGCAGAGTTTTCTCACTGGTTATCAGCGTTTGCGCGACGGTGGGCCGTACCAGACAAATCACGATCAAGTCAGAGGCTTGGAGGTATTCCGACACCGGGCGAGTATGGACTGCTAGACCAGATTGAGACCGCGTTAGTCCATTGGCTATCAGCTGCTAGCCAACATAGTGACAATCTGAAGGCAAAAGTGAGGATATGCAAACTGAGCTCATGTCGTGATGAGCGGTCCGAATTCAGCAAGAAAGTAGCATGAACTAAATCAGATGAGATGCAATAAACGAGATGGACCAATCAAGACGCGACCCGGAGAGCCGATAAAATAATGACAGTCACTCTGGTGCAAATATGCTAGCAAAGTAGACTATAAATACGTGATGTTTTCACTTAAGCGAGATTCTTTGTCGGTTGTCTTTGGTTCTTCTCGCTTGAGCTATCGAGCACGGACTACAACGATTTAGAGCTAGGATTGGCTGACTGGAGAGCGGAATTCGAATTAGTGATTAGACGATACCTAACATAATGTTAGAGGACCTAATCGAAACCACAGGGCCATTGGATTTGAGACATCTGGATTGGTCGGTGAGTCAGTGAAAAGACGAGTCAGGAATTTCTGCGGCTTGCTGATATATGTACATTTATCTCGCGAGACAAAAGAATACCAAGTGGCTATGTTGCGCTGCTGTTTTGGCGATGAAGCCAGGCGGATTCTGTTCACCGTATTGTCTGATTACGACAATGGGAGGAACGATTCTTTGATTGTAGTAAACAAGACTTGAGAATATTGCCAGGATGAGTCAAACAAAACACCCGAGCTTTTTCGATATTTAACTGGATAACGTGAAAACGAACACAATGATGAAATGACGTGTTTGAATGGCGAAAAAGCCGCAAAAATCCTTTCGATTAGACGAAGCATTAATGGAACGGACTACAGAAAACTACAGAAAACCAAGATGAACCGTTGGTTCAGAATTCTTTTCCCACGGAGGGGTAAATCTCGTTGAATACGTGGCCCGCTCCTACACGCGCTCATATCCGCTCTGAGTTCGAGACGAGTTGCTAGGTGCACGAAACAAGAAATGATTCTCATGGTCTCGAGGAATTTCTGTTTCCGTTGGGTACTTTTCCTGAAAAAAGATACCACAAACCAGGAGAGAATGCGGGTATGCAACGTACGATCAAGAGGAGAACAGCCAAAAAGGCATGCCAGGAGCAGATTTCGAAGAAAAAACTAGAACGATTTCGAGAGCCGAAAGCATCCACACGAACCCAAGAAAACGAAAGAAAATGGGGGAAGTGAAGTGAGGCTACGAGTT
Organism: Fasciolopsis buskii; assembly: GCA_008360955.1. Taxonomy (NCBI): domain Eukaryota; kingdom Metazoa; phylum Platyhelminthes; class Trematoda; order Plagiorchiida; family Fasciolidae; genus Fasciolopsis; species Fasciolopsis buskii. The sequence continues at coordinate 67,674 of LUCM01001127.1, read as the reverse complement.
GGTGCCAAAAGTACAGAAACGCCTTGCTTCGGTGCGATCATACGTATGACGGTCAGAATGGATCAAGTCTGGGAAAGAGGACATTCAGGTGAATGACGCACGGGCTGGAGACCTGAATGATTGCAAGCCAGGAAGTAAGGTGGGAACCATATGAAACAAAGAAAAAGCGGTTTATAGTTCTCGTGACATCGTCCTGGACGGTTAGGGGGCGGGCGTTCGAAGTGCGGATCAATGAGGAAACAATGTGCCCGAGAAACGGGGGGAAAGTAAACCAATGAGATTTCTCCTGTGTTCGCCTATATAAACCGGCTGATTGCGAGAAATAAACGAAACAGAACGGCCGGAGGCTATTTTAATCTTTCTCGCCTGATTAGGCGGGGCGGGAGTGAAGAAGGATATAGACGACCGGCTGAACATGCTGGAGACAACGACAGCGATGAACGGGATTATAAAACAGTTGCCACCGGGGAAACCGATGGCTGACAAGTTTCGAATGATGTCAAAAATCAAAGCAGATATCATCAAGATGGCCTGATCAAAGATCACGGTAATTGGAAAGACAAACTGCTTAATGATGTACAAACGAAATCTCTATCTTCAAACACCGAAGCCTATTTGAAGGAGTAGGATACTATATTCAGACAATGAGAAACTGTCGCTCTTCAAACCGTTCATCTTACGTTATCATTTAAAGATGGTTCCTGGTGCAGTTGCTTAGGGATGAATTGCGAGACTTTTTAAATCTGCACTTGGCTCCATTGCTTTGGGCCTCGATTTTTTATTATGTTCCTTTTGAAGGAAACAAAACTGTGTCAATTAATGCGACGTAGTTTGTACATCAGTTTTCATCATGTTTAGTCATCACTGTCGTATCAGTATTTGAAACAACGGGCTACACTCTGTTCGCACCATAATCCTACCAATCAGGTTGCCACTTTGCATTGAGTATTTGAACTTACACAACTTGCTATCCTGCGATGGTAGTATTCATTCTTCAATCTTAAGGGTTAGTCGGTTCATAAGACTATCCAATATTGCTTTACATCATTTCTTCTAATTTCTGTTCTTTAATAGTTGTATGGTGTTTTAAGAAGAATACCGCAGCCAATTGTTAGCTACTCAGTGTGAGGATGTGAACAACAAGGACAGAATCACATTTTACGACACTCAAATCCGAATTCGCACGGGTTTAATCCCTTGATCACCATTACAGTTTTCGCTTCCAAAGATTTACCTCAACTTTTTCCCTCGTTTGCTACTGATGCGTTACCAAATGGTGTACTGGAAGAGAATACAGATTCCCACTCAGAACTGCCTGTAAGTGACTTACTGAGAGACTTAAAATTGCAAATAGGTCGCCTCTGTTTTTCGTTTCCCCCGGCCAAAGACGTAACACAGTTGACAGACTTGCCAGTGGTGTGACTTTACTTGAATGGGTAATTGCCACTTTTAAGGAATACCACACGACACCGTCGTATCCTTCAAACAATGAAATGAATCGAGTTAGAACACTTGCTATGCCGAACTCGCTCTATTCTGAAACTCGGATGTTACGTAAAATGCACTTCTTCTCGATTACCAGGGCGATTAAATGATCCGAAGACACAATGACAGAATGCTGTCCTGTAAAGGGTGTATTTTCTGAAATTAGTTTCAACTTTGATCAAGACTAGTCAAGATTTCATGAAATGGAAAGTGAACTGAGTTCTTGTTAAGTGCTGACTTCCAGCTGCGGGTCGAACACAGTAACTATTCCTTCCAGTGTGATAAAGTACATCACCTTGAAAATAAATGCAGTGCTCACAGGTCTATCATTCCAGCAGGCGGACATGGGTCGACCAGGAGGTTAGAGATAACAAAACATCCAATACTTCCACTGAGTGCCATTAAGAGAAAGAATCTGGAGCATGATTCATCTCTATTCGTTTGCGGTATCAGATGTGCATTGTTTTCTCACTGGTGCCATAAATAGCAATTTTATTGTTATAGACAATCTCACGGAAAAGATACTCATGCGACCTACTTTGTAATGGTGTGAATAATATTAGAACCAGTTACGAATGAATAATTATTTACTTGCTTTTTTCAACGTGACCTTCGTTGATGATGAATGTGACGATGGAAGTTCGCGAAACTGCCTGGTGTCTGAAACTTTGGGAGACTTTGTCATATGGTTTTCGAAATCCCAGACCGCTAGTGAGACTGTTGCAATTTGCAAAACTTATGCTTAGTCTGTGACCGGTGTGCGATCCAGGTAATGCACTGCGTTTATTGAATCACCAATTTTCCTCGGCCTTTTAAAATATACTTTGCCTCTTATTTGCTCTTGAATTTCGTCAGCCTGGCCAGTAGTAACACCGGCATTCATGTTTCTCTCATCACCCAAAACCAGCAGAGGTAATAGTAGTCGTAGTTATGTTCTTTTTCAGAATATTTACAACCAACAAAAATTTAATTGCACAAGCTTACAGCTGAATGTACTGCGTGTTTTGCACATTCATTGTGATAGGTACTTCTCTAAGATTGATGGGAGCCTGTGCCTATATTGGTTCTTTACAATAACTTGAAGGAAGTAACCAAAAGCTTCAGTTTGATTGCAGCTGGAATTGATACTAAGGAGAGGATAGCATCACGATTTCTGAAATCCAAGTTTGTCTTCTCGAATGTGTGCCACCTGAGGCGCCACCATGACATCTGGTTTCCCCTCAAGAAAAAGGTTTGCAGTACCATTGTTTGTATCGTTCCATCTTATAGCTACCAGATCTGGATCCTGCACATTGAGAATGTTCGGAGGTTGATTGTATTCGACCACCAGTATCTTTAAAGCATTGTTAATCTGGTGCGAACCCTTGGTGAGCAATAACGAAGTGCTGACATTGACTATTTAAGGGTTGTTTGTTGTTCCCCTCCCTGTATTCTTTCTACATGAGCTTGAAAAGGCTGACAGAAGTACCATAGAGATCGGACTATGACTTCGCTTCGGCTGCGATACGGATTGATGCGTCCTACTTTCTAGCTTGATAGCCAGCAGATTAGGATTGCCGTCGATTCGATTTACCAAGATACGTAGCACAGAATCAAGGGCAGTGAAACAAATTTTGTGCAGCGTGACGCTAGAAATGGTACCCCGTACACGGCGGCGTAAAAACAGTGTGAAACTCAAAACATTTACTTGAAAACGCGAGTTCTTCTGCTCTCTTATCCTTACTTGGGTCTGCCTGGCATGCGTTGTTTTTGTAACCTTTTATTCAACTATCCCCGCCTTGTACTATGGTTATCTTGAGGCCAGTACAAATTGTATTTGCACTAAGATCTTAAAAGGGCAAACTACTGATTTTTTAAACGTCTGTACCGATCGAATGCGGTGCACCTGTTTGCAATAATTAAGAAAAATGTCTTAGCAGATCAGTATGAATAGCCCTCATCAACATTTGTACTCCAATATAACGGTCCGCACCTGTAATGAAATGGGCACACATCTTCGGTCGAATGCGAAAATAATGATCCCTATATAATCTTAGCTTTATTACTTGTCCGCTTGTCGATATCTGAGCATTATCTGGCAGACTATACGATTCAGACACTATGTAGCAGTAGTATGAAGCTAAGATGGTTCAGAGATAACTAAAGGAGTATTGAAGTCATTTTGAGCTGTCGGTCTTTACAAGTTGGCCTTAAAATGTGAGGAACGCTAGGTCGCGCAAGCCCTTTTTTCAAGAGTAATTTGTCCGACATTGTCATAGATATTGTTTGTACAATTGTGTCTGCTTCGGGGCTAGCGAGTATTTACGATCTTCTTGTAGACATTTCGGACAGCTAATTTCTCATCACGTATAGCTTATCAGGGGTACGTCGTGAGCCGCATTAGTGCATTTTGTCGAACATATCATCTTAGTGGACCTTCCACGTTATGTAGGTTCTCAGTCAACTGAAAGTATATTCGTGTATGCGTGATCTTCTTTTTCACCCTCGTTCTGGGATGTTATGTTCGTTATTCAAACATCTGGGATTACATGAGCTAGATACATTTATTAACAGAGCCTAAAATAATAGTAGCCAATACCGTCGAAAGTGATCAGGAACTGCTGTTTGTATTAACCACATAGATGGAGAGGAATAAAGCTTGCGCCGAACAAGTAACCTACGGTATTCTATCTGGGCTAATAATGGCCAGTTAAATTAGATAATTTTGATGGATTCAGATTGAAGGAAATTAACATTCCAAGAATCTGCTTGTGGTTCATCAATTGGATACTACACCCTGGTCTTCACCACAAAACAGAATGTGTGAACCAAGAACATTTGCATACCTGAGGGAGTATACGTGTATGTTATTAAGTACTATTTATCATTTTCTTTTTAATAAATGCACCAACTCTCCTACCCATGCAAAAAACTTTAATTGCCGTCCACTTTTTACCCGTGATAGTATTTTGATAGATTACCTGTTACCGTTTTCATATGTATGCACCCCAGTCAGCTCATTGTCCGGCTAGATGCTTCTGCTCACCGAGAAGTTCAGCTATTCACAAACCCCAGTGTGCGCACGGTGTTTCTGTGGTACGTGACGGCTGTGATTGTTGCTGGATGTGTGCTCGTCAGTCGGGTGAAATGTGTTCGGCTAGATACCTGTGTGATTTAGCCGATGGATTGGAATGTTTACACCTAGATGAGAAGAAACCGGCTCTAAACGGAAGCTTGGATCGAGCCGTACAGTCGCGCGCACAGCTGACTCCAGTTTCTTCTAGCTTGGGAGGATACGGAATATGCTGGAGTAAGTTCCATTATTATTGGGTGACTTTTACTTCGTCGAATTATTTCGATCTTCTTATCAGCCTCCGATCGGTCGGACTGACATTCAGATGCCAGACATCTTGTTTTATTGTATTGTGAAGACTTTTGCGTACAAAAATAATGTCGCATTTCATGTGTGGGGTGGAGGGAAATAGGAAAAAAGTTGCAATAATCATCTTGCAAAAATGTGCAAAAGAAAAACTCATTGGAGAATGATCAGAGCACATTATAATAGATTGCCCAGAAATTAAGCTAAGACACGGTCACGGTTTGTCAAAATGCGTGCTAAATATGGAACAGTGGAGTTCCTATAGATATTGATTTTAGAGGGCAGGGAACAAAATGCAGATCGCGTTGAAGTATGAGAGCGACACTTTGAAAAATCGTTGTGCAGGGGATGCGTAGGATCTGAAATGATTTTGTGAGCAAGCTTCTCACATGCTGATATGTGGTGATCACATAGATTGAAGGACAATTAAGCGAGTGATAGGAAGGACACACGACTAATAATTGATATCCCCCCGGCGAAGAATTTTAACGACCTTCTTAAGTGAACCCGAAAAAAATAGCAGGAGAACAGTAAAGAAGGATTGGGAAAACATATTGCTGTCGAAGCTTCCTGATTTGAGATGATTCTTTACACAGGTACAAATGTGAGTAGTCCTCTTCAGATTTTTACCAATAGCAACTCCTAGATATTTCACAGAATCAACCTTTGTAAGTGCTTTTGAATGGACATCTTGGCCGGAAGGGTGCATTTAAGGTCTACCTGCCAACCAGAATGAGTGCCTCTTTTAGAAGGGTATGAAGATCTTTGAAGTGCACTAATGCGTAATCCCGGTCCATGTTTAGAAACAGTACTGTTTTTAAACAACAATAATCCCGATCGATTGTAACGGCGAACGGGGACCATAATCGAACCAAATATCCGACAAGAAAACAACGAAATAAAGATGACACTGAGTTGTGACACAGCCAGTGAGAGAGTATGCCGTTGGATGAAGAATTGCCTATCTGTAGTGGTTATGAAGCGTATGTATTCTGATTGCTAATAATTGTTTATGAAAGCTACGAATGCGAGCTTTAAAGAAAGCAGGTAATATGCACTTTCAGTCCCTGTTTGTAAGTTATTTTCGAGGCCCTGTCATCGAGTCTTGTGCCCCCTCTAGACCATGGAAACTGCTATGAAAATGCAAATTTTATACGGTGCTCATCGATGGAAATCAGCTAGTAAATTATTTCGAGTTCTATTTCAACTAAGTATTCTACCCGCTTGCGCACAGTGTTCTTTATTTTACTCTTTTCCAATTCAGGGACTTGCAAACTGGCAAAATATTTCTGCTACAGCAAGCACCGCACTCTTGTACACATTCACCTACACACATACGCTGACAGCTATACACGCCTTTCGATAACTCAGGTCATAGGTGAAATTACATCCTTTTGTAGAACGACGAGTCACTCCAACTTCACCTTTTCACATTGCACGATCTAGCTAAGTGAAAAACAGATTCTGGTGAATTCGTTCAGCTTTCCCATAGTTATTGTCGTGATAACCGGTTAAACTACCCAAAGCTTGCATGAACATTTCAGGCTTCTTTTCTGCCGGTATGACATCATTGTCGAAAAAGATAAACCTTTCCGACTAGGGATCTATGGTCCCATATCCAAAAAGACTTTTTAACTTATTTCCAGGGTATTTGTCCAAGTAACTTCCAGGATGATTGTTTACAGTAATTAGTCTTGTATTTTCGATAGCCAACTTGCCATTGGAAATTATAGGAGCATTACGCAACTGTTTCCTTTTTATTATTATTCATCAGCACGGCACATCCATCCAGTGACGGATGTGGACTCTGTATCAAGTAGTGCTGATGTTCGGTAAGCCGTTGTAAATGGGCCCGGCTAGCGTAATGTCTAAGACGTTCAACTTAAGTGTTCGTCGCCGCATCGCGTCCAAATGGAGCCACTTTGGATATGTACCGCTGATGAGTCCTACCAAGGGTGAAGCAGCAATACAGTGGTGCTTCCATAGTTTTTAATGATAAATTGGACAATGGGCCTGCATGACAAACCTTTTGGGGAATATATCCTGGGTTTGTGTCATTTACTGTCCGGTAGGTTTTAATGAAAACGTTTTTGTTTCGTTCCATTTAGTACATTTCGTGTGACGGACATATCAACAAATGTACGGAACCAGATTTTGTCGTATCAACCAAAATCCATTGTTTCTGCTTTCTGATGTGTGAGATGAGATAAGACAATGTTTAAAGCCTGTTTAATAGTAGGGGACATATGCCAATGGATTGTTTTTTATGGGCGGGTGATATCAGGCAAGCATATCGATGTTACACTGAATGGTGAACATTGCATTTTGCATCTACTTAATGAAAGAGACTAGTGGAGCTTTCATCCGATGGGTATTTGTCAAGCTGATCTTATGATTTAATCTTCCAACACTAACGGAAGTAACCAAAGTGGCGCACAAATGGAGACCGTGTCTTCTAGTGAGTAATGCAGCTGTGCTTCGATCATGAGGTAGCTTTAAGGCCTAGAAAGCGCGCGCGGAGTCAGCTGGGATAGCCTGCTGGTAGTATGCTGTACTTTAGACTAAACAGAATCTTTGATTTATTTTAAGCTGCATGAAATTCCATTGCGTGTAATGCACTGGACACTCATTCTTCCACTGAAGGAGCATGTGTCTAGGGTGTAACACTCGGAAATGCGGAGGCCAATATGAGCCAAGCAAAATAGGCCTATTGGATTGCTTTCAATGTGTGCTCAGTCGGAACACGTATGATGGCTTGCAACCTGCTCTTGATGGCTGGTATCTCCATCAGGAATGGAAAAATGGTTTGTTCCTACGACTTGTAACTGTAATTCGAACATTAGTACTCAAGAAAGGACTATTTTGTAATTCTGTCTCTCAACCGTTGTCTCGAATCCTTAAATGGAACGGACACAGACAGATGTCTTAGCATTAATTCTACAGGAAAGAGAATTACGTGAAAGCCATGAACAAAACTATTCAGCATTTCACCTGACTTCATGTCCCCTTGGTCATTCTGTATATTTGGCTCAGAAGGTGCTATACGCTTTCCTGGTCAAATAGAAGCCAAACAAATTCAGAACACCGTGCTACTGCCACCTCGTAATGACGCACCTCGTGCCTTTCCCTGTAATGACGTAATTTGTTTAAAAATTACACGGAACAACCATTTACAACTTTCACGTTTAACTTGTAGCAAATACCTGACGGACATACTTAGCTTCAGGAACCGGATGCTCCCCGTTTTCGGATGCTGGAATACCTGTTACTAATCCGGTACACTGGACAGTGGATCGAATTCCGTCACACCAACGTGAAAACGATGAGGCGGAACGTCTACGCGAAATAATGTTTGAAGCGTCATTGTCAAACTTCAGATAGATAGAGCAACCTTGGCATGTATAGTAGCACAATTAAGACATCGGAAGACGTGGAATACCTGCTTCCTAATCCAGTAGCCTAATTATTTGCAGGTCATTTCGATACGGTGGCTTGAACATCATGTCATTTGTTTGTTAGAAAGGTATGAATAATAATGATTGTAACTGATGCTTTTTGATTTTCCTCCTTTCCTAATCTTATGTCACCAAAATCCATAACAGAGCGACAAGGCAGACCATGTCCAGTGAACGGTACCTGGCTGTCCCACGGAGATATTCAAACGAACGAATGTCGGCATCAGTGCTCATGTATGGACGGTATGCTGGTCTGCACAGATGTATGTGTGGTTCAAGAACAGCAACGTCCTCCAGAAGTGTTCTGTGATCTGATCAATGGTGAAGGGCCAATAATGCAGCTGCGTCTGATGCCACCAGCACCTGGAGAGTGTTGTCGGCGATGGATGTGCGTGGCGGTCGCCGACACACAAGATCGCGAATCTCGATTTTGGGCCGATTCAGAAGCGGAACTTGTCAGGGCTGTTTCTTCTCCCAGAGGCATCGAAACTCGTCTAGATCAGACTTTATCAAACGGTATTGAAACTACAAAAGGTAGATGCTTTTCTTTGTGCTGAATATAATTACTCTACGGACGAATGTAGAGAAGCCTTTAGGAATCACGACCAATTTTTTGGCCGTAATGTTTCACCAGAATTGAATGCCAATTAACATCTTGTACGTCCCTTGTTTGCCTTCTTTGTTGGTTCGGTGCATTATAACTAGTGAACAGTTTGCAGAAGTATCAAAACTATGATTTGCTGCCAGTTTTTTATTTGCTTATCTAGGTTTCCCTTGCCCGTTAACTTCGATACGTGATTTCATTAAGTTTTAGTTTATTTGACTTTTCATTTCAATAATTCATCATGCGGTCTTTACATTCAACTCACTACTGAAAATTGTGTAAGCAGTGAACTGCTGTTTTGTGTTTGTTATGAATCAGGAAATCGATCAGGTAGCCAAGCTCTAAAGGTCACTAGTACGGTCAGTTTGGTGAAGTTGGGAAGTTTTGGGATGGCGACGACCTGAAATATCTTGCCCGTACTCTAGGAATAAGGAACATGCCGGCCTATTGCGGAATCAGACCGCGTCGAACTCCTGAAGCGTAGATATAATAGTCCAAAGTTTGGTGATGACTGTCAAAACTTAGTTCATCAAGATGGCTGAAAAGACCGAATGTTCTGAATATACAACGGAAAGGAAAATGGAGTTCAAAGTACCCGGTGTAACAATCATTACTTCATCACTCGACCGCTTGTTGGATGGGAAAGCCTATAACCAGTAGGGCTATTCTTAGGCCTGGATGTTTGGTCCTCTACCTGCCAACATGCAACTCTTGTTAACCTAATTGAAATTCATAATCAGGAACTACCCAACAGAATGTCGTGATGATTTATTAAAAGAGCCTAAAGGATATGGTCGAAATCAGTCGATGTGAATTGCTTTGGGCTAATTGACATATCGAATTTCGAGACATTTTCTATTATATCCTTGGTTTTTGTGACCGTCATTCATCAGCGTTATTTGAAAATACTCTCAAGAAATCGGACTTACAAGGGTGCAACTTGAAAATACATTTTTAGAAAGATTTCTAGTCTTTACAGCACTCGTTTTGTTGTGCCACTTACCAAACATTTTGTTAGTGAGACCAAAAGAACCGTAGGCCAAAGCTGAAAGATGATGAATGAAGGCTGATTAACCACAGGAAACAATGTGGTTCTCAGCGTCCATGCAGCGAACAGCTTTTCCGTAAATCGACGTCTCCATTCATTGAGTTAATCAGTCAAGTGTTTCACCTTACTGCGCACTGAAAGCAGCTAAAGGGAGTAATCTAAAGTAATTTTTTTGGTTTACGACTACCAGATCGCTGCATTTGGAATCCCCGGCAAAGTTCACCATGGGCACCTTGTAGTCAATCCTGTGGTTTGGGTCTATCCACTCGCTGGACAACGGAAACCGTGGACTGTCACAACGTGACTCAAGTGCGCCTCTGCTTTTGGCGTCCTTGCCGTAAATTTTTCACGCCAAAGGTATGTCTAGGATATGAGGCATTTCGTAAGACTTTTACAAGTTAAGTAGGTATTTTTTGATGAAAAATTCATCGCACTTGGTCTATTTCATGGATTTGTAAGGTTGCATCTCATCACTGTTCATTTTGATGCTGGTTCATCGCGTATTCTTAATCGGCATGGGAGCTGTGTCAAAATGCAAACCACCTAATGCCCAGTTCGTTTTGGTATACACTAAACTCATTCGAGTCACTAATCAGCAAGAGAGGAGGACCTGTGTGTTTTCGACTACATTCCAGATCAAATCACAGTGCCCCTTGAACGTCAGTTATGGTGACTACAGAAAACTATGAATTTTTAATTTTACAGCCATTGTGAGGATGGGTTATTTTTATCCACTTATTCTTTCGTATTAAGGGAGTTGGTATTATTGAGTGTACATGTAAACATTACCTTCGAATATGGTCGCCTTGATGTCTGAGACTCCGTGAGTTGGAATTACATAAGTGCTTTCAGTTTCTTTGTTTAATCGCATTTATTCATGCATGACCATCTGAAGTCGAAAAAAAAACGAACTAGATAATATAGTTCATAATTAAAATAAATTGACTGTTGTAACTTCCAGGTGTACTACTACACGGCCTTTGTCGAACCATCTTTATGCGTATCATTTCGGTCTCTTATCTAGTGATATGCAGTTGCAGTAAATTAAACGGAAAATCCATTCAAGTTTGTCGCATCCAAAAGTCGACGCCTGGAGCTAAAATTGAGCCGATAACCTTTCACGTATCGGGCAATTTTTCCGTCCAGGAACTATTACGGAAAGGACACTTTAGCACGAATCGCATCGTTAAACAAACACACGTTGTTGCGTAAACAAAATTTGTTGACCTTTTTGAGAATGGAGAATTACGATGCGATCACATGGTGCCGCGTGCCATGGATTTGCTGTCGCATGCATCTGCAAACCTACCGGGCTTGACCCGGGAGGCTCAAAAACCAGAAGGGGAGAATTTGGTGACTTCTGATGCAAATAAATCATAACGCGACTCCCAGTTACTGAGGTCTTTTTGAAGACGTGGGCTGCATAGTCCAGGCTCGGAGTTATTTTGAAAATAAAGTAAATTCTTAGGTCTACTACAAATAGTGGATTTTTTTTTACTCGACACAACATTAACTTCTCGTTTTACCCAGAAGCGCCTACAGTTATACCTAAACATATTTTGAATTTCCTTCAGTCACCTTGTTTGCTTTCATTTAATATTGATTGGATTGCGGAAATCTGATAAATTGTGATTCTTTATCGGAACTGTTTATCTGAAATACTGGACCTCTAGTGACTTATTTCACCTTTGAGTACCGTTTCCGCGGCAGCCCATAGATAAAAGCATTGCTCAATCGGCGGAAGGTTGCGGGCGCAATTCTAATTCGAGGTGTTGAGTTTGGCTATTATAAACTTAGGTTTGTCATACACTTGCCACCCTAAGATACTGATAGTTATTGTGTTAACTAAAAAATTAAAACCTACCAGTGTGCCGACCCGCTTTTGCCTGTGGTTAATATGGAAAAGCACTGAAAAGGTATCCATGCGAATAAAGTATAGTCTAATGTCGTTTCGAGAGGTGACCCAGTGTACTCGTGGTACGGAATCCTGGATTTTAATTTTTCGTTTTGATGAACTTATTAGAACAGTTTATGTTTGTTTTTCAACGAGATATTTCCTGCTGTTTGCCTGAGGGGTATTCCTATAACCAAACCTGGGTAGACAACTCATCATTTGGTCTAATTTAATTCAACTAGAATCTGTCAGCGTCTGTAAACAAAGGAATGTTTTGGGTGTTATCTGCTCCCTATAACACTATTATTATAACAGCCGGACCGAGTACGTTCTTCCACCCAAACATCATAGAGCACCCAGGCAATGTGCGCACAAGTAGTTGGTAAACTGACTAGATAATATGCATACGTTTGTAACTAACCACGTGCAAACACATTTAATAGCAAAACCCATAGTAATATCTAGGAAGTCATCCCAAAGTTCAGCCACCTATTCACGTTGCTGTCCGTTATTGAAATGATTCATCGGAATCTTGGATGGCTGGAAATGTCTGTAAATCCCTTAGCGTTCCTTCTGGTGGGGAATTACAATCGATGATTGCAAACAACTTTATATCACTGAGAAACAGCCTTTGAAAAGTAGCCGAATTGCTGATTTCCAGTGAACGATTCAGCAGCAATACCATCAGCAGTTTGTGATATTAACAGGATTTATCCAATTGTTCCTTTATGAGCGTTTGTAATTATAATAATAATAATAATGACATGCTTAAGGTTAACTATTCTGGCATTCAATATTTCTTCTGCTTCCCACTGAACATGGTGATGGCTTCAAGCCTCCCATGTACAGTCATTGCCAAATGCCTGAAATGATTTTGTGGTGTTACTCCACTGCCCTTTCAACAGAGCGTTCAGATCCCTGATGTTCGGAAAGACCTTCGTGGTTTTGTTCTCTTCTCGAAAACATTCCAAGTACGTTTAGTTTGGCAGAAGTTAGGCTACCTGGTGGGCTACATGACAGATTTAATCGCTGGTTTGCAAAAAAGCTAAATAATTGAAATTAATCGGTGATCTGAAGCACTTTATGTGGGGAGATTAGTGGAGGTCTTAAGACCGATAAATCATGCCTCATAAAGTTCAGTTCCAGTTTTCCAATCCATAAGGTTGCACCAGAAATGCAACTACGTTAGTTTGGCAGTTAACGGTTTCAGTTGAGAATGCTTCCTTCATATAGTCTAAATCGTTGTGCCGCAAGTAAGCGCCGGTCTTCTGTTTTGTTTCATTCTACCGACAGTCAGTGATATCAGTAGCTGTGACACGGGACACAGAATTAGAAGTTTGCTTTCGAGCGAGCATACCAATAATTGCTCCGGCTCTCAGGTGGAATATCAAAGTCAAAATGAAGCCTTAACTCGTTAACGCAATTTAGACTTAAACATCCCTCTAAAGTCATTTTTGGAGAGCGTTACAGAGCAGACGCATCTCGTCGCGTTGTTGCTCTTGACCTACGACTTCATAAATTTTGCTTTACATCACTTTGGAACAGTTGTTCTCTGTATCTGTGAGCTTTTATATATTTTTCTTTTTACCTGATGCACTAAAACAATGAAATTCTGGTCGAAATAGTTACCCCTGGGATGATTATGTACCTAAATTTTTCTCAGTGACTTGAATTATTGGCTCCCATTTATAGTGAAGCCACTGGTAGGATTGACCCAATGACCCTGATAACCACTAAGCGAATGCGGTATCCAATATTTTCACAGGGACCTACCACTGTGAATGTGTGTTTGCATGTCTGTATGTGTGTGTATGTGTGGGTCACATGATTGCTGCAGGTGTCAGTGATACTATTAACATGTACCAAGTAATCAAGCTCTGTAGGTCATATCCAAAGCCTTCGTCGTACTTAGGCTACCTGGAGAGAAGTCATCTATCGGTAGGGGTCGATCGCTTTGAGCTAGTGGACAGTAACCGTGCAAATCGGTGACGGATAGGTGCAACATCATGTGGTGAAGTTCCACAAACCGTTCAGAGCCTGCGCGGTAGCGTAATGGCTAAGGCGTTCGACTCAGAATCGTTCGTCCTTGTTCGGGTTCGCGTCCCAGTTCGGGCGCGGTCCATATGCACTGCTGATGATTCCTAACAAGGATGAAACAGCTGCACAGTGCTTCCATGGTTTCTTAATGGTGATTTGGGCGATGATATCACATGGTGAATTATTTCATGAAAACATTCAATCTCCCACTACTGACAGATATCAAATCATCAACTTCATCACTCAGATTCAGAGTCTATGCAATGGCGACGGTATCTCAGGGCTTCCACAGTGATCGACAAGCCGATTAAAAACCTAAAAAATGAGACGGTCATTTTTTACATGTGAAACAAGTGTACTGTTCGACCAGTAGATTTTGTTCACGAAACCATTGGGTTTTAATAATAATCGAAATTCTGCTTTAGCCTGAATGGGTTGCTCCCGCCAGAACGGAGATGGAATTCACTGAAGAACAACGAATTGTTATCAGAGTTGACTTTTAAGTTTCGCAACATCGTCCGTGCTACTTTATTACATTTATTGAAGAAAGAGAAATGTAACAGATCATAATGAAACCAAATACGCAAAATCGATCGGACAGGACACAGATGTTCAAAGTTAAGTAACGCGTTGTCAAACAGTTCGTGATTACAAATGAAATCCAGTAACGAATTAGTCATAAGTAACAATCGTTTGTGATTCCTTGTAGTAGTTTTGATACATCACCTCCATTCGGATCATTGTCTGTTACTCTTGTAACCTGAGAATAAATTTCTTGCATCAAAAAACGCTTCGAGGAAGGCACTGGATTAATGCGGTTTTAACATCAGAAGGTTATTGGAAGGCTCTCTGTTGACTGGGCAACACGAATGATTTCACTGGGAATGGACAGCAGGTCGGTGTACATGGCATTCTTCTCTGTCGAGTAATCATGCACAGCAGACCCTGAAATTTCGCATCAATAGAGTTGAAAAGTAACTGGTAAAATATATATTGACAGAGTAAGTGCATGAATCATTCAGGGAAATGAATGTCCAGCCCGCTAGTGGGTGGAGATCTGGGGCTCCCTTGAAAGTGTTTTTATTACTCAGCTTGTGTTCATCATTATATGGTAATGACAACTATATGATTCGGGAAGGTAATGCAACTATTGTGCCTGCGTTGTAATTGCATATTTACTGAGGAGCTGGTTTTTTTGGTCGAGGCTGTGCTTAAATGTTTACTGTTTAGCCGCAGATGTCATACAATCTGCACTTCCGTTACGGTCAGTCGAAAATCAACCTTTAGAATGATTATTTTAGTGACCAATGTTTCATTTGAATACCAGCGTTTCCGACAAGGCTCCCCTTGTCGAATGGCACACCGCTTTTCGTCACGTTTCGAACTGTGCTTCGTTCTACAGCGCTAGTATCATGACGGGTTGCAGGATATCGATTACTGCGTTTGACCACTCATCAGTAGTTTCGAAATCAGGCAAAATTTTCATACCTTTAAAACACGCAACTAGAAGTTAGTCAACGTAAATGTCCATGGATTTTCTCGAGGCTCTCATCGTTGAATGTGGCGTTTAAACCACAAACATTTCATCACCAGTGGGGTTGACATAGTCAGTGCAATAACAACCTGAGCTACGACCAACAGGAATTTTCAGACCCATCGAAATGTCCGTAATTTGTTTATCATTATCTGTTCCCCAAACCTTTTAGCCGCTTTGTTTTCTTTGTTGTGAGGCAAAGCTAGGAAATAAATATGAAAATTTTACCATGTATCATCTACTTATCAGGTTGAACACTGCCTTGATCATGTTGGTTCAGCCAGGAACGTAAGTAGCACTAAAAGAGCACGCAGGCGGAGTAAAAAACCCGGCTAGTTTATCTAAAAATACTTAGTTTGTGGTAATCAGCTGCACAAAATCATGACTTCCATTCACGATCAAAGAAAATGGTCGTGTTACTTCGATACTATTGGTCAATCTACAGACAATTTCGCCGGTCACAAATTCGAACACAGAAGTCACCAACAGGGATTTGGAGATTTATCCCGAACGACTTCGTTGTATTTTTACACGGTGTAAACTCTGTGTGAATTTTTTCCTCCCTCCTGACTGACCGTTAATATAGTACTGGTTTAGAATAATTATTTCGATTACGGAATGTGATGTGTAATGTTTGCACTAAAAGATCTGGAGTACGTCCTGCAATCTGTTGTTTGGAATTCTGTATTCAAATACATAGTAATGACTTTTAGTGATATTCAGAAAGTTGAACGGATGGAAATGTTGCCGAAACTATCACAGATCTAATCAGGAACTATTCATTGCATTGTCCCGTTTGTCTAGACAGTCAGCATGTAACGGAATAAGCCAAGTTTATGTGTTAATGCTTCATCGTTGCGCTGTATGAAAGTGTTTACCGTAAATGTTTCATGTTCAAAACACCGATGACAGAACGCATGGCGAATTTATTATGGACTACAGACGAATGAAAAAGCTAGTTTTGAACAATGTCTGCTTTCTCTTACCCTTGAACTATGAAATGCACTACTTGGTTAAATGTAGTCATTATTTCAAAATCTAGCTGCTATCTTCCCTATTATGAAATAGTCCCGATTGGTTTATCGTCTGCATGAGTTTATTGAACGTGATCTGTTTTAATGCGACCAGCTATATGACCACCTGAATAAAACAACGGTTCTCTGATAGGTTGAACTTGTCATAAGGAATATGTTCTTTTAAAGTACAAAGTACACGAAGACTGTCGGTGTCGGAATATCATACGTTTGCAGTATCCACCAGCTGGGTAATATCATAGAATCAGTGTTTTTGCGAAAGACCAGAAAATCTTAACGCCCGAGACGTAGAAATCGAGTTGAGTAGCATGCGACGCGCATTCATAATGACAGTGGAGGTGGTAAATGCAACCGAAATACCAAACAATACTATCACAAAAATACGCCTGATTCTAGCACATACTGACAATTTTCTGTGACTTAGTTCTCTCGCATTTTGCCATTTAGTTTGAACCCACTGCTTTCCGTCGCACCTGCAGATTAGTCAGCCTGTCAGCACGCACAAAGCACACCACATAAAACTGATCGTGATCTTGAAATTTACCTATGCTTCGGCCGTTCAGGTTCTTCAGAATCCTTGTCACCTGGCCGAGTAAAAATTCAAGTCAGTCGGGATAGAGCCGAAGTCAAAGAGAGATCATTCTCATCGATTCTTAAGCTACTGGTCAACTCATTTCATCTATCGATAATCCCATAATGCCACAGGAGTGGCCTGGTGTATGCGGTGTTGCTTACGGAGACTGTTACAGCGGAATCGAGATGTATGAACAGAGCAGTCCCAGTTTGTTTCAATATAGTTCACCAGTATGGAGGGAAAATTTTAGAAATCGACCGCTCTGTCGTTCTGTATTTCTGTCTGACGAAGGATCATTCAGCTAAGGAATCAGTAAGAACCAGTGTCAAAATTCATCTTGTGATTTTGAGTAGAGCGACTGAAGGACACTGAAGGAGTACTTTGTTAGAAAGTCACGTTTTTGCAGAAAGCTTTGTAATCTAATAAAATAACACATCTCCCGAGTAGGCGAGATATGGAGTGAAACAGACAAAAAACATACTTGCTAATACCCCTGAATAGTGTCGAAAAATCAGCAAACATTGGTGACGAAAAACAAAACTATAATCGTATAAAACATGAAGTCATTCCTACATGCGGTGGCCGTGGTGATGGTGGGAAAAAGATTTTGAATTTTTATCTGGCGAACGGTTAAATAATGACTTTTAATAATGAGAATGAGAAATTTGTTCGTGGTTCTAAACAGTGATATATTTATTATCTTAGTTGGAATTAGTCAGTGGTTTCGGAAACTTGGTATTGGAATCAAAAGCCGGTTACTCTAAACCCGAGACCCTTTCAGGAGAAATTGAGAAATTGAGAAATTGAAAAATAATGCAAATGATTTAATTTTAGCTGCTGGGATATTCTCAGGTGGGAACAACAGATAAGGGAAATTATGAACATCTAGAAGCCCACGGTCATTAAGATTTATGAACTGGAACAGTGCTACAGGAAAGTTCGAGATGCTAGTTAGAAAATAAAGCAAGTTAGACATGGTGCACTGTGAGTAGCAAGTACGGATTGGTTACGAAAGTGTTACCGTCAAAATTTTGGGTGACCGGAATCAATCTCCAGCAAGTTATGGATTCTGAAATGTCAAACACGAATAAAGTTTTGCAAAATACGCATCGTTGATTCGGTAACATTGAGTAAGCATGCTAAATCCGTGGTTTGGCACTTTTTTTACCAATATTTATTTCTGCGATATTCTTTCTTTGATCAAACACAGAACAAGAAATTCACCTCCACACTGAAGTTCTCTCGCCC
This sequence comes from Fasciolopsis buskii, assembly GCA_008360955.1. Taxonomy (NCBI): domain Eukaryota; kingdom Metazoa; phylum Platyhelminthes; class Trematoda; order Plagiorchiida; family Fasciolidae; genus Fasciolopsis; species Fasciolopsis buskii. The sequence continues at coordinate 49,403 of LUCM01001127.1, read as the reverse complement.
TGGATATTTGAAGTTTACCACAGTTAGGGCCGATCAAGCCAACACATCCCACTTTGGTTGGCCAAATCCGAATATCACGTTGCACCCAACCGTTGATGGACGGTCACGTGGCAATCATTGGGAGTCAGGTCCTTCCACCTCTGAGCCTATGGTTTGCCAGATGGAACGAGCATTTCAGCCACGTTTCTGCAATCAGCCTCCACCCAACGCATGCTGTTGGCCGAGTCGTTCAACAACAAGACGGTTGCGTTTTCGCTGCACTGGTGGTCGTATTGTGTATCACTTTTTCGAATGGATTCATACTTGCCAATGCAGTTCGGTAGCATGCGAAAGAGTATTGGGCAATTTCACTAGCGAGCACAAACTAAATTGAACTTAGTAAACAGTACAGGATCTAAGATCATATGCTGTACGCTTCTTGCACATGAAACTCTTCTCTTCTGTGAGGAATTTCTCTTGAGTTTGATTGGTATATCAGTAGCTCTTGTTTTGCCAGCACATCACAATGCTGTTGCAGTCTGTTACTCACTGTGATCGCCTATATTTTTACCTAATTGACAAAGAAAACAGTTTCCATACGGGCTTATGATAGGATGACTTGTGTGTACTCATCAGTGCGATGAAAACTGGTCCTATCTTATTACTACCAGACCGGACAGGCAGTCCTGATGGTGATCCAAATTCATTGACCCGAGATAGAAATCTAAGCATCCTCTAACGAAAATCTGTCCTCCTTCGGTTTTCCAAAGATAAAAGTCCAGTTCTATATAACGAATTGGTTTAAATCAAATTGCCTCAGCAGTCATGTTTGTCCTGGCGTTTAAATGAAATTGTGACAAACTATACCATTTCGTTTTCCTATTTCTGATTTGATAGGCAGTGCAATTCAGGTATCAGCAAAATATTTGCAGCAACGATGACGACGACAGCAGGAAAACCAACAACTACGAATATTACTACCATAGTATGACTACCATGTCTACTGCTATTACTACTACTACTATTACTACTACTGCTATTACTACTACTACTGATAATAATACTAGTTACTACCATTTGGATCAATATAACATGTCTGCTGCAAGTGATCTACTGCCACCGCCAGTCATCTTATTACGTCTCTCATGAACTGATCTATTATGCGATACTTCTTTATACCGTGTGAATTCTTACGTGATCATCAGAAAGTCGCTGTCGTTCGCCTTATCAGAGTTGTATATCCGTTCACTCCCGAAATGATAATGGAACAAATGACAGAACTGAAAATCAAATTTCGGATTCAGTCAGCGGACCGTCTAGGCAGCCTGTTTTGTGCCAACACTAAACGTTTGCACATTCGATTATCGATTGACTTCAGGAGGCGACAAACCTTCCTCACACATGATCCTGGCGCATCACCGGATAAAAGTTTCCCTTGCACTGGACATCATTGAAATGAAGCTATTGAAATGAAATAAGGAGATTGCTCTATTCAAGTGTTCTCCCCCATCCGCAAACCTGTGCGTTCAGATGTGCTGTCAGCAAAAATGGTTTTTGATATGTTGAATAAAACCGACTTATGTGAACCCAAATACGATGGTCATATCCTGAAGATAAGCATGCTAAATCGCATAAATGACTGCAAAGTATTTTCCTATTGGACTGCTCTAAACTTTACAATTGAAATCCTTCACGTGTTCCTGGTTGAATCAATGCCAGTAAACGTAAATATTACAAATGTAACAACTGCGAAGGTCATTTCCTCCAGATTTCCATTCCTTGCTCTTCCCACTGCATGTGGCAGCTTTGAAGAAACAAATGAGATTACGTAAATGCTCAGAAAAGTCCCAAATGAAAGAAACGCTAGAAATAATTCACCATGTGATATCATCGCCCAAATCACCATTAAGAAACCATGGAAGCACTGTGCAGCTGTTTCATCCTTGTTAGGAATCATCAGCAGTGCATATGGACCGCGCCCGAACTGGGACGCCAACCCGAACAAGGACGAACGATTCTGAGTCGAACGCCTTAGCCATTACGCTACCGCGCAGGCTCTGAACGGTTTGTGGAACTTCACCACATGATGTTGCACCTATCCGTCACCGATTTGCACGGTTACTGTCCACTAGCTCAAAGCGATCGACCCCTACCGATAGATGACTTCTCTCCAGGTAGCCTAAGAAGGATGAAACAGCGGTATAGTGCTTAGTGCTTCCATGGTTTCTTAATGGTGAGTTGAGTGATGATATGACGCGGTGAATTATTTCATGCAAACATTCGATCTCCTGCTACTATCAAGTACTAGAAAAGAAGCGGAAGTTCTGATCATTTGGATGTAGTTTACCTTCGGATGCGAATACTGAAATAATTTCACGCTTTAGTACAAGATCTGTGCCATTTTGCTGAACTTCTGTTCAACTATACATCCTTGTGGAATAGTTAATATCAGACTTGAAATTGCCAATAAACCGTTTTTCAATAATTCATTCATTGGTAACACAGGGACTCGACCATTTTCCTGGCACGGTGATTTATAGCATCCTTGGAATAACCTTTGTCTGAACGTACTCGCGAGAAAGCATCACTTTGCATGTGCGAATCGTTCATAAATCCCGGATTCTGCGCTACCAAATGGAAGTTGAAGTGGAACGTTTATGACGAACGAGTGCACTTAGGTGATAAAATTGATGCTCGACCGAATGGGCTGCACAGCTCGGGAGTGAATCATCTATTTCGTTGGGTCACGAACGCAGAAATAAATTAGGCGAAGTCGACGAATCTGGTTTTCGAGAAAGAAAAAAGAAAAACATTGACGTCAGCAAGCCACTTTTGGTAGCTTGATTAGCATTTGTCTGGAGAACGCATAAACAACACTCACTCTGTTCAAAGTACGAGAAAATCTACCGTAGTCTGGTTTCGTATAACTCCCTCCCCAAATGGCAATCTTTGTGCTAGCATTGATTTTCCAATGTCCTCTTTGTAGTTGCGCTAAACATAAAAGGCCGGCGGATAGCACGGTCTGACGACTGTTCAGACAGCTGAATAGTCCGAAAATTCATTTTTTCCGAAAAGACAATCAATCTCTGCAGACAAAAATGTTAAAGTCCAAGTCTTCAAGCCTGAATTCAAGCCACATTTGGGTTCATCAAACGTCCGTGTTGCTCATGGTTTGTGGCAAGCTTGGTAAAGCAACTGTGCAGTGAGTGGCCCTCGTCCTGAGCCTTAACCCCGTGAGGTGCGGATCACATTTACTGAGTGGATGGTTTACTGAATGGACTGGCACGAGCGTACATACATCTAATGGACAAGTTCAATATGGAGCGTTTGTCATGTGTCAAATAGCTAAGTAATCAAGTTTTCCCAGTGTGTTTGAGTGGTGTGTGTGTACGTGTGGGCAATGTCTACTGACTGTCTGTTCAGTTTCTGCTACGATTAACAATGGTTTAGAAACTGAAACGGTGCGGTTAACCATTTCATTAGACCAAAAAGTGCTTTATGATGTTGCCGCAGTCTGAAGGAGAGAAATGAGCGGTCCAACGGGTGCTGAGTCGTCGTTACTTCTAGTCGTGCATTTCAGGCCATAGGGCGTATCATTATGTTTCTAATATGCCATTGGACTGTGAATAAGGGATCAATAGCTAATTTGTATTCTGGTCGTGGTATTTATATAATCAAAATCTAAATTCTTGAAATACACCTAGTTTTCTAAACATTTGGTGCGGTCCGTCTTTCGAGTTACTGGTAAAACCCTCAAAATAGCTTAGCTTCCCTTTTTTGGCCTTCATTCGTATTGGTTCAGTTCACAATAACGGTAACAAAATCACTCGAAAAGCACAATGAGGTGATTCCTGATGACCCAACCAAACTAACTCTGATCAGCTCGCTTTCCACCGAAATTCCACATCAAATACATTATGCTAGCGACTGACTCCGGTCGTTAACAATTTGTCACCTACGCAAGAGTTCAACTGATCAAAACATGTGATCAGCCGAGTGATAAAATTGATTCCGTTTGTCGGTGATTCTGGAAAAAAGAGGTTGATCTCAGGACCTATTTCAGTGATACCAAAGGAGCACTTTTAGTAAAATGCTTGCTTATTATCCTTCACGTGCTATCGACATAACCGTAGTTGTTGGTCCATAAGGCTTTTCTGTGTCCCATTTGTGACTTTTCTTTTAGTTGACCAGAATTTCACCAGAGAAGGTTCGACAATAATTTACAATGCTTTGAAAATAGTGGAGCAGGAACCGGCCAAGCATTAAACGGCTTTTATTTCCACTTTAGTAGGTCTATCTGATTGTGAGTTTGCCAATGGAAATATTCTTTTGGATAATTATGAAATATTTGATGAGCTTGTTCAAGGTTAAAAACTGATTTTTTTAAAAGCAGCAATTAGCAGTTCATATATATATATATATATATATATATATATATATATATATATCGTCTACTTCGTTTGCAATTTTATCATTTTCCACAGTAAGTGCAGCCACCTCTTTGTTTGTATTTCAACTATCTGGAAGGAAACTTATCGGCTTGGTTGTGTGTGCCGCGTCGATTCTGCGGCAAAATGCAAACAAGTGCGAAACTGTGTGCACGTGAGAATGAATATTTCGTGTGAACGTGACTGACTTTGGAGAATAATTCTCTGAGAACACCGAGGTTGACAGAATAAGAAATATTTTGATTTTGTGAACAAACTTGTTTCTGACCACAACAAGATTTATGAAAACTACTCGGAAGTTCTGGTAACTGTGCCATAAATCTTTTGTTTGATTGAAGAAAGCCCCGAATTCTGATCAAGTTTAAATTACGCTTCACAGTTTGAGTCCGATGCAAAAAATGGGTCGAAATTTTGGCGTTAGAAGTGCAGTGCAGTTGAACTTACTTGTTCTTTGATAAAGGGTGCGCCATGTTTTTAGTTAGCAGTACTGTCGACTGAGTGAGAATTGAACTACCTGCTTATGTTAAAATTTGTGTAGTTAAAGAAAACCCATTATGCCCGGAAGTGGGTCGCCTTTGTTCTTGCAGCTGCTGACAAGATATTGTCGACCGCATCGAAGTACCCTGTCGTTGACAGTCGTAAATAGTTTATTGCCCAGTCGTTGAGGGACATTATTCACCATGTTTTTAGCCTCCTCGTCCCCCGGCCATATTCCAATAGTTTCGTCCAACAGCCGTGTATGTTCTAATGTAAAACTAATAATGACGTGAGCGATCAGTTCAGCTAATGTGCGCGTAGCATAGTGCAAAGCGAAATGTCGGGATCTTAAGTAAACTTTTGAAAACAGTGGCTCTTAACAAGCGCAAATTACATTGCAATGCTTTTGATCTCGAACCCGTCTGCTATCCCCGTGTATGTAATACATTTGAACAAGTCAAATCAGGAAATCCCATGAACCCAGTGTTGGTCAGTTCAATATCTGTATGTTAGAAAAGAGGGTTCATGAAAATACTCACCAATGTTAGCATGCTTTAGTACAAATCTTCTCAACGTTTGCAAGCATGTCCATTGTTTTCTACTATTGACAGATCTACTTCTTAAAGCGGCTTATTTTGCTTACGCAAACCAAATGGTAGATTAGACGCATAAAGGCTAACATTTTGTTGGCTGGTTTTTGCTCATAATAGCAAGCGGATGAAGTAAGCCTATTATCACATGAAAACTACTTATTTGTTAGCACCAGTAATATCATCTGAACCGAGCACGATAGTTCCTATGAAACACTCAAACTGGTTAAAGTAAATCATCAATAATTGTGGATATTGGCAAGCTGATTGCAGGAGAATCATTTCTTTGTGAACAGAGGACTCATTTTTCCTGCAAGAGATTGTCTAGTAGCATCATTTCACGATGGTTAGCGTCAGTGATCTGGACGTCCAGAACGAGAACCGAGTAATTTAATGGCCTTGGTCACTTACGTTGTCATTACCTGTCGTTGAATGTATCCATAGGGTAACAGCCGTTGATTGCAGCGGGAGTTGAATTCGGGCATGGATGAATCCGACCATTTATTAACGATTGCGCTTTACTGGATAAACTACAACTTCATATCGAAGGGTTTTCTGACTTTTCATGTAAGGAAAATGACATGAATCGCAGCGAATAGCCAACACCCCACAACTTCGGATCCGCGGGCACATTCAGTTCAATTTAATGACCGCTTAACCCATGTCACAGCTACCTTAATTTCTCGAATCAACATGTGGACAGTTGTAATGCGGGGACTGCTTTGCACTTCAACATACCCTCGTTAGTTTCTCCAAGGTATCTTCAGAACCATCACACTTGCACAGATGTGATGATGGTGAATCCCAGGAATAACTCTAGTGGAGGTCTTTGTCCTGGCACTCCTTCGAGGTGATAAGGTAACTTTGAAAGCAGGTGATGATTATTGTTATTAAAATTATGGTTATACTCGTTTTTTACCTAATTGTTTAGTGTGCAGATTTAATCGTTAGTTGTACAGTTCTCAATGAGGCCACACAAAGCTTGTGTTCGTCAACTATTATGAATATTTTCAAAACAAGGATTATTGATCAGGATCTCACAAGTGTACCAGATATGCCGTTCAAAGTCCTCTCGTCGCCCGACCCAAACTGTTTCAGTCTGAATCGGTGCGTGGATTCCAAGAATTAGTTCAGCAGCTCAAGGCTGTTTTTTCCAAATCTGAGAACTTAACCCCGAAAATCTGTGTACACTTGCGTACCATGGATTGACGGAATTTGATAGTGCCGATTCAAGTCACGTTTTGAAATGCGGGCACAAGAGCACACCCAAGGGACAAGAAAGAGCAGAGCTAAATCGAATAAACAGACTGGTTTGGATGGTAACACGAGTTGCACGGATGTTGGACAGTTGAAAGATTATCTAATCAACTCGGGAGAGAGTGGATTTTTTGGATTTCAGTACATATCTACTAGGATTTAGTTGGATATTATTTCAGATTACCAGGTTTACGGATATTGTTGCACATGCGCACTGGAAGTCGGTTAAATTGAGTACGTTTGTAGTGATGCGCAAGATAGGCAATACATGAAAAACGTCTTCTATGATTTTCAACAAAATATTTAAGTTCTACCACTCAGGAAAATGAGGTGTCCTGCAGAAAGATGGCTACCTCGCTATATAGCGTAACTCTGTGATAGTGTCTAGACCTTATGGGCGATCATACCAGGATTGGTAAACAGATGTTTTGCTGAGACAAAGAACAACTAACCGTTCGCTACTGCAATAATTGGTAAAAGCAGCCATACGCAATGACCATCTTACAGTGGTTGGACCAAATTTGTACGTTATCCCGTTCAATGTATTGGATTGAAACACATCTGTCAACAAAAGAAAAATATTAATTAGTCTTCCTCACGCACCAAATAAAATTCTTTTTTAGGGGAAGTGAGTTCCGTTCAGTTGTGAACTTACATTAAGTAATAAAATTTCGATGAGGCAAGGATAATTGTCAATGTAGATCTTTTTTTACTGAATCTCAGTTGCAGTCCTTTAGACCAAAAATGCGGCAAAATCGTCAGTGAACTAACGGGATTACGGACAAGCCGGCGGGTCCCGGATCATCTGTATAATTGAATGCATCTAAAAAACGAGGGTTGTTTTGTGACTGTTGAGGAGATAATACTATAACTGGAGCTCCAGACTTAGCAAATTACAAAAATCAATAGATTTCTTTCAATGTAAATGACATGTAACAAGCTTCCGGAAAGAGAGATAAATGAACTGTTTAGAAGTGAGCGTCGCCAAACTGAAGGCATCACTTAAATCTTTCAGGCATAATGGAAGTCTAGAAATAAATGCCAATCAAAAGGAATTTCCAAAGATACCAAACAAATCAAACACAGAATGAGTGGTCGTTTAACAGGGGGTAACAACGAGGGGCTAACGGAAAAGAAGACCAAAGGATAAGAAGGAAAAGTACACCATGAACCACAATAATTCTAAAATATCATGCACTAAAATAACAGGCTTGTAAGCGGGGTGGAGGTATTACCGCACTTCGCATTAGCATCAGTGCTAGGGTTTCTAATGTATCTACCACAGATTCTCTGCATTATCGCACAAAAACTGGAGATCTTTCCAGGTGAACACGTAGGTGTTTTATCAGGGCTTTCTTATTCTAGTAAATATATGCCACAATTGCTGTGTAAATACTCAACCACTGGAATGAAAGCCAGTTAGGACTGTGGTGGTCGGTAAATGCGAGAGAGATAGCACGCCTAAACGGATCTCCAGAAGCGATGAATCACCCTGAAGGCGCAGGCATATAATGAGGACATATGATGCGGTATTCATAATAGAGTGACTCAGCAAACCCAGCGTTGCATTCTCGTTGAATTCGTTACATACAGACCACAAATTTGTTCTTGGTGTTGATTTACGTTTGGTTTACGCAATTCTTTATCTCATCTCGTGTGTTCGTATGCGTGTGTTCACATTCGGGCGTACAGACATCTTTATGCTCTCAGTAGATAAAGCTCTAGGATCACAAAGGGATCAGGGACACGAGAGAGAAACAGGTGGCTATCGAATTACGTGTGATTAGTTGAGCACATTGTCTAACCGGTCATTCTAAAACATCTTCAGAAAGTGATTGTAAAAGTAGTAGCAAAACTCGGAGAAGATATTGCTCAAATCACATCTTTTTCTGTTTATGTATATGCTTTAATTAATATAAAAATATGTTTTTGTTGGCAGATTATGACACTATGATACCATTTTATTGAATATAAATGACAATGTGGCGCTAATGTTCAAAAGGTGAGAAAATAAGGCTCACGAGACATTTTTATTCAGTCCATTTGGTGATGGTTGGATAGTGGTGAGAAATTTACAAAGGGAAAATTATAAACTCTACCATTGCGCTTTGGTTCTCGTTGGTATGCAACAACTCTACGAACGACGGTAAATGAAAAAAGATCCAACAGACATAGCTCATTTTCAACAGGAATTCTTAAGCAGTATACTGGAGCCGCTGACGATTGCCCTTGGTCCAATCATCTGTGCCCCCGAACATGCAGAAAGAGGCTATCAGGGATCTCTACAATCTGAAAGAAGCTTCTCATACGTGTCAAGCGGTTTGCATGCATTGCACACAGAGAAACTGTCTTTGCTTGTCCAAATCCACCGTCTTCTCTGGAAAATGAACTGTGAAACAGTGGACTAAGCATGGTCCCCATGGCCTGGGTATCCTGTACCTGCCTTGTTCTATACCATTCCCTGCACCATTTTGGGATTACTTCGAAATCATTCCGAGTTATGTCAGGACTACTCGGAACTACCATCAGGGTGACCTGTTTAAATTTAATTCACGTACGATTGAAACGGGATAGATCTCAAATAGCCATGTTTGCGTGTATGCATCGTAAGTTGTAATGAATGTCTCTTCATTGCCCTAAAACTGATGAGCAGGTGCACACTTGTCCTTTCTTTTTATAGGAGAATTCCTTTCTACCAAGTTCCGATCGTTTTGACATGAATCCGAAATATGTTGACCTAATTCCGAATTAACCTGAGGAGTGTTGTAGCTGTATTAGGGATACACTTTTGGCTGAACCACAACGCATTTTGAGTGCACCGCTCCCCATACAGTCAGGTTTCTAAGACTCATAGAAGAACCAACTAACTAGTGCCTTGAGGTTTCACTTCATGTTTGATACCAATGCCAACGGTGCATTAAGCAACTTGAAATCCTATCGCTCGCCTATGGAATCTATGAAATTTCATTAGATGCATGGCCGCCTGATGAAACGTAATCGCCACGACAACTGCTTGTACCTAATTCAGCAAACTAATGTAAGGCTTGAGTACAAACACTTTCAGGTCGACTGCTAGCCTCTGCAATAAAAATTTACAGAAAACGCTCGGCAAGTATCAACATCATCACTCACAGGTAGAAAATCGTTAGCATATTTCAGGTTTAACAGTGCACTACTTTGATGGAAATGCGTAGTACTGATTATCCTGTCCACTTCTATTGGCCACTCCAGGAACCTCAACTCAACTAAAAATAGTTGCTCACTGGAATGTGCTGAGCTGCTCACAATCAGTTTTCTTGTCCGATGCAAGCTCGATGTCCGGATGACCTCTGGGACAAAGTAATAAATCCCCTGTTGTGCGCAGCGTGAAGTAGGGATTGTGGTTGCTTGTGAATTTCAAAGCGTGCTTACAGTACTAGAGATCATTTTAAGTTTTGTTGGATCGAGGTAGGATGACATGGTGACATGCTGCTTAGTTTAAAGGGGGAGAGGTAAGGTTAAGTCTATATTGGAACTTGAGGATTGCATTCAAGTCCTGTTCTTCCCTTCCAAAGTTAATATTCCTCGAAAAGTTCACTGATCCGCAGTTATCTCCATAAGGAATGCATTTCAGAAAAGCTTACTTTTGCGAGACCAAACTGGTTCTGAATTCGCACCTAACGAGGGAAATCAGAAAATACCCATTAAGTTTATAGCTATCCTAAGCAATGGGATCCTTCAAAATGCTGTTTTCTGTCGGGTATGAATGAGTGCCCGTAACGTCTGACGTCTAACTAGGTACCAGTTTTACAGTGTAATGTTTTTATATATATGCACGTTGAAATGTGCTGATAGGATCAATCAGGAATTCCCTTTGTTTATTCCCTCGTTGTCTTCTACTTCTACTAGGCCACTGAATAGCGTAATCCGGCCGCTTGAGAGATCATGCAGTTTTACGACTTTTAGATATAAAATGCCTCTGGCCTCACTGGGTAGTTTTTGGTGGATGCTTTTCTAGGAATTGGACAACGATGTGTTGGTTACAGGGTAGAAATGCTGGAGCACAGCTGCCGGTATCTTGTTAGAAATTAGGGAGCAATTCAGTTAAAGGTACTTCCAACCGGGGGTCTACGGACCTCACTGATTGGTCAAATTTCTTGCACTGTGCTCGAAGCAAGCACTAGTTTCTCGCCTTTAGTTCACGTGTAAAAGTGTTAAGCATTCTATATTAAGTCCCGGCAAATTTCAGGCCCCGGGTTATCCTCACGCAGATTTAGCCTTCCCTTTGGGTAGTCTGTCCGACTGCTCTTGTTGAAGCATGTCAAAATTTCTTCGAATCACTGATGAGAGGTGAGTAGGTGATAAAGATCAGACTGGTGGGGATGCACAAAAAATATGAAAGTGGACTCGCTGCAAGTTCTGATCACACCAAACACATCGAATATTTCATTTGAAGTTTGATCATTTATAGATTCACTATTTAGCTACTGCCTGACAAAAAATAGGTGACAGCTCGTTAATGCTATCCACGAGGCGGCCTATTAGCCGCAGTTATATATATATATATCCAAAGCAATTTGGATTCGCCAACTAGAAACCCGTATCTAGTTTGTTTGTTTCAAGCAAGATACTTTCATCCCTGTATTGATTTTCAGTGGTATGGGAACCACTTATTTTTTTGCATTTTTTCTTTAAAAATTGGTTGCGATGGTGCATTTTGCTGAGTAGACAAAATCGTTGGTTTGAATCAAAAAACCTCACGAATAGATTTTTCATATGGTTAGAGAGCCATTGTAACGATGTCTACAGACCAGTTTGATTCACGTATTGCTCAGGACAGGAATCGATCGGAAACCATATTCCTTCTGTTTCACTCGTGGCAGAATTCAATAACAATAATTATCAGTGTTTTAACAAATCGACAAGTTGCTGCAATGTACAAAACGTCGGGGATTTGTACGCGCGAGAAAAAGGTGTTTAATTTAAGTGGGATGCTTGCCGTCTTTTATTGATAACGATATCAGGACAAATTTAAGTTAGCTGATTTGTTTGGCTTAGAGGGGAGTTGGCAGCGTAGTGGTAAGACATCTTCCGATTGGAAGGTGCCGGTTTAAACCCTAGCTGCGATGATGGATATGCACCGCTGATTCGTTCAAATGTGAAGGATTCTCGAGTGTGGCGCATCGTGAACATAAGGTTGACCGGAGTACCTGCGGTCTGTAGGTAAAGCGTGTGGTGCGAAGCACACTCAGTCAGGCATAGTACTGTCAATCATACGCCAGCCTTTATGGAATAGATTGATTCGGGCATTCAGTTTCGATCTGATCTCATGCCATTAATTAATTTTTAACTCTAGTTTACGATACTTTTTTCCCTCAATAGACTCCCCTTTCATGCGTTTTTGACACCCTCCATTTACGATTTTCTCCCTCAGTGGCTTACATTACAGGGCTTATTTGATTGGCCGACGCACAGTTCCTAACTCCGTTTGAATTATTTTTGCAATTGACTCAGAATAACTTGTGTGCGACGGTAAATTTTGGAATTCGATCAGTTCGTTGATTGCACGATGTCATTCACAAATTCAACAATCTCTCAGTGATACATGCACTGAGAACAGAACAAATTAGTGCTTACGGTCATGCTCTGTCAACAGAATACAGTAAAAAGCTCGCTAACGAGAAAAATGGGTCATATAGTGTCATCTTAAACTTTATATTGACATGGGGAGCCTTGAATCCAAACGCATTGGCTACTTCAGTGCTTCACCCCGTGATCCAGCTTAATTATGAAGTAGATATTCATATACTTAGACCTACTAATCAAGCGTTGGGAAAGATTTAATAGACAACTTGTGAACTCGTCCATTTACGTGGTTCTACAGGTTCCTTTAATCGTTGAGACCTCGACTTGGTCTTAACAAGTTGTAAACTGTATTGTCATGAACTGATGTGAAATTCTGACCATCGCATTAAGTGCTGAGAACATTTTGTTGCCTATTTTTGTGATCATATCAGTTCGTGGAAGAATGTTGCTATTTGTGATGTTCTGAACCTATTCGCGTTTCCGTGAATACAATAATCAAAGTATATAAGATAAGTGGCTGCATTTGTGCTGGGACAACAAAAATGTCAAAAAGTATCAACGGTCATTCGAATAAAAATTTGTTGTTTTGGCTAGCTTCATGCCCACTCGGACAATAATGAACTTATGCGTACTCCATGAGATCGGTTCGATTAGTTTTATTATGCCAGTTGCAAATGCTACCACCTGGTTATCATCCCAATGTTAGAAAGATATCTTGCTACGAATTAACGAATTGTTCACGAAGTACGGGCTCAGTTCGGACCATTTTGCTTAACTGAGACTTTTTCCACGGCATGTTTATTTCTGTTTCTTGTCACTATCTGTCTTGCGATATTGTACTATATCCTATTATTCCGGGTTTATGACGTCATATCATTTAGTTTGTGACTTTCACAATACTCATTAAACAACCAGGTAGTTCTTCAGTTATCATAATTTCCGATTACTGTAAGTGGATCACTAAATTTAAACACAGGCAATATTATCACCTAATATTTGTGAGTTCATCGTCGCATCTACGGGCTCATTTCAACCAGAAAATAAGTTGCGACTGAATCCTTACACAGCCAAGCATTTGGATTCATTTATTTTCACAATTTTGTGGGAAAGGTATACGCATAGTGTACAAAGCAATGGATTAACTGTGGCCTGGATTACAAGTGAGGAAAAAGTCACTATGCGCACGAGATAAACCTGGAGTTGGTATCTGGTGAGCAAATCCCGGGTTGCTGGTCACTTGCATGTTGACATAGTCTGACCTACCTGAACGAAGTCTCGTCGTAAAAATATTTGAAGGCAATCTTCTTCTGATGAGATTAAAGTTCAACGCCATCAGTCGAAACTCAGTAGAATTACCAATCAGCATCAACAAGATCAAATCAGCATGGCGATCCGCGTGGTGCAAGCCAAATGATTATGTCTAACAAAAGGAAACCAACTACCACGATCCGTGCTTTTGCGAGTAAATGCACAAACGACTAGGTTCATCGGGGCTATAGTTTTGCCTCCGAATAACGCGGGAGTCAGAATCTCATTCAAATCAACACGGGAACCTTCCAAAATTTAATCTACTGCCAACGTGGAGCTGATTCTTTTAGTAAACCATTATGAAATCCTACAGCTCTAAATAACACGTGCTCCCCGATCCCTTGGACTTGTATATCTCAGAACACACGTCGTTTTCTGAGGAACGTTTGATAGATCTTTTGTTTTTAGTTATTACTTATTGTAAATCTGACTTACATCCTTTCGTAGTCGAGATTTTCATTATTTTTATTAGCTCGTACCTTGTGGAGCACCTTATTGATTCGATTGTGCAAGTGTTGTTGCTGGCTGATGCTGCTTCAGGGTTTCAGCTTACGCTGTTTTCTCCAAGTTTCCCATGCAACCCTTTCGAAGGCCTTTCTCCCGGTGTACGTTGCTTAGCAAATTCAGAGTCAGCTGCCGTGATTTTCATGATTATCTCTTTGTCAGGGGATGGCAGTTTAATCGACATTTCATCTTAGTTAGAAATAATGGTCTCATTAGCCGTCGATGGCTGCGCGATGGTGGAGCGTGCCAAACAAATTGCGGACAAGATACAGGCATGGATGCAATCCAGTCGTGCCAGAGTACTGGTGAATAATAATGGCAAGATGCGGTCGAGAATGCGTTATCCCATTGGCTACTAGCTGCTAGCTGACACTGTGACACGACTAGAAGGTAACGGTCGGATATGCAAACTAAGTACATCATATCGTGAGTCGTAATAATCAGTCAAGATAAGGGGTCCGATTTCGGCGGCAAAAGGATGTGAACTAAATCAGTTGAACTGTATCAAATGAAATGTGCCAACCAGAACTTGACCCAGGCAACCGATGAAATAATAACAACCAAATAGAAGAAAATATGGAAACAAAGTAACCAATAAATATTCTATGCTTTTATTTAATAAAATGAGATTTCGTGCCAGTTTAGCTTGTTTGTTCTCGCTTCAGCTAATGGGGACGGACGATACCAATCTAACGCTAACATTGGCTGATTGGAGGGCAGAGGTAGGCACAATATTCAGGCGTTACCCTACATTTTTTATGTTGCTTTGTTGTTTTTTGACAACCCCGTGTTCTACGAACAACCGTTTCGTTCGTCAGTTTACTGTCAGGCAGTCCGCGTGAGAGTTAAATAGTTCAAAGAATGCTGTACTATTACCTTTCAACATGAAATCCTATTGGTTGTTTTATTTACAGTTTCCGTTGTACATTTGTTTAAATCAGTGAACGCAAGCAAAAGAAATGACGCAACAGAAGTGCAACGTGCCCAGTTTTTGATATCTGTTGTGTATTATTCATAAGCAGATCTGTCAAATTAACAAACACGTTTGTATGTTTTGGTGTTTCTGAAAAGTTCCTCTTTGTTCCGAATTCGTTCCTCTTTTTCTATTCGAAAAAGAACGCTACAAGAAGGCTTAAAGCAAAGATGATAGTATATTGGCGCAGACAGTGAAAAACAAAAGTTGAGGAAAAACAAAATCGTTCGAGGAGAACAGTAGGGAAGCAATAAGTAGTATATATAATCGATACTGAAAGAAAATTATACTCACTGACTATCTGACGGTGAAAACATCGTGGAACGTGCAATGTCAAATTCTCAAGAAACAATCAGTAAATCTTTACAAAGGGTAATTTACATTCTTTCGATATCAAAATACGGAAGTTACTGAGCAAGAAGTGTAAATTGCGTCTGGCGAGCTGGCCAGTCCGCAATTAAATGTGTATTCCTGAATTACCAACATAGTTTGAAACCGATTCGATTAGGCACCTTTTGGGAGCAGATCAAACCGTCTGCCGGCTCTCTTCCAAGCATGCAAAACAATCGGTTTCGCAATTGTTGTTTTTTAATTTATTTACTGGTAAGTGATACAATGTGGACAGATCTTGCTCACGCACACGTTTATCTATGCATGTACGCTTGTTGTTATCCAATACACGGTGGCAAATAAACTGCTTCAAGCTTACCTGAACTAACAGTGTTTGTCTACAGGGGACTGCTGAAGTTATTATCAGTATAAAAGGATTCACGTGGCTTTCGGTATTGGTAGTTGTCAGTCCAGCAAACCTTTGTGTGCAAAAAGATGCTAGACATCATGCTTCACTTAAATGCCCGGAATTTCCACTCATTCCCCGCGACTGCGGTATTTGCATCTAGGAAAAAAGCTGCTCATGCAAATATGGCTGGAGAGAGTGCAGCCGGTTTGGGGTCAAATCAGCCGTTTCTTCTAAGTTCATAAACACATCCGTTGGTGAACAACCAAAAAATGACTGCATTAGGCTGACGTAAATGAATACTGATTCTCTCAGTGCGTATTTCAGCTGTACAGGGTTCATTGACCTTGTTAAGATTTTCCATCCGTATCAGTTTGTATCACGTACGCAATCCGCAATTAGGTGCCAAGATCATGCTACAAGTATTTGTAGTAACAAACAGACTGTCTGGTAATCGTTTATTGTCCTATACCTTTTGATATTATTTTCTCCTAAAATATCATGTGTTCCTTCGTTTTATGCATAACAGTTTACATACAGCGTTGTTGGCTAGAACAATAGCCTAAGCATCTTTTAGATTTTCTTGCTTTCATCATTAGCAAACGATTCCCAGCACAAAACCAAACCAATAAAATTTCCGACATAATCTTCATCATCTTAATTTAACCTTCCGTCATAATAAAGGCTGGGTGCGGAAGAAAGCAGAGATTCCAAAGGTTATATGCAACAAATGATTGAATTACAGTCATTTGGGTACGAGGCGAACCTCCACAAAAGGAAACTTTAGAAGAGAGTAAATGAAGTCCAATATTATTATAGGATGTATCTGAAAAAGTTAGCGCTATCAATCAAAGACATGGTTTGTTTTCCTAAACTTATTTTGCCAAACACCACGAATATGAAAGTCTTTTGCCTTAGCAAAATCACGGGTACGGTCGTCTTGGAAAACCGGTGCACAGTTTTTATCTGGCTTGTTAAGGATCCTTAAGAGACGATGTTCACCGTCTCACATATACCATTCGAACCAGGAACGCACCATCGCAAGTCGAGAATGTCAGCCGCATGTGCACCCGGGTTGAACAGCGCTGATAAGGCGTCTGGGCTACATACGAACAACTGATGGATACCAGAACTCTATGATAAGGTGCACTTCATTCAGTGGAATGCACATGTTTTGCACACAATTACCCACGGGCCAAAAAACTCCTTATGAAGACCTTCTGTGTAGGTAAGTTGGGCGAAATAAAATAGTTAAGAAAAAAGTACGAAACTCCGCGACCTGGTGGGTTCGAGTAATGGTGTTATCAGCTAGAAAATATCCATTGCTGTGGACTATGGATTATTTCATAACTGTGATCTGCAATTTAAATCATGTGCTGCTGCATGAACGGATTGTGAAGACCTTTTGAAAGCCAATTATTTTTACAGTAGTCGAAGACGTGATGCAAATTTTCAAATGATTCGTCATTCAGGGTGAATATCCAAGTTGCCACTAGAAATCATGGAACCACTGTGCACCTGCTTGATCCTTGTCTGGAATCATCGACTGTGCATAACCATCGGGCCTGAACTTGGTCGTAAACTCAGGCAGAACGCACATGAGTCATTTTTCTTATTTCGTGTTAGTTACTCCTCTCCTGGCTTGTTTCTTTTGCTACCCAATCAATCAGTTGGATTGTAGTCAAACTTACTGTTTGTGTAAGTCCGGTAACTTTCCCGATCGGTAGCTGTATTCGGATGGTGGGAAAATCTAACCAGTCTGAAGACCAACAACTAAAGTACCTTGATTTGGGACAGTAAGACATTTTTACGGGAACTAAACTGATTTCTGAAACCTTTGCATTTATGCACACATCAAGCTGAATGTACCAACGAATTGCGTAGTGTTTTCTTGAAGGTACTAACATATTGGGTTATCTATGCTACCAGCGAGCGTATTCAAGACCAGACAGTCTGCTCTGTCCGAGGAGAAAAATAATGAATATCGAAGAATTAAAGACTCCGTGGGCATATGATGTGTGCCTGTTCTACGTGGACAACTTTTACACAGTTTCTAACTGGCTGATTATCTATTCCGTCAGTTGCCATTTCGAATGGAAGAAGCTGTTCATGTCATTGTTAATGTCTGTCGAATCGAGGGCGATAAATCACCGGGTGCGTCAGAAATGTTAATTTCTTACTGACTCTCTCACTATTCTGAACCGATAACAAGCAACGCGGCTTGGAAACAAAATGAGGTATGGATAGACACATGAATGACTAATCACATAGTGTTCATTGACAAGCGATTGGGTTTTGTGTTTTGGTCCCGAAAGATAACGATTACTCACGTAAATGCACATGTTAGAGAGATTTCGTTTGGTTTTCGTGTCAGCAATCCAAGCCTCCTGTGGTACAAAGGATTCAGTTCAAAATGACCTGTCTAAACACTGTTAATTTCGAATGAATAAGCAAATTGCGATAATATCCACAAGTAAATTTTCCAGTGAGGAAGCGATTTGTGTATCAAACAGCAATAACGGAACTCATTGCATGAAAGACGCCCATTTGGTCTTAGGTACTCAACCCATATATGCCTTTGTGTTCGGCACTTCGGTTGGTGCGAATAAGTAGAACGATCAAAATGAAGATCTCACGCTTAATTATATATATATATGTACATATGCATGTATACACCAATGTACCTGGGAGCATTTCTGACCCATTAATTGTTTCTTCTTTGCAGTTTGCAATTAGGTATCCTGGTACATGAATGCCAAACTGCACGATTAAGATTGCATACCTTGCAAAAGATGTTTCCAGAATTGTGTGCTGATTTCCAAATCAGGGCCGATGGTCATGTTTGGCTTCGCCTATTAGTATGCTTACAGTAACTTCACATTATCTTACGCTGAAATTTATCGGACAATAAGAATGCTTCAGAGTCCTCAGTCTACATGGATGGGGAATCGTAATTCTGTTGACAAAGCAGTGATAATAAAACACATGTATGTTCTCAATATTTACTTTTGATTACTATTCCAAATTAATCCTGTCAGCAAGGAAAATATTTTTTGAAGACCTTCATCTCTGACCGGCTTCTTATATTTTCAGTGCTTCAGAGCTCGCACTATTAACCGCGATTTTAATCGACAACCTTCTGTTTGAGAGATTGTACGAAGTATAGAATACTGTTTGATTGGTCGCGAATGGCTGTACTGACTTCCGGATGTAAGAAACCGAGTATAGATTCCGTAATAATTTTAGGACAAGACCTTGGTGTCAGCTCCATTTTTTGCGAAGACTGAATTTTTCTTTTTCCTTGGAATAAAAAAGTGATGAAGTAAATAATTCTGATTATTATTCTGGACACTGAGAGTCTTACCTGTGATACCAAGCTAGTTTTACCAAAACGTTTAATCCCCTTTTGCCTTATGACGTTATTGCTCACATCTTTCTAAAAGTGGTTGCTGGGTCAGTTTTGTGTCTGCTATCGTCCAAAAGTTGTAGTATGAAGCTAGACCTGATTCGGACTATGCTTTCTGAGGACCCGCGGGACAAGCTTCTGCAAATGATACTTGTTTGTGTTTTCGATACACTGTGTAATAAAAACACATGTAAACTGAGAAGACAACTAATTCATGGTTTGTTGAACAATTGATGGCTTCGTTTCGAAAACCATCGGAAATTAGTTCTCAACTCCTGCTGCCAGTCCTTGCTTCGAAATTTTCAACTACCGAGAGGCCGTCGACGATATACCTCGTCGAAACGATGGACAATAAGTTCCGATACACAAGGAGTATTTCGAGGAAAAAAGGAATCTCTTTTTCCCTTAATTCTATTTGACGAAAGGATCAAACCACAAATTGGTCGGAAGGAGGAAGTATTCACTAAATCGACATACTGGATTATGTCTTAGGAATTAACCACTAGAATCTTAGTCTTACCTAACTCCTACCTTTTATCCTGAGTCTGATTTTACTTGGTCATTTTTGCAACTACCTATTTTATGCCTTTTAATCTGTCATATTCTTAATTTTCCGTTGGATTGTGGTAAATATTTAATTTTGCTATCATCTTGTCAACAAGTAAGAAATATTCATGATATACTCCCTTAGAGTTCGCTAATAACTCGTG
>LUCM01001127.1:0-29159 GCA_008360955.1 Fasciolopsis buskii | reverse complement strand
TTCTGATCCTACTTATATGTGATGTGAATAACGGAAAGTGGTATTATATTGCGCTGTTCGGCTTCTCCTAGAACGAGTTTGCATCCCGGCTACAACAAAAAGCATTATCCGTGTTTCACCGTGATAAGCGTTCTATCTTTTTATCTAGAGTTGCTCAGGTAGTCCTTTCTTTGGTCTTATTAAGGTTGATATTAGTTAATAATCACCAGCCAACCATCAAGTGTCATTTACCTATTTTGGCCTCTATATTTTTGGAGATAGCTCCGAGTGCCTCGTTTTTGAAAACATCTCGACAATAAACTCCAATTTTATTGTGACCACTGTGCATAAGGGGGTATTAGGTTCACGCTGAAATCTCATAGGCGCTTGACGTGATCGAAGAGTATTTCTCCGCTCATGAGACTGCTATTTTATGTGCACCATGCATGGTACTTACACTGAGGTGTAGCACACCAAGAATAATTGCCAGTTTGCATCACAGGTGTACAACCAATGGTACTAAATCGATCAGTTAGTAGTCTTCATTGTGGCTTCATGAAAATATCGACCATTTTCTGGGAAAACGGCTTCTAGACATAATAGTTTGCAAGAAATATTAAATTCACAGGTCTTTCATGATCAGACAAAATCGAACTATCGGCTGGAGAAAAGTTGTTAATGTAAAAAAAATTTGACGAACTGATCTCACTGGTCCAAGTACATGCTCATCCGAATCAACATAAAGTAAGCTCGCATAATTTTTTTCGCCACGAGAATGTTCACGACTAAATTCAACCTTTTCTTTCTGTTAAAAATGTTTAAAGTGATATAACGCTACTCACTACGGAGTCAATTGCACCTGCCAAACCTTCATAATCATGGCATCTAGCATATCTCGGAATAACGTACAAGTTGCTGCCATTTCCCTTTCGAACGGCAGTATTCGGTTGTTGAAAAATAATAAACCCTGATGCCACGGTTGCGAATCTTCTGGTCCCTCTCTCTCCTCGCTGCTGAGTAGTCTTGCCCATTCAATTGCTTATGTTGTCCACAACAGGTTTTGTGGCTAGTTCATTTTAATTGCTGAAAAGTTAGAGTTGCACTTTATCCGCTTCTTCATTATGTTAAAAAAGCACCGTATAGGCTAACCATGTGCTTTTAGCAACAATTAAAAAAATGAAAACTTTTGTGCTACATGCTACTGGTAGACTTCTGCCTTAGCCATTAGTCTGCGGGCATTCGTTTTTAATAGCTGTTAACAAAGTCCAGAACATGTTAAGGTCATAGCAGAAAGCTATGTAAAATTGGACCTAAAACAGGACATACTCATCGTGACAGGCAATGAAGAGGGGAGAACGTTATCACGCAGATCTAAATAGTAAGCTACGTCGGATGAAGTCGTCAGCCGGTGATTGGTCAAAGCGTTTAAACGAGCCAGGTGGCCGACTGAAATTGGACACCAACCATGTTGCCGACCTATCGCACACATGAGAAGATCCAACCTAGGAGAAAAACTGTTTGGCAAAATAACCGGTGCCAAAGATGAATATATCGTTTTCGAAAAATCAGGCCCTATGGTGATGGACGTTGCACCTGGCCCAATGTGACCGTGTCCAGAATGAACCACGCGATCCTCGTCACATGTGCTCGTCCAAACAGTGGGATGCTACTGCTGAATTTCACACCTCTAGAAAATACAATTAAGGACGTGACCGGAAAAATAACATATTTCTTGGAACTTAAACCTCTTTCCGGATGATATCGTCAGAAGATGAGTCCCCGAGTGGTTTGCTGAAACAGTGTCCCCTCTGGTAATTTGCAAGTTGCATAGAACTAACACGCCCTAAATGTCCTGAAATGATGACTCATCATTTTCACCTAAACACGAAAATCCTGGCAATCCAATTAGCTTGAAGCATATTTGCGTTCAGTCAAATAATACGGCCTTCCAATCACTGGCAGTTTGGGACAAGAAAGCAGTTTAGCTATACGCCAAAATCTAACTCTAATCTAACATGATTTTTAAAAATCCAATTTGATAACGGGTATTTTTTTTTCAGAGTAATCCTTAAATTGTCACCAGAAACTCTACATATTAAAGCAAACCTTTAAATTGCAAGCCTGAATAAGTGACATTCTTTCATTTAGCTCGCTAGAAGACTTTTAAATTCGAGGTTTCTTTTTTGATAATTCCAATGCACATTCATGGTACAGTAGCTGGTCGTGGTGATAAAGAATGTTCCTCTAATCGCAGCAAAAAATAGGTGCTGATCGAAATTCCATTGTTGTTACAAACCTAGTATAAACAAATCGTTCGTGAAAGACTTTATCCATACTAAGTAATAGGTCCCGTTTTGGTTTTATGAGCACCTCGAATATAATTTTACTGAAAACAGTTTGCACGGATTCCCATCAAATGTGACCCTGGCATTCGTATTTCCATGGATGCAGGAAATGGTTTTTTATGCGGTATCAAAGCTCTACTAACTAAAAAATATCCCAAGGCAGATAACATCGTTGTTGTTATTTTATCTCAACTCTGAAATCTAAAATTATTACTTTGACGTGAGAATATTTACGACAAGCTTGGAAATTTGCTATTTGAAGCTCCCATGACCGACAAATACTTGCAAATAGTTGGACTTCAGTTGACACCTGAATCATATGTGAAATCGGGGTAGAGGTTAATAACGATATATCTGTGTTGCGATAACGCGTATTATTTGTAAATGGGATGGGAACAACTAGGAGTTTTGCCCTACTTATTGTGACTGTTGTGGCAGTCAGTGGGATTGTTCGCGGTTTACTGAACGTGTAAACTACAGTCATGCGTGAGCAATGCAAAAGGTCCATCTGTCCTATGCAAATCTCTACACAATTTATGTTTGTATCCGGGACTCGGAGATCTATCAGCCCTAGGTAAAACAGTAGCAAGAAGCATCAAGTTCTTTGTAATCGACGGAATTTAAATCATTTGATAATGCGCTGAATAAAATTTTTTCAAGAATCAAGGTCATGTGTTGTATCTTTAAATATAAGCAGTCAAACCCCGTGAATTGCAGTTATTCCTCTCAGCTCTAGATCGCTAGCCATCTTGAAGAAGTATACTGGAAGATGTTGATCTTTTTCTTGTTTATACAATAAAAGTTCCACTTGAAATACAAAACGACCGTTCACAAATGTTTCTTTGCTCATTGGATGCGTTGCAAAAGATGCGTTCATTAAATCAGTCGATCGGAGATGGATAGTTTTTGTATTTTGTTATATTTATCTTTTTTCAACCCATCAGAATGGCAGAATGGATTGTCCTAAAGTGTTTTCCTCTTATAATGACCACTCGCCGGCCACGATTTATTCGGACCCTTTAGTGAGGGGTTTTCTGATCATTTGCTTAAAATATGCGATGCCCAGCGCACGTGAACATGAGCGTAGGAAACTGTGCAATTTGCTCCTGCATTATTTATCTCCACACACAAATTGAAATATACTATAAAAATATTCGGAAAAAATCTGTGCAAACCAATCCATTTATTCATTCGGGATCTTTTCCTGAAAGTTTCACCTGTATTTGGGGGAATGGATTTCAAAATATTCCCCCAGAACTGCAAGGACAAACATTACTTTGATTCAAAGAATTGCTTTACTCACTCGGTAGTGGTAGAATTGTGTGAAATTTAATTCGTCTAGTGGAAAGCGATTTAATGTGACTAGAGAGCTCAGCATGTCGGCAGAAGTCAGGCAGATTAGGTCATGAGGTTTGGGTGGGAGATCACGAGGTTGACTCATCACAATTGGTCACTTCTCCATTCGCAGACTTTCCGTGACCCTGGTCTCCTTTCAGAACATTTTACATCTGCTGTGAAACAAAAATAAACGAAAACAAAGGTTATTTTCTTGTTTCAATGATTTACCAACGTCAGTATTGAAACTTGTCAGCACTGCATATTTGTTGCGAAGATGTATTTATTCTTCTCAGAATCTAGGCTTAGTTTAAAAGCAATGGATAAGCATTGGGAAAGATCCCTAAAAAACTAGGTAAATCAACAGTAAGGGGATTCCGTGGGCCCCGAATTCGAATTGGTTTTACAGCTGGAAGACGAATACCTTTAAACGTTACTTCCTTCAGATTACATTAGGACAAATGGAATTGGTCAATGGCAGTGGTCAAATGGTCAGCACCACTACATTTCAATCTGAAGATTACGTGCTCGGTTATACTTGTCATCAACTTCCCACATAAGAGCCCTCTGTTGGTCGTGACCTCCTATTCAAAATTCTATAATTGTTGGTTTCGTTTATAAGGAAGATAAAAAGTAAGCGAAAAGAATTAAATGAAGGAAATCCAGTTATAATGATAACCAGGATAAGTGGACTTTCGCTGCTTGGTGTTCTTCGAAAAGTAAGTCAATGTCCACACGGAAATTCGAACCGAACGACTGTACAGACTCACTTAAAAACCGATTTCCACCAGCCTTTTCTAGTGAATAGTCAGTTCAGTTCATATTTACAAACAATAAGCATACAGCGAAACGTTACCGTCACAGTATGCGGCGGCATACCATTCCATTCTCTAATCAGAAAATAAATGAACCAGAAACGGTTAAAGAACATCTGTAAGAAGGAAGTAAGTTCAGAGAGATAGGTATGAAAGGAAAGACTCCAAATCCAAGAGCATCACTAGCTACGGAATATATCTATTTCTGCTGTTACCTCCATTCATCGCTTAGGGGGATCTCATGGACCCCAGCGCTGCAGTTTAACTGGACTGTCACGAGTCAGTCCACTGGTTGTTTTTTCCGAAGAACAGCCAGCAGGAAGGCAGGGATTCTGTGAGAGTACGCAACGCATAATCCAACCTTGGTGATTAGTTTAGGTTCAGATTTATAAACATTGAATTTATTGTATTGTACTCCTAATCGCTGAGGTACTCAGAAACTTTTGCCATCACATTCTAACAGTGAAAGAATGTTCACAATGCAAAAGCCATGATTCTGAACTTCTGTGGCACGCCCGATCTCACCACTGCAGGAGAAACTCGACGTGCGATCGATAATACGATATTGTATCAACGCCAGAGCTGGCTACAGTTGGTCAAAGCCAATCATTCCTTCTGAATATGGAGAAACACTTTATTTGACATGCGATCACTTTGTAGGAGGCCATTTTTCTTACACAAAAGGTATTCGGCTTCCAGCCAATCCGGTGTCCTACGGCATTCCTCGCTTTAGCTGTTCGATGCGCACCACAAATCTAGCTTTGACGTCGTTGAGGCGATCAGAAAATGCTGGCAGATCACCTGGACCATGATTTCAAAACACTACGGCCCGCATATTCTCAATCAGGCAGTTTCTCCGTTACGGCAAACATCAATGCTGTTAGTCTCGCATGCTTGTGCTCACTTTGATATTCGCCCCAAGTGCAAAATACAGAGAAATGTGTTATATAGTATGGGCAGTACTATAGCTTACTCTAGCTACTTTAGTCGATCGTCTTAATCGTAGTTCAGGCCCACTCCGCTAAAGCCAGAACAATCAAGCGGCCTCCGGCCGGTCAACACAACTATTGTTTTGCCATAACCCAACTATTTAAGTAGGCCCCCACAGGGGAGAACTCATTGACTGACTGCCCTCCGCCTCTCAAACACACTGTCTCCCCTTTGGCCAGCATTCCGAATACCTTCACCTTTTGTTCTGAGCTTGTCACGAAATCGGACCATTTTTTCCTGTTCCAGAGTTAGGGCGAACGGTTAGCACCCCATTCTGCTCCCTGGCTTGCAGTAGTTCAGGTCTTTAGGCAGGGCTTTATTCACCTAAATGGCAACAAGTTTGACGGGCGGTCCTGTTTACCAGACCTGGTCCGTCCTCAGTGTCGCATGACTCATCGGACCTAAACGAAGCGACTTAGAATTTTCGGCACCAACTTGAGGCTCAACCTACAGAGGGGATGGACAGCCCTTACGAACATTACTTCTCGTGATGATCTCTAATGAAAGGTCGACACCAAGAGGCAGAAGCTGATTATCCGTAGTTTTCCACAGCCCACTATTTAGTGAGAGCGCAGCCGAATTCCACGACCTGCGGGGTCGAACGTCGCCTTCAGACTAAAGAAGACAGGGATCACCGATGGATTTTTTTCCGAGAGATTATTACATGAATGCACTCAATGCAATTCTCGACCGATCCGGAAACCGGCTTGAAGTGCGCATGCATGTTCTACCAGCACTGGGTAATCGCTACGAGGGCGATAGTTACCAAACTAATTCCTAGGTGATTTTCGCACGAGGAGCAGCCACCTTTCACGCAAGCTGTTGTCATCACATACTCACATCAGTTCTGAGGATTTTGCTGCTTTTCCAGGATAATCCTCAGTAATTCTTAAACTCTGATGCTAAAAATAAGCCACTCCCCGTGAAAAAAGCAAAAACCACCAGTCTGCTCTTAAGGCATCAGACTACTTAGGAAAATCTCGGAGTCTCCATTTCCGATGGAAGACTGATATATTTTTTATAGGGTTCAGATTGCTGAGCTTGGCGTTTAGGTAGCAAGCGTTTCCTCACCAGTCGAGGTGACATTGTCAGCGCAAGCACGCGGTTGTTTGGATTCTTCTCTATTTATTGAGTTGCCATTGTCTTTGACCCTGAACTTCAACGACCTTGACCTGGAAGCTATGCCTCTGTTTTCCACTTGACGTCCGTCGGTTTGGTCTTTGATTTTAGAAGACTGACGTTCGGCCTGAGAAGTTTGATCCTTTTACTTCGGGTATTTGAATGTCGTGTGATTCAGTTCTGTAGACAGATGCGCATAAATGACTCAGATTTGTGATTGTGATTCTGTATGACGTGCATTCCGGTTCCCTCAGTGAGCTGAGTTGTCTGAATCTCATCCGAATATACACGTGATCCAATTCGATGTGTCTTTTGATTGAATTATTTGAGGAATATCAGGCTTCTTAAATCTCCCTTGTGTGCCTCGTAGTTGCTTGGCCCAGGATCTTAATGTTATCCAGATTGAATTTGTGCCCTTCTTGGTCTTCGCGAACGGATAAGAGAGAGGGTGGCTATGTCTTCCTGTAACTAGTTTGTGTTCGTACATTCGAGTAGTTACTTTTCTCCCAGTTTGACCGATATAGCACTTGCCGCAATCCATGCACTTGACTTTGTAAGCGACGTATTTTCTTTCTTCCGTTTTCAGTTGCTCTTTTGGTTTTGATATAAGCCTTCTCAATGTTTGAAACGGTCTTTAAGCAACCTTGATTTCTTGGGATTGTAGTAGTATTGCAGTTAATCCAGGTACATTTTTGATGTATGGGAGAACGATTTTTCTGTTCGATTTTTCCCTTCTGTTTGTTCCCTTGTTCATAGTGTGCGCGGTTGTTCTTACGACTTTCGTTGTATATCCTGAAGAGATAGATTTCTTTTATGCTTTCTTAGTCCTTATGTATTGCAGTGACTTTTAGCCCTCTTGAGTAGGAGTCGGATGCATGACCGTTTGTGATTCTTTGGGTGGTTGCTATGGTAGTTTAATGTATGATTCGTATGAGTTTGTTAGCAAAACATTCTTGCTTTTGGCGATCCTTTTAGCCAGCACATCCAAAGATACCAGTTCTTCATCTTCCTCCGAAAGATTGTCTGGCTACTGCTCTTGGCAACGTTTCTGAAGATACACCTAGGAGCCTTCAGACAGTTTGATCACTGCATACTCTCGAATTTCGTGAACTACTTTCCATGATCAGTCGGCAAAGAATACTGGTGTGGAAGATGACCGCAGTATTTCTCGTTTTTCTGCATTTCTTTACTAGTCACTTGTCGCGGTCAATTAGCAGGCTTCTGGTCAATTGGTTCTTCAATGGATTTTTGTCATTCATTGCGCGTTTGTAGGTCTGGAAGCGTCTAAAAATGGACCTGACCTCAAGGTTATCCATGGCTTCTCAGGCCCCTGTAGAAAGGATTCTGCCTGACTTCTGAGATAAATTTCAGGACCCTTTAGATCTCCCCTCATTGTTTGTTAAGATACTCAGTGGTGCGGTCTGGTGGTAACCGCTCTTGGGGCCCTCATTTGAACTGACTCTGACGGTTATCGTCTAGAGGCAACTGCGTAGAACATGTTGCCTTCGAAGCAGCAAAACCTTTAACTAGGTGCAAAATAGAGCAAGCTCGGGCCAAAACATACACCAAGGTGAACGACTTTGAGTTACTCCTGGTTTAAGACTAGATTCAAACGTAAACCAAAAAGGGGCTATTAAATGTTTTAGGCTGGTTTTGGAACAACAGACAAAATTGTCAAATTTGACCAGCTAAGAAATCTAATATGATATTGGAACTCAATGAATATGCCGGAGTGAACATGGCTAATATAAAATCTCACTTTTGTAAAGTAGTTCGTCTCCCGCTTGAACTTGCTGGCTCTTACGGTTCAGGGCTGATACTTGTGGCGGATTATGAACAACTAGTTCGAAGTGAATTTTACTCGTACTGTTACCGAATACCTTTTCTCCGACCTGCGTTATCACATGCAGACACAATTCAACAAAGAAAGTTCATCTACAAGCAGCTCATCCGAATCAATCCTGGGTGGTATTTTTATGTCAATCCCAGAGAATAAGGTACGAATTAAGCTGCCTACTGTCCTTTTTTCTCTGCTGACTTAAAGCACCTTGGGCGGACAACTCAATGCATTATACGGGAAAACCTAAATGACACTAGAGGGTGATGTTAATAAGAAACCAGCTTTCTGAAAACAGTGTCTGGCCTACCTGCTCAGTTGGAAACGCACACTTTCTCGGCAATAGTAAAACACTGCGAGGTACTCTTCGAAGAGATAGGAGTACTGTTCATGGACCCAGTCGATTTTATGGCTGTGAACTGCCATGCAGAAGAATAGAAAAACGCGTATGCAGTGTTCTGTAACGACAGTCAAGCACCACTTACCTAGAGGAAAACGTTCCAATAAACGTGGCATGTGAATGAAAGACTTTGGCCACATGACATTCAAGGACTGCGATGCGTGGATTCCGAGGTGTACTAACCTCAAAAAGGTCATGTCGTACTTTGTTTCGTCATTTTATTGATTGCTCTAATTCCAGTCGACAAGAAGTGTGTGCCACCTATAATAAACTCTCACTTTCTGTGACTGGAAATGAAAATGATTCCGATTAAAGGTACTTCAGGGAAAACTGGGTCTTTTATTCACTGACTAGAACAAGTCAAGTTTTGGCATCAGATGCCCGCGTTTGTCACACATTTCGACGAATTCGTGGACATGTAAATGGGATTAGGTAAGACCACTGAATTATTGCGGATTCGGGATTCGCATGTCGAGAAGGGGATATTCACCTTCGTATTACACATCCACAGTTGACGCAACTTGTTAGTAAGTGTCTACAGTAACCGGATAGATTCCAGCTCAGCGTGTCAGCGTTAGGATGCGTAGTTCGTAAGTGTATTTTATATCCTATATAACACTGGAATTCTCGTTCCACCTAAAGCAATTTAAAATTCATATATTTGCTAATAAAAACTTGTCGTACACATCCAGGTATTCTTACCATTTTCGAAAACGAAATTTATGAAGTATCTTTTGCATTGTTGAATATTTTCAGCTCAACAGTGTTTTATCAAAGGAATAAGCAAGAGTTTATATGTACTTCTTCAGATGCAACATATAAATGTTGTTTATTGTAGTTCTGCTAGCATCGGCGGTTTTGTACTGCTCAGTTTTTTAGATCCTGTGTGCTTACCACTACTTTTTAACAAGCGATTAGTTGTTCGTCCTCTTATCAGCTTGATTATATCGAGTAACCCCTTCCGCAGATTACCAGTTTTGACATTTTATAGGATAAGTATACATGCGAATGATCAGAAAACAATCCATGTATACGGTCTTGAAGTAATAAAAACCCGACTAGCCAACAAATTTTGCTTCTCTAATGGTAAGCCTTGTCCAAACAACGAATAACAATTGACAAATCACTGTGACTTTTAAATGGATGTGTGTATATGTTTTACAGACTGCTAACCGCTTAGGACTTAGTGTTAAAATACTTGTAATGGCCATATCAGCAACCGAACCCACAGTCGGTTGTACGTAGCTAAGTGGGAGTATTAGCAATAACATAGGCAATCCCTAACGTAAGCTCGGTCTTGCTTGCCCGGATCCGACAGAAAAAGCCAAACAGGCGTCGTTGATCGTCCAGTCGATTCCCGCTTCGACCGGAGTTTTACGGTTGTTCCGAAGATCGTTAGCCATCGACAACCGATAAGCACGACGGGTGAGTAGCAGGCGGTCCAGTTATGAACACGCGCACCTATGTGCATAAAATCCCTTGTTCGATTGGGTCATAGACACGACTGCACCCATGAGATACCATGGCCGGCGGTGATCAAGCAGTCGAAATCGTGACACTCCATCCGGAAGGTCGTGGGCTCGAAACTCCCGACACCGGCGGTCAACTTTTCCACTTATCAGCCGTTTTGGTCAAGACCTCTTTCCTGAAAATGATTTATATTGTTAATTCATTAATAGAAACACACAGAGTGGCAAAATAAGGGAAAAATATTTCATTATTGGCTGCAGGACCCAAGATTAATTCTACTGTAGCCTTTTTTGATCATACACATTCCAGCCTAACTTATAAAATATAGCCAAAGCTCCGCCTTCGCAATCCATCTTCCTGTGATGCTTTCCAATAGCTTTTTTGAAGTTGATTCCTTGTACTCCGACTTCGCAGAAGTTGTTGCCCGCGAGGCTGAAATAACCACTAGGTTTGCTTCGTAGTCAAACGAGATTTTGCAAGTAATAACATAGTACATTTTCCTACACAGCGATTTAGCATAGAAAAATACTTTGAATGCTGGCGGTAACATTTGACAAGATTTTCGACTGGAAAAACAGTTATTTCGACTTTCTCATATCTCTAATAACTTGCATGGCTTGTGCTATCTTTCTTAAAACTAAAATCGCGCAGCGGTTGCACGTCAACCGTATTCACTTTTCCCATACTCCATATATTAATAATGCAGGTTAATTCGAAAGCATCCTATCCACGTGTGTTCTGATAATTCACGTTTTATCGACTCGTTTGAGTATCCATCTTGAAGGCTTATGAAAATTCTGGATGAAGTTATCCACTCTTGGATGACTGACTTATTTGGCTCCTGAACAAGCTAGTTTTGTCGTAATCATTTTTACCGAATTTGCTTGTCAGTTCTGTTCTCCAAAGTTACGATCTTCCCGGTCTGGATCGAATTTATTCAGTCTTGCAGTTGTTGGTTACCATTGCCCGTTTATCTGAACCACAGTCACAAGACTGCACCTAGTCACACCTGCTGACGCACGCATTACCGTACATGTTTCGACTGTCCAATGAGCATTGTTCCGACTTGCTGTCTCCGAAATTCATGTGTTCATGTAGATGGCAAAATATATAAACACAGAGACACGGTTCAATCATCATGACTTTAGACGTTGATTTTTACCCAGCGTACTATTTACTTGTATATAACGGTCACCTTATTGGTTGGTTCTGATGGACAAGGGTAGTTTATCTTGACACGAGGACACGCCAGCGGGTTCCTCTTCAGAAAGCTACAATTTACTTCACCTTAGTTCCCGAACCATAAGAGGTTTTCAGTATGTATCTTTTCAAACTTTTTCAACCCCGTCACAAGAATAGTAATGAAGGTTTAATAAACGAACAAATTTTATGAAATCTGATTTGTCGCATTTAGTCGCGCGTAGTCAACCTTTGCAGCACATACTAATCAAGCACAAATTCGTCAGCGAATTGTACCCAAACACGGTGTTTCCTATTTGGATACACGAATCACGACGAACCTCTCGTAGTCAAAGGGTGAAAGTAGATGCCTTGGCTAATCTTCACGCTGATTGTTCCCAGGAGAGAATTTGTCATGGGGACAAAACAGGGTGGAACGTACGCATTTACCATTTGCTGTATCTTAAGAAAAAATTAACCACGCTGTGAACATATGTTCTATGATGTTTCAGCAATCACTTACGAAGTAATAAGCCATGGAAATCAGTCCGAAAGGCATCTTTCCAAAACCATTTTGCGCAGCAACAGTATCCATTCAACGTAACCACTGCGAAAGAGTGTATATGATCTTCTCAGAGTTTTGTGGCGATATCAAAAGCTGCCAACCGGCGACAGCTGTTTGGTTATTAATCGGACGCGTACAATAAAATCCTTGCTATTCTTAACCTGCTTGGATCCATGGTGGTTCAAGGATCATCTGGTATGAAGAGCATCTCTGGTTTGGTTGACAGTGAGGTCCCCAGGCATCACGAGATACTTCTTAGGATCCCAGAGTCATAAAAGAAATCCATTTAAACAATATTGATGCAAACCTAATGTCAGGGAAGACGTTCTGGAGCCATCTGAAGCTGTGTCAGCTGGCCACTGTCTTGCCGTTCGCATGCGACCGATCTGAGTCAACGGATGCACTGTCGGACCAAAGGCGAGTTATATTCGAGAAGCCTGTTGTATTTGTTTAGCATTTCAGTTCACGCTGTAATCCCGATGTGATTCCAGGATATAACAAAAGCCTATGATAACAGCTGTTTAAAATTTTCTTTTAAACTTAGCAACTCCACTTTAATAGCGTAGCAGTTACTTTATATCAAATTCGATGATATCTGGCAAAACCAGCGGTGAGTTTTGGTTTTAACAAGTCATTTGCTTGCGAATCGCGTTACTTCAACAAGCATTTTGTCAGAGAAATGGCTAAATATAGGGGGAGAATAATGAAATGATTTTTCGAGTGGGATCAAGTCATAACTCCAAACTAAATACAGATTGGATACAGCATACTCCATGTACCTCTGTCAAGAATCATTCCATTGGTCCGTTACTGACACGGGGGAACGTGACTAAGGCTAGTACGTTCTAGCTGTTTTGCCACCCGGGCTGGCCCTAAAGGTCCGCTGAACTTCACCTCCACATGATATTACCAATGGTTTGTCCATGGCTTATCATCATCTCAGGCCGTTGTTCGCTTTTTTTTAACACAGGAAATGTTTTGTCTTTTAAGAGCTTGTGCCGATCATTTAAGTTCCGTTGATGATCGTTAGAAAAACAGTGACAAATATTTTGGCCCCTTGTGTGTCCAATTACGGCCGATGATAGTTTAAAACAGTAGTAATCGTCAACATCTTTTACAACGTAAGCCTTATTGAATGCAGCTGTAGACATGTATTTGAAATACTCACAAAGGAGTGTAGAAGAAAGGCGGCCGAACATTTGACAGAACCAAGCAGAGTCCAATGAACGGATGAAATGAAGATTGTTTGGACCTCACACCGGTTGAAGCTTCAATCTATAAATCGGTACCACTTTATGCATGTCTTTTTTAATCTGACAATTCAATGAAAACTAACCGGAGAAGTGATTTTAACAGAACGCTAAAGAAGATGGAGGGCATCCATATTAGAAGACTATAAAGGACTTAGTGACAGAAGTAACCTGTGGAGGGAAGCCAATTTTTCCCAAACTTTGCCAAGACAGCAGTTATCGGCGGCAGAACTGTGGTAGACTGAGACTACCAATTCGCTATCGGACAGCAACGCTGGGTGCAGTTTGACCTTGCAGAATAGTGTGTGCAATACAATAGTCCAGCTGGAATGAGGCCGCATCATCCCGTATGTTGCAAGCCTCCGTCGAACAGTGAATCGTGATCTGACGGTAAGAATGCAGACGGGTAATTCGAGTTACATTACCCTATCAAGTGAGCCATCCGGGCAAGACAATAATGTGCCATTCACCACACCATATCGGAAGCCATCAACGTGACGGACCAATCAGGAGGTGATTCGAAAATGAAAATAACAAGCGGCAGCCCCAAAAACGCGTGCGAGTGAAATAGTACGTTAAACACCTAAGAGCTTTCTGTTCATAAGAGGACCGTGCGTGCAAGCTTGACTTACCGATTTTTGTTTGAGTTAGTGGAATTGGGTGATTTTATCATGGTGATAGAACCTCAGAGAAGAATACTCCAAAAAGTTGAATTAGGCTTTTGTTTTTTTCAATACGCATTTTAAGAGATTTAAAAGTCCGCAAATTGAATTCGTTTGCGAGAGCAAATGCATTAACAATACTGCGTCATTGTAGACCCGTTCGAGGGTTACATAAAAGGAAAACAATTCGTTTCTGACTGAATGAACAAGTTATCTCCTTTATGATTATCAACAAACGCTTGACAGTATGCAGATCGATACATCTATTAAATGCTTCTGCAATTTTCACATATTCCTTGACTTTGGTCAACCAGCACCATGAACGGTAGCTCATTTTGCTTTTCCACTAGCAACGTCTTTGATCTCCACCATCAAAATCCCCACACACGTATATTGCTCATATACTTCAATGCACCGAGAAAACAACGAAAAACCAGAAAGTATCACTTCGGTGAGAAGTATGCATTTCAAATTTTATGTCGCGCCTAAAGAACAATTTGAACAATTACAAAAGCCACTCATTTCAAACTCTTAGAAAATAATCTGAAAATTTTCAAACTGTTTTCACTCACTGCGCCTCGTAATAGTTTCCTCTAAGACAGTCTGCAAAAAGCATCATTTTGACGAATCTTATGCGAGGAGGTGATTCTCCAGCGATACCATCACTCCTTCTCAAAATGCAGATATTATCAGTTAAATCCATCCGGTCAGCATTTTGTTAAACAGATAGTGTTTAGCTGATCTTTCTCGAGAAAACCAGCTGGCAGGAACAAAGTGGTTCAAAATGGAAAGCCTAAAGAATTCTTCTGCATCTTGTCGTATCCTGAGTCGAATCGATAAAGGAGAAAACAGCAATGGATTCGCTATTTTCAAAGCGGGAATCTTGCAGCACAGCAATGCAAAATTTACGTCCTAGAAGGTTCTGGTTTAACTCTGTCAACACACTTCACCGTTTAAAAGGACCAACGTTTGGGAGCAGATTTGGTGAAAACCAAGAGGATGGTAATAAGCAGTTTATGAAGAAGCAGAACGATAAAACACCAAAATGCTTCATTAAGACACAACTCTATACTGCCCGAGTTGTTTAATGATAGCAAATTAGGTGATGGTCTCTAGTGTTTACAAACCCGTATTCACTTAACCTTTTTGGGATCACTGGGAAGTTATGACAAGAATCCAACGCAGCCCTGATTGACAGAAGTGGGTGCAATGGGTTTGAACTCAAGACCCGGAAGTTGTGACTACGGGAAAACTTGAAGCACTCTTACGTTCGTTTAGAACTGCGGCTGATGCTGATGGACAACACCTGGTCACAAACTAGAATAACAGCAGCAAATAAAGTCAGGGCTAAGAACGGGTATTGCAGAAATCTCGTTTATCTGTTCGCGGACTACTATTTGGAGATCATAAAACCAACCTAATTACCGAAATACATTAATTCACAGCTGTGAAAAACCCACCTAGTTGATTATGAAGTGGTTCTTAAAGTGACCAGCCGATTATTCCTGTTCTACCCTAATCTACTGATTTGTCTCATTATATTTCCACTCTCATGATGGACAAATAAAGACGCTTGAGCTCGACTACTGCCGTTATGCCTGGTCAGCTTATATTTCTCTAGACCTTTTTGATTACAAATAACTCAGTGCTCTTTAATAAACTCCAACATTGAAAGCTGAGTCGTTTTAATCAATGTTGCCATCAAAATGAGTACCATCGCATTATTTGATGGACCTGAAAAAGAAAAGCGCCTCTACGGTGAAATTCAGAAATTCAGATCCATGAAACATCGATTTTAAGAAGTAGGTGCGCAGTCATAGTCAAAGAAGGCGGAAACACTAAAAGTGCAACTGAAACTAAGCAACAGCCTCCTGCAGTTAAGTTTACCGGAAGTCGAATTTTTTCATCCAGCTCATTCAACGTTATCAGCTTAAACGAACTTTGTTAAAATATGACCTTTCACTTTTCAAAGGGGAATACAGCTCTAACTCGCTTATTTTAATTCAGGGGTGATACAGTTTGTGAACAAGAAAATGATGAATTTCTTGATTGATAAGAAAACGGTGTAGTCTGTGGGCCCAAGTGCACTTGGTGAGAAAATCAAGACGTCCTCTTGGTATTTGACTTAGTCAGTATTGATTTCACGTGACTTGATGCCAACCTAGAGCAGTTTTTTGCAAAATGGAACATCTTTGCGCACTGTCTGTACCATATTTGCAGGAAATAGGCGCAGCAATGGTTGTCACAACATCCCCAAGACGCAAAGAACATTTCTTTTTACCTATTTTACCAATTTTTGGTGGAGTTCCTACAGTTGTAAGCCAGAGTTACTTTCTGGCTCCCAAAACATAAAATTTCAGGAAGTTTGTGGAGTCTGCGTTTCACACGACACGGGAAATGTTCATTATATACAAATATATATAGATATATATATATATATACCCACACAAACCATGAAAGTCGCGCATAGCATTAATTTCCGACTCAGGGTGCCAAGGTTGCCAATTGTGATCCCAGAACAATCGTACAATAATGCGATGAAATTTCATGTTGCCCGTTTTAGTTTCAGCTCTCATCACATTACGTGCGTGAGTAGCTGTCTGTGAAGGTTGGCCTTCATGAAACGCAGAATTTGGAGCCAATATGGAGACAGAAGTGCAAATAAACCCTCCTTTTTGGGAGTTCTTTTAACTGTTGCAACATTTTCGTGCGGTTTTTAATGCCTCCTCACTGGCAGATATGAGTAACTACATAACATCTTGAGTGTGAACGTGGAACAGTCGCCTTTATAACAGGGTTTATATGCAGGCTAAACACTTACTAAGCGACTTTTATTTCGTCGTAGAACCTGATATAAGCTTTCTAGATTGCTGATCGCGGAAAGATCAATACTCTGCTATAATTTCAATGAATGACTGCTTTAATTTAAAGTTTAGACAGATATTAGAAACGTTTCAGTGAGTCTGCCCGTTTGCGCAATTCGTTTTAGTATCATGGGTGTGTCTGGTTAGAATTGACTGAAAGGAGAAAATTCTTTCTCGTTCCAGCCAGGCTTGGCACATTTGTTACAGTTGTTGTCGCACACATCGTGTCATACTCAACGTTCCGAAGTTTAATTCTTCTTTAGTTTTCCCGCAAGATTTGGTTGCTCCAGTTGTTCGGTTACTGTCGGTTTCGAGGTTTTTCAATTTTGCGTGTTTTGCAGATTCTGAAAGACCATTCTCAAAATTGATTCAGCGGAGGTCGGCGGTAATTAAAACGGACATTAATTTTGTTTCGATACAGAAGTTTCTCATTAGGTTGCATTTCTTCCGAAAGGACATCTTCGATGTCCTAAGATATTTACCAGAGGGACATCCTATTTAGTCCAGTTTGGTTCACATTTTTGTTATGAGCAATTTCTCCGTAAGGATGGAAGGAAAAATTTCCGCTAAAGTAGATCGATTTTACGGCTATTGCCATTAGTTAGGGCTGCATAACAGGTTTTCTCCTGTTTAGTCATTCACGCACTGCTTACAAAAGTCCATACTTTTGGACTTTTTATTTGGTTTCTTAATATTAGCCTTGCCTAAACAGAGAAAACTTCTACAGAATCCCCGGAGGAATCTTGAATGGGCTTTTCATTCATGTCAGTTCTTGTTCACCCCTAATCTTATCGAATGACAGACATGACCACTTACTCAAATGAAATCATGCAATCTTTGCTACAAGAGGGACTACTCCAATTTCGGATTTGAGAAGAAAATAAGATTTACTAAGCTGTGCAGCAGAGTGAGTGCACACATTATCTTAAACCAGAAGATGAAAACTGTTGTGGAATTAAGTGGTATCGGAGATCGACATTATTTAGGGTTCAGCTTAGTGGCTTTTATGGAGTTCCGATTGTTGAGCCTGGCGTCTGGGATTTACACGACAAACGTTCAGTGGACAGCGTTCAACACTTCACTTATGAATCCTATTTGTCACTGATTTATCCTGATTTCACATATAAAAAGATTATCTTCTAACCATATGCAAGTGGTTCTCCACGAGATGTGCTAAGTTAATAGGCTGAAAAACAGTTCTGGAGAAAACATTTTGTTGTGGCAAGATGAAAGGAAATTCAATTTGAGGTTTATTTTGATATAGATAAATGAAATGAATCCTTTGTGGAAATGGGACAATTGATATTATTTCCTGCTTGACAAGCTGCATCTTTACAATCCACGTTTTCAGCGGTTTGTATGCCATTGTTTTCATAGTGCCATCAACTATCCAGCCAGAATAAGTGAATGGAATTTGGTTTCGCGAAATTACAACATTCATATTCATTAGGATAAAAGTTCATAAATCAATTCTGGTTGTTTTCAGAAAATGACTTATTGAATTGAATCAAATTCACCAACACAAATCACCATAACACGTCAGTTACTTAATATATGGACAATATTTGCTGAACTCAGATTAAATTGATTTTATACTTGGCTGTTTGATTTCTATTTATTGTAATTTCCTGTATAGCTTTGCTTCATACTAAATATTTGACTTGTTCGGGAACAGTCTTAAGAAAAGTTGTCCTCCGTAACCGAAAGGCCGGTTTACTGTCATTCCCATTAACATCGTTGCATATATGAATGCTTATTACGTACAAATATCTCGTTGCCTTGAAAGATTGTTATATCCGCATTCTTATGTTTCTTCACAATTACAAACCTTAAGCAAAAGCCTATAGTATTGTTTATTTAATATTTTGATCGACACGTTATTGTTGAGACTGGTCTTTTCTTGAGAGAGGCATCGATTCTAGTGCTTGACTAAGAATATTCCTTGCCTTATTCGTTTTCATTTGCTTTAACCTTCCAGGTACCAAGAACAATAAGTACTGTCCGTCAGAAACATCCAATCTTTGAATGGACGTTGATTCCAAGGCACCAAGCTGTCAGCGCAAAATTTATTAATTTAACTAAACCACGTTTTATCTGATGGGATACAGTCTGTGTGCTGCATGGTGTTTATATTCTCTGGCTTATATGGGTTCACTTAATGCTCGCAGAGGATAATTTGGTTTCTTTCGCGTTTGATTTTCTACGGTCAAAGTAGTCGAGCAACCGGATGAGTGATTCCCGAACTTTTTCGAAACTATCTGTGATCGGGTGTATCTAATAGTTCTAAGGTGTGTCGTGCTGACGAAACCTCGGGGACCTGGAGACCATCTACTCTCGGGACATGTGATTCAATATCCAATCTCGTTGGATGGATGTGACTGATAACCGACCGAGATGCTAAGCCTCCACCTGCCAGCATCCCAGTGATTTAAAGTACATTGATTTCCACCAAGAACGCATGCTTCTGGCTCTCCATTAAATAAACGTCTTTTGAAATTGGCGATCAGTCATAGTATTCGAAGATACAACCAAAAATATCCATTATTTAGATCACATAGTAAGCATTTCCATTAGACATATAAGGAGCGTTGACCAAAGGCAGTAGATAAACTCATTGCGGGAGTTAAAGTCGATCTTTTTGGGGGTTAAGGCTAGAATATGTAAGATTATTGTTATTTAGCTTGGCTTGTTGCGTAAATTAGATACAATCACCCAAGATGAGAAGTAAAATAAAATGTCCAAAAAAGCGCTGTGGTAATAGTATTATTTGGAAAGGTATTGTCTTTTTCGCTGACTGATGTGTGTTCAGATCACAGTAAAATACTGGAATTTACGTTGAAAGACTGTACCATTCAGATCTCCTAAGGACTCGTGTGTGGCCCTGAGTATTGTTTCCTCTAACCTGGTGTACATAGTATACATCCGCGATAGACGCTTGCGTTTAAATAAAGCTGTAGTGATTCAGCGAACTTATATGAAATCATAGGATTTGGATGTCTTACTGTAGGAGTTTCCCTTTCTATCTCCGAGATTTGTGAATATTTGTCTAAACTCACTAGCCGCCTAAGTTCATGTCTTCAGTCTTTATTCCAACCAAATTTTGTTGCATAGAGACAGAAGTGGTTTTCAGAAACGTGAGAAATAACTTGCACATCTCTTTAGGACGTCATGATGACAAAAGACGTATCAATATTGTCAGCCCTGCGTTCAGCCCGTTATACTGTTCTCTCGTCTTATGAGTAGTACAACGAAGCGCACAGCTCTCAAGGATGCGTTGTGGCCACTGATAGATTGACGAACGGCAGAACTGGTTGACAATAAAAGGGAAGATTCATGCTAAAAACAGCATGAAGATCATTAGATCCGTAACACAAGGTTCCTATTCGATAAAGGGAATTATCACCTAGAAAAGTAAATCTCGTGGAAATTTGGAAAATGAAACTGTTTCCTGGTGTAGGAAGCTACCAATAGGCATTAATCTGTATTTTTGTGATAACTATAGAGTTCCAAAATAGTCAGTGGAGATTTTTCTTCTACGGAATCAGAAACTTCGACCAAATTCTTCTTAGCCGAATGCGAAAGTTCAAATAGTGGCCCATTTAATCCACATTTGGACATTTTTCGTCGTGAATAGTATATTTTGATGTCGTGCCTGAATCCATTTGCCTATGCGCAGCATCATTCGGAGGGTTTGACGCCATGGTGGTCGTAATAATCACGTGAATTACAGTATACCGTCGCATTCCTGATTTTTTAATGGAATGCCCGAGTACAACATCGACAAGGACGTGTGTGGATGTGAGGAGTGTATATCTTCTAGACCAGCGTCATGTACATAACAATAAAGCCCATCGAGAGCTACGAGAAACTTTACTGAATGCTGCAAATACCACTCGGAACATATGCAAATGTATACTTGTATATAATCAGCCTTCATTTTTAAGTGTTTCAGTAGAACTCTTTCAGGATGCCCTCAGTATTTCTGAATAAAATCTGAAACATGCATAGCTTCTTCGTACCCATTCTAGCGTGTAAACCTTTATTAATAACAGATACATTTTCCAATTTTACTCACCAACTTTATTCCAGCGTATTTAGACTGAATGTACATTAGTGAGATTTCAGCTGCACGTCTAAATTACTGGGTTTCACAGCTCAAGTAATCTGAGCGTTTTGTTCGGCAGACGCAACTGCATTACAAGTAATGGTTCAGTTCGGCTAACATCGACGCCCATGTGCAGTCTAATTCTGGGTCAGCAGCACACTAACTTCGAAGTTACCTTGGTGCATTTACTCATGATTCTATCAGACGGGTAAGAAAACAAGCGATACAGTCGTGGAAACTTACTTTCACCTGGTCTGGTTACATGACAATCAAACGCAGCCTAGGTGATAGAAAAATTGAAGCTAGTAGACAGATTTAATAGTTAACTAGCCTGCAAACGTGCAAGCGGGACCATAAGATTGATTGTCAGATGGCTATGAACTAATTTGACTGTCGCAGTTTCATGACTGTTGTGGCACAGTCTCAGTTACAAACTACCCAAATGATGAAATCTTACTTCCCCAGGTTACTGGCAAAACGAACAACGACAACAGAAGTTGTTCTGGATTTTTAACGACAGATATTATATAACAGGCAAAAGGAACCTAAGTGAATAAATCGTGTTTTTGAAGCAGTGATTGAGATTCTCATTAGCAGAGGTAATTGACTTAACTGGAAAGACGTCCCATTTCAGAAGCCGATCGGACTGAAACTACACGTGTTCTAGAGTATAATAAACAGTGATATTCACCTTACATTCTCTCATGAAGATATTATTTGTATGCACTCTTTTTCTCCACTTAGCTGGTCGCAAATGAGGTCAGGTAACGTCTGATATAAAAATTTGATCAACAGTAGACTTTGAGTGCAGAACTGACTTGCTTCCCGATTGTCGAGTTGATTTATCCCCACTGGAATGAATCATGATCGCAAAAACATCATACTACATAAATGGACTAGCCTTTTAAGAACGGTAATCTCCGAGAAATACAACAGTATACAAGGAAATACGATTAGTGATGCTGTGTGCACTGTCGGATTCCGATGGAAATAAATCTAATCTTATCGTGGATCGTTGTTAGTCTCCCCACGCCGCCCCCGCCAAAAGTGCTGTGCTATTGCTTTTGCTATATTCCGGTTGATTCCTCGCAGGTTGCACCAAACAAAAAAGTGTCGGGACAAGACTTTTAAAATTGCCAAATAAGAAATTTTGGTAATTCCTCTTTTCGATCGATCCTAATTTTGTTCCACTTTGTTCTCAGTTATTTGTAGTTTTTGCTTCTTGCATCAAGTCGGAATGGGTTAGTGCAGTTTCGTGATTCCGATCAATTTACTACGGGTTTGCTACCGATTTCATTAACATATTTTTTTTATTTTCACCAGTGAATTCACTCGCTCAAATGTGTATACGTGCAATATGTCTAAGTGTGCAATAACTGATTTTTGTTTGTCTTGCCTGCACGACATTTGGCAGAATCAGATAAAACATGTCCAGTAAATCACCTATAATGATGCTGCGAACCGAAAACAGAACAACCAAGACAACGAATATGTTTACATGAAATAATTCACCATGTGATATCTTCACTCAACTCACCATAAAGAAACCATGGAAGCACTGTACAGCTGTTTCATTCTTTTGTTAGGAATCATCAGCAAGTGCATATCCAACCACGCGCCCCAACCTGGGACGCGAACCCGAACAAGGACGAACGATTGTGAGTCGAAACGCCTTAGCCATTACCTAATCCGGGCAGGCTGAACGGTTTGGTTAGAACTTCAACCAGCATGATTGTTGCCACCTATCCGTCCCACTGGATTTGCACGGTTACTGTCCGTTACCATCACAGCGATGCGACCCCTACTGGATAGAATGAACTTTCTCTGCAAGGTAAAGCCTAAGTACGACGAAGGCTTTTCTGGGTATGACCTACAGAGCTTGATTACTCGACATACATTTAGTAGTAGGAATCCTGAATGTTTACATGAAAATAATTCACCATGTGATATCTCATCAACTCAACTCAAACCATAAAGAAACATGGAAGCAACTGTACAGCTGTTCATTCTTGTTAGGAATCATCAGCAGTGCATATCCACCGCGCCCCAACTGGGACGCGAAACCCGAACAAGGACGAAACGATTGTGAGTCGAACGCTTAGCCATTACGCTAGCCCGGGCAGGCTCTGAACCGTTATGTTGGAACTTCACCAATGATGTTGCAAACCTATCCGTCACTCGGTTTGCCGGTTTACTGTCCGTTAACCTCACCAGACGATCGCACCCCTACTGATAACAGATTGACTTCTCTGCAAGGTAGCCTAAGTACGCACGAAAGGCTTTTTGGGGCGTATGACCTACAGAGCTTGATTACTCGATACATTTTAGTAGTAAGGAAGATTGAATGTTTACATGAAAGTAATCACACATGTGATATCCATCACTCAACTCACATAAAGAAACCATGGAAGCAACTGTAATCAAGCTTGTTTCATTCTTGTTAGGCATCATCCAGCAGTGCATTCCCACCGCGCCACCCACCCCTGGGCGCGAAAACCCGAACAACGGACCGAACGATTGTTGGAGTCGAACGCCTTAAGCCATATAAAACCTACGGGCAGGCTCTGAACGGTTTGTTGAACTTCACCACATGATGTTGCACAACGAGTATGCTTTTGATATTTTTAATTTTGTGTTACTGCGTATCCTTTTGCACACAAACCTCAAGATTTCCACTTAGAATTTTGCCCGAGGAGAAGCTGGCTGGAGCTTAACCCATAGAATATTGGTTCGGCGATAAACATCGATGCTGCTAACATCTGAACCGAGTCCATTCATCTAAAAGTCCCAAGTGTCCTTATTGCTCTACTAAACATCTGTCTGGAGCCTATCCGAATTAATAAGTTAGCTTCGTTCGGGAATGGTAAACAACAGAGGAGACTGTGATGATTGAGGAGGGAACACGAAATCAGTTTGTCATTGCCGAATGATAAATCGACTGGTAGTGAGAAGAAACGAAACTGCCCAAAGTCCATGATGTTGACCGTTCAAGCAACGTCGGTCAAACATTAAGACGGGCCGATTATGCACGCTATGCTTAAGGAATTTACTTTTTTCATATTTTAACTTCTTTTATCAATGAAATAATTATGGCGCGGTCAACAGAGGACTGCCAACTGGGAAATGTGATCCGTGGTGGGATGATGCGAACCGACAAACTTCAGGCTGTGCTGCTATATTGGATTCGGCTTTATAGATGTTGATGTTGGTTTACTGGGTCCCAGTCTACATTTGTATTTCTGTTTTGTACTTCAAATACCGCTGTTCTAGTGCCTGTTACGGTGCTCGACGGAAAGTCGATTTTCAAATCGCATTCAAATTATTGCATTCATGACTCCGGAGAATGCTCCTCGCATCAAGTGCAACTGTTTGGCATGTGTCAAAACTGTTAGTCTTCGGACTAAAGATCCTCAATGCAATGGCTGTGGTGGATGGATGCATTTTGCCTGCTTCATGATCTTAGAGGTCTCCATTGTCTTGGTGAGACATCGAACAGACTTTATCAAAGTCGTTTGCTTAAGCTGTTATTTTGAAGATGGTCGGAGCCCAACGTCGTCTGACAACTAATCCATCTATTCCTGCGTCGTCGACATGACGTTCTGTATTTGATCCCTAATGTTCAGGACACTACCAAGGAACGTATTGCCTCCTATGCTGAAGGTGGTCCCTAATGGGCCGTCAATACTTGGCGAATTCTATTTCAATTTACCCGCTACGTGCCCGCGTTCATGGTTTGGTTTCCCAGTGGTCAATATGACATTGATTTGCTACTTGATGTAGTACTGTACCTCTGCCAG
Organism: Fasciolopsis buskii; assembly: GCA_008360955.1. Lineage (NCBI taxonomy): Eukaryota > Metazoa > Platyhelminthes > Trematoda > Plagiorchiida > Fasciolidae > Fasciolopsis > Fasciolopsis buskii. The sequence goes on along the minus strand of LUCM01001127.1, from coordinate 4,447 downwards.
ACATTTGCCCCTGCATCGCACCGGCGCACCCATGCCTTTGGCTCTCTTTGATTTGTCTCGAAGCTCTGTCTTCACCGTAAACGTGGCCCATGGCATCATCAACGGTCTATGCAATTTGACTTTAAGAATTGCCGGTGCCATTGGAACCTCTTTACTGCACTCAAGTGGACAAAGCGGCGTGCTTCTGAGGAATTCCCAAAAATCAATTCTGTGGGTGCTCCTAAACGTTTGTTTGCCTATCTGAATCGGTGCAGCAGAGCCAAAGCGGGTATCCCAGCGCTGATGGAGAACGGTTTTCTAGCGGATGTACACGGTTAGTACAAACCCATTTACAGGTTATATACCGTCAGAATCAAGGCAAAGGATGAAAATTGTGAGCGAGGAAGAGGAAAGAAACAATGCATAGAGTTCACCACACATGTTCCCTCCTGCTTTCCTATCCACATCATCGGCTATTCATCGGGTCCCATGGTCTCTCTGTGGGCCGGATACTGCCCGATTACCCAAACTTAAGCAAAGTTTGGACCTAGGCACCCTTAAGCTCTATGGCAGGGGGAATGATCTCGATGGTGGACAATTCTAGTCCACTGGGGACGGCTAATTGATTATTCAGTTCATGTGCCCCTCGGATGAGGCTAGATGTTGTGTGCTTTGCATCGTGTCCGTGGTTGGTTGTCGAAATCGGGAATTTAGCCCTAGGGTGTGGTTACCAAAAGGCACACTGGAGCTCGCGGATGCGCCAGGCAACTCACCTGTCGTGTCTGTTTGCACGCTTTTGCTTGGCAACACTTTCGCTGCACGATTTCAGTGCCTAGGACTTCATCAGCAAAAGCTATTTGGGACGCGAGTCACTTGAGAGCATGTGCCCAAGAGGGTTCATTGGCGAGCTATGGATTCGGAGTCTCTGGGAGCCCAAATTCTGAACCATGACTACCTGCACCGAGAACTTTGATGTTATGAAGGCCGGTTGTGCCTATTCTGATTTCGGATAAGCAAGAAATATCCACCTGATATTCCTGCGGCATGCGCATAATCACTGCCTGACCTCTGATGTTCTCCAGCATCCTGCATAGAAAGTCTTTCGGAGGTGGGGGATCTACTCCACTCTGTTCAACATTCAGGAAAGTAAGGGGGCGCGCAGGTTTGGCGTCCTGCTGGCCGGCTGGACATCACAGGATAGATTAAACTAATAGAAATCATGATCACGAAGTTTCATAGAGTGTTTGGTGCAAACAATGTCGTCAAGTGGTTACTGCCGACATTTTGGGTTCCCGAAAACTCGCCTTAGCACTTTGCATAAACTAATTGGCGGAGGCCACAAGAGAGCAAGTTTGTTGTTGCTGAACGTTACTGTTGGATTCTTGGGGGCTCGTTCGTCGTTCAGTTGAGGAACCCATGGAGACCAAAGGAATGGGGAATAGTATCCTAAAAGGCACGACAGATTACGACCTCAGAGGTACTAGCTCTTTTAGGTACTCCACATTCCAAGTGAGGAAAAAGAGGCATCTGGACAAATAAGAGCGGTCATGAATGTGGGATATGTTGTTTCGTCGTTCCATACTCTATTGCGAAATTTCAGGCATTCCAACTTGGGCGATTTATTGTTCTACCGGATTTAGTGCGCAGTCATTAAAATCAGCTGAGTAAATTAAACACTTAAAACTGAATGCTCTATTCAGATTACTTTGCGCCCTCCCACTAACTTCTCTGTCAGATAAGACTATTGAGCTGCAATTTTCCATGGCATCTTGCCTCCTCCTTGTCAAAAAACGAGGGTTGGTAGGTTTGGCGAGTAGTACTTCCTGGCTCCTAGTCCAAAAGAGGTTTTTTGGGAGTGCTGACTGCAGCCTTCCGAATAAATTTCTGACTCACAAAACAGTTGGACGTTAATTACTGTCCACCGTGAGGCCGCCTGAGCAGGGAGCTCGATCCACGGTTGGTTCCTTCCCAACGACTGATGTAAAATGAAATTCGATTCATTTTCGCAATTCTTAAGGATGTGTAAGCAAGGTTTTGCCAGAGGTTTCTCACAGACCACCAAATGAATGATTGCCGTTCTCGAAGTAAGTCTTTGGTTCTAACAAGGACTTGCCCGTAAGGTAGCAGGGAGCGGATGACTGTAAGCCTATCTTCTTGGTTACAATTATTCTTTACTACTGACTGTCCCCGTTTGAGTTATTCAGAGTCGTCATAACTGAAGACGGTCCTACATTTTAGGAGACACATGGAGAACTTTAAGACAGCATCTGTCCGTTGACTTCCCAGAAACGATTGAATATTCAGGTTGAGGAAGGCAATCCTGTATAGCTTGTTGGGGTCAGGGACGCTCGCAAATCGTCATACCACGTCAACGTGCCGCCTCACTGTGACAGGAGCTGGACTGTTGGATACGGCAGCGAACCGTAAACAATGGTGATCGTGCTGTCAGTTTCTATTGAATCACTATGATTAGGAAAAAATGCGCTGTGTCGCATGTTTGACTGTATTTTGTGCCTTGCTTACTGCTATGGTCGACAAATACCATTACCAGAGGTTTTTGCAGCCGCAGATTCTCATTATCTGCTACTAATAGTTCCAAAAGAATCTAATCCTTTTTCAATTATTCGAAATTGACGCTAGTTTAAATATTGCGCGGTTGAAATATTTTTATATGTCCGCCGAAAATATTCTAAAAGCCACCCAAACAGACGTACAAATATATAAAACGATGAGAGGCTCACTGGAATTCGGACTTGTGTTGGGTGGGTCACCAGTAAACGCCGCGGCAGTAATCTCTGTGTTCGGTTTCTCATCTTTTGCTAAGCGGGCTGGGCTAGCCTGTTCGCATTTCGAACCGCCTATTGTTCCGATGGTGGGCTGTGCTCATTCAAGGGAGCAGCCAGATCTGTCCCATTCGTTGTGCGACTAACTGGCCCCTCGAAGTCTTTAAGCCCGAAACCTTTGTGTTGTCTCCAACCTCTGTGTTGTGTGTCGGTGTGCCTACTAGCTACAGGCTGTGCTCCTGGAATATTGCCGTGCACTTTGCGAATGAGTTGTGTCTTGTGCTTCAGTGTGTGCACAGACCAACCAAACTCGGCAACATAACACTTACTATGACGTTTTCTTTTCCCACCTGAGTCCATTCCATGTCCACTTTGTATACTCATACTTTCTGTTGCATTGTGTAACTTGGTGAAAAAACGGGTACCTGGAGCTCGCCCTATTGTCTAACGCTGTACGATGGTGCTGATAATAGTAGCGACGGTTTGTGTCGGTGGTTCCGTTTGTCAATGCTTCAGTATGTGAAACAGCAAAGTTATGCAAACCTTAAGATGACAGCTCTTGGTCTTTAGGCTGCAGTCAGACTTTACACTTTGCCGTTTTTGATTACTCAAGCCATTGGACAATTTCAGGCAAACTGTTTTGTGCCTTTTATTGGGCAATTCAAGATGCTTCGACCTCAATCCTTCCTTTAAAAATACATGTAATGCAGACCCAGCTTCTCATCGACACAAAAATATTTCATGTGGCGCTTCGAATTTGGCTGATATATGGCCCGTAAATGGACCGTATTCTAAAAATAAATTCGCCGGAGGTATCCGACATCTTATTTGTGAAATCGAAAAAGCTTTAGGTAGAAATTTTAAATCAGTACGAAACTCGTAATCGGCGATTCCGAAGGAGTTAAATTTTTAGAATTTAGAGCTATTCAACTGTGACGAGCAAATTTGCTTGGTGATTGTAGATTATTTTACCATGGCCGACTTAATCTCATTTTTAGGCAATCGTTTGAGGTTTAAGTTGGCGCCCATCCATTTCTCGTAATCCATTGTCGTGATCCATAGAGAGAATCGTGTCTATCTCATCGATTATGGATTTGTTTCTATGATGCAAGTGAACAGCGGCGATATGGTCCTGGACACAAGAAACAAAACGCATGTGCCTCGTTGCCTCAATAATGAACGAGCAACGGGTGGTGGGTTTGTTGTTTTTATCCTGTTTAAGTACCAAATCCTTCGTATTGTTTTGAACAGAATAATTGCAGTCAGTTATGAAGCTCGCGCTCTGGGAATTAAGCGCGGGATGTGGGGAAAAGGTACTGGCTGCTGAAAGATCGTTTTGCGCGACTTATGGTTTCCTTTGAGGTTCCGGAAAAAACGTGGGAAAGCTGATTTAATGAAGTAAGTCACCTTTAGCTTTTTTATCCTCTTTAAGATATCGAGCGGCTAGCGCAGAAGTATTCCAGTGCATTTCCGAATTCTTGTTTCTAATGTCGAACGCGCCAGAGTAATTGACGAACATGTTGACCCTAACTGTGAGGATGAGATATTAATTTTCTACCCTTATTGGAGATTTTGATAGACTTCGTGTCAGAGCAACTGCAAAAAAACACTCATTCTGCGATGTTGGACACCTCACCAAACGAGGAATCTTATGTGTTGGAGGGGGGGGAGTGTTTGTGGGTGGG
>LUCM01001126.1:0-12196 GCA_008360955.1 Fasciolopsis buskii | reverse complement strand
GTGAATCGCCAACTGTTTTCCCACGGTCACTGCATATCCTCAGTGTCTCCAGCCAGCAAGTGGCGCAGTCTTACGGACCCCCAACCACGAAGATGAGAAAAACAGAAGACGAAAGAAGTTGAGACACCTACTTTACCTAAGTTCACTGTGCTGGTAGATTTTCTCATCCCACGTTTGCCACGTCATCTGTTGGCCTCCACATGGGCTTTCTTCCATTCCTTAGGAGGAAACACAAATAAAGGCACGGTTGGTAGACGAGTATTCGCCATACGCAACTCGATGATCCTCAGCGTGGTCTACTAAGTTTAATACGCGAAACAAGCTATTCTCAGACGTGGCACCCAAATACCAGATTCCTAACCTCTATATTAACTCATACACCCGGTCAACTCTATCGCAATCCAGCGACCAAATAGACATCGATGGTCGATAAACCTCCAACCGCGAATATCGCCATCACCACACTCCACATCTCGCAACCGTAAACAACAGAACTGAACGCACTGCAGCACAGTACACAGTACACGGACCCTTTCATTTAGTGAAATATCAGGCCGCCCCACAAATGCTTCAGTTTCAGCAAATTGAGCTGCCCGATCCTTGGATATACGAGTGTTTAACCAGGGGCGTACCTCCACTGGCGAGCTACATCGTTGGACACGCAGCTACCAAGGTAGGTGAAACGGTCCACAAATCGTCAGCTCCTTTCATTCAGTATCACGTTCGGCCGCTGCTGTTCGTCCAAGTCCTGTAACAGTACACTTGCAGTTTGAAGGTGTCAAAGCACATGCCCGAACCGAGCAACCGATATCGACAGTCCCTATCTATGCCCGTGTGGCATGGTCCCGCAGACTCGAAACGGCACTCGACTTGTCTGCGTATCTAGGTCGCATAGCTTCCCTCCATTTTCCAGTTCCATTGCTACATCCTGAAGACCTCTCAAAGCATCTTCCATCACCTCGTACATGACGAAGTTGAACAGGGATGCAGAGATGTGACATCCTTGTCGAACGCCACTAGTCTTTTCGAATGAACTTGACAGTTCACTGTATACTCTCAAGCGACCATAAGTATGCAAGTACAATGCTCACAACACAACTTCACTAACCGGAGTTCGTCAACCATCGATGCTGCGTAAAAGCTTGAACAGTCTTTGGCTGCTATCTGAAACGGCCGCCGCTGTCATTTTCTATCGAATCAGGATGATTGAAAACACGTGCGCTTGTACAGTTAGACTGTGTTCCGTGTGTTGGCTGCAGCAGCATCTTATCTTTTCCCGCCTGTGTAAGTCCCCTCTCTGTTTCCCTTAGATATTCACTCTTTCTATATAGACGTGTAACTCTGGAGAAAGGCAGCGGTCAGTGAGGCTTGCCTTGTTGTTTAACGCTGAACGATGATTATGACGAACGTAGTCTTCTAAATTTGATACGCTGTGAAAAAATATTCACAGAACTGGTATCTGATACTGGATTCCTAACTTGCACATTGCTCATTCGGTCAATCTACCCAGTCCTAGTGATGTGGCTTTGATAGTGCCGATAAAACCTTTAAGTAAGGAACATATTCAGCACGCAAACTTCATATCTCACAAGCATGCAACAGTGCCGAGCCTGCTGTGGTACGGTACCCACGACCTTTCAAGTTCATCGAAATATCGGGCAACGCTACAAGTGCCTCAGTCCAAAGCATACCCCTGTGGCCATGAACATAATCGTGCTCACCTCTGATGCCGTGCTACTATCCTTTTTCACGCAGCTGTCGAGGTAAATGTTGCTTCCTTCTGTTTGAATGACTACTGATGCAAAATCCTTTAACAACACTTTACACTATGAAGGTGCAAAACAGGCCAAATGGAGCCACTGAAGTTTCCAGTCAGTCTATCACAAAGTTCCCATTTTCAGTGCAGTTGAACAGTTGTACAACGTCATCGGCATAACCTAGACCACATTATTTCAGCGCCTAGCGGAAATTATCTAAAGAAATTAACATCAAGACTACCGTGAGTGGGCTGGTTAACGTCTTCTTAAGTCTCTGTCTTCATGGTTAGTGATGAACACTGGCACTGACCAGAATTTATTCTACTTGACAACTAGCCTTTTGTTGTTGTCTGTCATCTCAATTTTGAACACTTGGCAGGATGTTCTTTGCCATTTCTTGAAGAAAAGGATGAACTAGTTTCCCTGTCCCCGGAGTTCAATTGTTGGGTGATCGAGTCTACACGCCGAGAGAAGTTGGTCATTTACATGCACTTAGTCAGGAACTTCTTTGTGAACTATCCTTATTTGGAAAGCAATGACACTAGTCATTTTTGTCTCAGAGTAGGATATCTTCTCACATGACTAAACATTCTCCTTTGACGGTAGAATTAGAAATACATTTTGCCTGTTAATTAACTGTCACCTGATAGAAAATAAGTTCAACGAAAAGTTTTTTATAAACCGTTGGATTTGTTCGTCAAATTACGTTGAACGCCGCACCTTTGACGTACCGATAATGCATCAATCCTGAGGGCAAAACCTTTTTCTTACCAATTTAACCGACCCGAAAATCATTTCGATTAGGATTCCATTCCGATCTCTGTGATCTGGCATATTTCCAAGAATGCGTCTCCAGATTCCAGTAAGGTAATTGCTGATAATCATGAGTCTAGAACAGATATAACGAGACGAGCGATTGTCCGCCAACTTTTCGGTAGGGTCGATGATGTCACACTGGTGAGGTTGAAATATATTCTTAGACTAGGGAAGTGACCTAGCAGTTGCAATTGTTTATTCAGGAGGAATTGCGTGAAACTGGCCTGAAGCACAAATTCTTCTTGGCCGTTTATTTTTAGTCGGGCTTTCTGCTGTTTGCTTGATCACTTACATCCAGGTGAATAAGAGGAATTTTGGGAGACAAGGTACTTGATACAGTCTAGGAGAATTGCAATCCACATATCTTTTTCGGGCTTTCTTTTTTCAATCACAACTTCTAACACATGCATCAAGGATCGTACATATATTTATCGCACTGTTATAGGCCCAGAGGTCATTTCGCTTTTTCCTAACGCAGCTGACAACTTTGGACGTAGCTGACCCCGATTCTTTTGTATTTCCCTCGGAAAACCTTCCGATTTCTTCCCATTAGTTTACAAAAGCTGCCGTTAACACGAAAACAGGGACCGCATAACTATGATATCAAACGCCGACACTGATGGTACATCATCCAGTTCGAACGCTCGCGGTGTTTGCCGAAATAAACACGATCGAATTTGAAAACTAGCCGCTTGGTGTTCCTCTTGTCCTTACTTTGTTTTACAACGTGTCTGGCATTGTCGAAACCGTCGCAGTCAGCCACATTTTCGTCTAACATTTAAAAGAGGTCTAAGTGAATAACCTTTACAGGGACGATCCGGTCTTCGCTCGAGCGAAGTTAGTGTTCAAACTGTCAAGCTTCTTCCAACGTCAGATATTCCTAACGTTAGCAGCTGGGTTATGCCACGCGATTCAAAATAAAAGACAAATTTGTTGTTGTCTTTCAAGGCCAAACAAAGCAGCATTCCCAGTCTTTCTTTGGCTACGGTCTAACTTGGACAGCAAATTATTTGTTGGTTGCTTTTCTACATGATCGAATGCAAGTGGTCAACGGAAGACCATTTAATTCACAGTTTCATTCTTTTCTCTCTAATCCCACCGTTTTCGAGGTTTTAGTGAATTCGGTCTTACCGTGCGGGACTCGTCCAAAATGTAATAGGCAGACTCTTGGAGGATATTTATATATGGAAGGTTTAAGAGGAGGGAACTAAGAACGTTCTATAAACCCTCGAAGAATGTCCTCGGTGGCTAAGTTAATCCAAATTACTGCAAACCACTAACCTGTTGGCTATTCTCTTATTTGGAACTCGAAGATGAATAAGTTTACAAAATAGTTTGCTGCGTTCTTAATTTTACATTTAAGGTCATTATTAATATGAGTAATAATAATACCATTAGTAATGTTATTGCTATTGTTATCAATAACAGCAACGTCATTTCACGTTTGATTTGGCATAGTGAACTTCACAATCAAACTAGCATTTTCGGTTGATGTGGAGTCATTTGGTTTTGGTCTAGATATGAAGTTGCGACCATCATAATAAATGAAAAGAGGACCTAATTGTTGAGTATTTTCTTCAGCAAAGTGTCCACTCTTTGGTATTCTCCTTTTACTGTTCGCAGTTTACTCTCGAACAAACCGGTAATCTTCCTGCATGTGTGCAAGCAAATTTATTGCTCCGCTTGTTTTATGAATGGTTCCCTTGTGACTTATTAAAGAATATCAGGCTAAGGTTATCGAGACCAAAATCAAATTGAATGAAAATACAATCGATATTAAACCGACATACAGCACTAATGAAAATACGGCTCCATTTTTTTGGTACGTTGCATTTGTATTCTAATGAAAGACAAGTGAGGCTTTATATTTATGGTTAGCACCGTGAGATGAAGAATTTTTCTTTTTCGGTTTGCCGTGCACTCTCCTGTCAGTCATAAGTTACGGGAACAGCACCGAGACTGAACGAAGATATCCACAGAAGACTAACAAAGTTCATGTTCGAAACAGATATTATGTGATTTGGATGGAAACGACTAGACAGTCCCTATCGTCCTTCATTTCCGACTGCAGTAGAAATTTAAAAAAATAACCAGACGGCTTTCACCCAACTTAGATTTTTCTTTATATTAGAATTCATTTTAAATTCAGCCGAATTCTGGGAATTCTTATCGTATGCAATTTTCCATGCAACTGGCCCTAATGGGGATCCTCAATTCCAGGGGAATAATAAATAGCACAGTGCACTATGATTGACAATATAATATGAACTAAAATACTGCAAGATGTATAGTGCGGTCTAATATAATATGGGTGTAATACAGCCGTTATCATTTTCTTCTTTAGCTAGGTTGAGCATCGCGATTCTCACAGAACAGTGTCTTTGACGACGTCAGAGTTAAACTCCAATGACGTCAACTCCATTTGGTCTCCACGAGCGAATGTGGACCATCAAGAAGTATTAGCTGGAAGGCGAGCAGCACCAGAAAGCGATAGTTGAGTTGTTTACGTGGAGTCAGATAGTAAATGCATCGTTTGAACAGGTTTAAGTTTACGTGACACTTTTAGTTGCATCTTATGGAAGGCTGAAAAAGTCGGGAATGAAATATTCACACAACCTGGGGATGGTTTTAGCCAATTTGTTTGCCTTGTTGCTTTACGGTCGTGCATGAATGCACAAGTTCCTATGCTTATTCCCAGCGGACAGTGGGAAATACACAAAGACTTCCGCCTGAGAGTACTTCTCCCAAATGCGGAAAGACGAATTTTCAACCAGCATTTATTTTCACTCGAATGAATGACACACGTGACAAATTCAAACAAATCCGACATAGTATGGCATGATGTTTCATCTATGGGAATTTCGACGACAAGGAGTTTTTCCCGTAACCGGTCAGACAAGACCAGATTCTGCTGCGATGTACTTTCTGTGTTTGTGCAACATGAAAAATCGGCTACGATAATTGACATTAAGAGGAAAGATCCTATTGGTCCTTATTGAGCTATGTATTTTACCTTTTGCGAACGAATACGTGGTTACGGAAGAGCTGTTAACTTCTCCATTGGAAAGAACATAAAAATCTCATTATGGCATAGTTCATGCCAGTCGGAAGAATGGAGTTCGTCTGCGAGCAAATGGAAAACAGAAGGGGGAAAATGATGCCAGCAAAATAAACATGCACAGACTTTGGGTTTCCTTGTTTCACACACCTACCCGGTAGTGAGAAACCTAGTGCTCATTCACGACTAGGCATTATGGACAAAATCCAGTTGAACAGGAATGTTAAAATGATGTTTTTATGGGGCATTCGTAGTCCAAACAAAGCAGTTTGAACAGGCCTCGCTGAGCGCCAGCGATTTCTTGTCCACGGAATGACCCGCTGACTCAGGATTCAAACTTCGGTCGTTTGTGGAGGCAGACATTAATTCCATTTGATCACCTCAGTTTGGCGAAGGGGAGTTTAGCCGCGAACAGAAAAGGGAAACTCAACTCACCTGGAGAAATTCAGTTCATTTGGACGTGCACACTTCCTCTTGCTGCATCTGGTGAATTTCTGTTTGCAACAAAATGTATGATGGCGGATCAAAGATGTAACCTGGTGAGAGCTGTAATCCATCAACATATATTGGAAAGTTACCTACGTTTGTTGAGGATGGAGATCTATAGGAAGACTTGAGATGCTCCAAGCTGGTTTTCAGCTAAATCTATGTTGAGATTGCTAAACGAAAACGTTTCTTATATAAGTTTATCCTCCTTGGGAAAGCGATGGGTTACATTTGTTAGCTCGTCACGTGCTCTGTATTAGTCAGGTGACTTGAAAGGTAATCCTGTTCAAGACGGATAACAAAGTTGAAGAAAACATCAACAGAAGACCTGTTTTTGAAGCGTCTCCAACAGTTCTAAGAACCCGATGGTCATTTCACTCGCTGGCAAGAACAATTACAGGAATTTGATTTTGTTCACAGTGAAAGTGTATTAATTTTGACTCATCATCTCACCTTCACAGTCGACACGGTGATTATCTCGCTTGTCACTTGGCTACGACTGCGCTTGAACCTGACAGGTTAGAATAAGCAGATATATAAAGAAAAGACTGGGAGGCCAGGCCGATTTGTAAGACTCTCAGATGAAGCGATCAGAAAGCGCATATGGCTGATCTGAGCCCGGAACCTCACTGAATGTAGTCTGCACAGTCGCGACTGGCAGTCACAGAAGTCGTGCCTTATTACCAGCATGCAGAAGGCTATAGGCCACGACTTGTCATTCCACAATCAAAAGTAAGATGTGCTAAAGCAGCTACACCAAGCTTTGAATCATCCAAACCAACACAGAATGAACCGGTCTATGTGGTAACTTTGTTGGTAGCCTCATCAGCGGTAAGTTTCAGTGATACGTTTAGCGAACGTATTTGTTGTGTTAGTAGTAGGAGATTGAATGTTTTCATGAAATAATTCACCATGCAAAATCGTCGATCAGCTCACCATTAAGAAATTACTGAAGCACTGTACAGCCATTTCGCCCTTGTTGGGATTCCTCAGCAGTACACATCCACCGCGCCCAAACTGGCACGAGAACCAGGGACGAACGATTTTGAGTTGAAAGCCTTAGTCATTAAGTCACCGGGCAGGGTCTTAACGGTTTGTTGGACTTCACAACATGACTTTGCACCTATCCACCACAGTAAACGACACCTACTGATAGATGACTTCTCTGCACGTAGCCTGAGTACGACGAATGCTTAGGATATGACCTACAGAGCTTGGCTACTTGGTTTGTGTTGGTAGTAGTAGTAGATCGAGTTTTCATGGAATAATGACAAGTATTTGTATCAATCCTTCTCGAGTTTACAAAAAGGCCCCTCACTAGGCGAGCGTTGTAGACCATCCCAAAGAGCAGGTCGAGCTGGGCATTGTAGGATCACTACAGCAGACACCCGGACAAAGTTGCTACTTAATAATTATGGTATCTTACTTTGCCAACTGACCCTAAACAGTGACACTGGTGGTAGCTCAAGCAGTATTTGTCCAACGCAAGGTCTGTTGGAAGCAGCTGCGTGATTGACAAAATATCATACAGTCGGGGCTCACATATTGACTGAAAGGCACCTGGCATTTTCATGTCGACACTAAAGGGAATATTATGCCGAGGAAGTCGAGAGGCTCCAATGCAACCTGGTGAACAGGTCTACTTGCATACACCTAAACCTACAATAGAAAGAACCCCAAACCTAAAAACCATGGAGCAGATCGTTTGCAACGATACAGGTACTTTCAGACCCAAGCAGCTTCATTGTTCCCACGAATGTAGATAGAATGCAGCTAATTATAGTCCATTTTAGTCGATTAAAACTGGTGTCTAGGGCCGTCTCCGTTGAGGTGCCAAACGTAGCTGTGGAGTTAGAGGTTACAACGGACAGCTATACAGTGTCGAGGACGGCATCTGGTTTAGATGGGGGAATGGTGGAGTGGTGATATTTTTCTTCCAACCAAATTCTATTCAGCGTTGAGTTGATTTTCTTTCATTTCTACCTTCTGTGGAGAATGTTCTGTATCAGTGATATTGATAAGCATGCTAAACGAGGAAGCATTGTGAGGACTGAGCTGAATTATCTGTTAACAAACGGAAACGACTCCCCCCTTCAAATAAACTGGGTCGAATAATTCTGTGAGACGAATGGCTACATCCGACTTTCGTTGTCAGAGGCTTGTCCAAACAGCTGGTCGAATTAGTTACTGCAAATACGTTGTAACGTCACGCGCCGACGCAGTACTCAAATTTATTTTAGTAAGTAATCCAAAACATACATTGTGGAATGAGAACACGGTGACAAAGTTAAAACAATGAATTTTCGTTCACTTGTATTGATGTTTGTAAACGCCACTAGATAAAATTACGGATTGATATCTTTGAGCAAATTTCTCCCTAACTTCGCGTTTCTTTGCTTTCTCTTAGGATCTCTACATTTACAATGCCACTGCAGACGACATAGCTGTGTTCCAATGTCAAATAAGTAATGTGCACGGTCGTCGGGTAGTGAATGCCTATTTGCATGTGTGGCAACAGCCACCGGCTATTTTGCGATCGATGCCCGATGAGCAACTCGTGGCTGAGGATCAAGTGATCACGCTTCCCTGTTTCACTATGGGGGCACCGAAGGCGAGTATCCACTGGTATCGAAATGGCCTCAGTTTACGTGGATCCGAACAGTGGATGGCTGAAAGCCAGTCTAAGTATCAGTTCGATTTGGACGGTGGATTGCACATCCAGGTAATTAAGACTTTGAAATTCATTCGTTTGATTAATCAATAGGTTATCTGGTTTTCCGATCTACAAATTCTAAGTCAGTTGTATCGAATTCTGACGTTAGCGATATTTTGAACACTGGTGAGACGACAAAATTTTCGCATAAAAATAAAACCGGTTTTCGCCCCTCATCAGGTTTTCCTACCCAGTTCATACATGGCTACTCCTCAACATACGTATATACAATCAGTAGTGTGTTCTGGGATCAGCATCTCGTTTGAACAATGTGGAGTATGTTTTAGGAACTTTTGAGCAATCATTTACACACAGTGTTGTTAACTTTAATGAGCGTGTATCAGCAGTTGTACGATTATCGTTTTACGACCGGATTTCCTGTTTCAAGCACGAAAATAGCAAGCACGTAAGAATTATTATTGTCGAGCTCAACACAACTGATTCCCTGGAATTTATATTGTATATCTGAAGAATTTACAGTAAACTAGATTCATAAACTGTACGCCATCGTTGTGTCAATCTTTTTCGGGGGTTAGAAGAAAACTCTGTGGCGAACATATCCGAAATCGTTAAATTAGCAAGACGAAACCATTTTAAACGCTACACAAACGGTCGGTACATGTCGCCGGTTGAAAGCGCCCCAACATTTCCAGCGAATAGTCAGGTGTCTGCAAACCCCTTGAAGTTTGCCTACGGAGACACCAGTAGTACTGCGTAAGCGACACTTATCTATCCCACTTGTTTTGCATAAACGTGAATGTCGTAGTAACCCTGACCGCGTTTTTTTGGTCACCTATGTAATTCAATTGCAAATCCTGACTACACATTATCGCGATCACGCTCAGTGCACGTGTTTTTTTTGAGTACCGAATGGGCCAATTGCTGTACTCTAACGACCCACGGTCATGCAGATCATTGACGGATTGATGCGACATCCCGTGGTGAAGTTCAATAAACCACTGAGAGCCTACCCGGTAGTGTAATGGTTAAGGTGTTCAACCGAAAATCGTCCGGGCGCGGTGGGTTTGTCATGTTAGTGGTTCTTAACAAGGGGGAAACAGCTGTACAGTAGTTCTACGGTTTCTTAATGGCCAAGTGTGCGTCGATATCACATGGTGAATTATTTCATGACTACGGATGTATATATGTTGGCACTTGGGTTCGAGCTACTTGGTCATAATCGGTCGACGTTATTTGATAGTACACCAGAATTTCACGACATCCAGCACATTTTTCTTTAAATGTTGCACATACAATAACCTGTGGTATCGAATTCGAAACTACCGTCCTTCATAATAATTCTTCTTTATCATTCATCTTCTAACTACCTCCATTTATGAAATAACAGAAAACAGTTTCGTGGAGAGGGTCGCGGCTAAAAGAGAGCTACTCTTTGGGTTTATTGACCAGCGGTGGGGGGAGTGAATTTTTTATATTCACAGTAATTTAAATGTACAACCTAACAAAAGGGTATGTTTGTATTTTCCGATGAGAAGCACTAGTCAAGTTAGGGCAATAGACCGGGAAGAGAGAATGGCTTGGATTTTTTCATTTTTGCGTTAAGATTCGCTATTCTTCAAGTGAAAAAACGAAGACCACTTTCTTTGCGCTTTGTGGTGTATTTTTTAGGGGAGGCAGTTGCAGATTGTTTCGACAAAAACCACAGACGGCCTCCTGAGTGCCAAGTGGTCGCCCATTTAAACAAACGCCCACTTATCCCAGTTATCCGCAAATTGGATCCATTGAGAATTGTCTGGAAAGATTATCATTGCGATCTAAATTTTTCTGGAATAACCCCCTGTCGGAGCAGCTCCAAAGCCGGAAAGATTCCCATCACCGTAGCAAAACAATTTTTGCAATAACAGGGAACTCTCATGAGAGAATTCCCTGGGTATAGCATTCTAGAATTTATCACGAGAATATTTTTTTCTGTTTTTTCTCTCTCCTACATAGTAAGGCAATAAATTTCATTATATCTGGATAATTAGACTGAGGCCAAATGAATTTTGCCCGTGTGTTTCGATGGCGGTGGGGCAGTTCGAACCTGTGGCATACCCATTGAGATGCCTTAATATCGACCGCTTCACCACTTCACAAAGCCGTTACCGTTGGCGAAGTTTTACCGTGGGTAGTAGTCTTTTTTGGCTGGGCTATCTTCACTTAATGGGGTGAAGTTGACCAGCCCTAGTGCGATCTAGTATGCCTCTGTGATCGGTTTATCTCATGCCGACCAACAGTGTCAAACCCAAGGTTATGTTGGCGAATCTCTTTAAACTCCCATCCAACAAGTTGACATTGAACAAATTGACGGAAAATGTTAAAATCACCTTCTTCCCAACAATGGCATTTGTCAGTACGTTGCGCAACATTTGAGAGAGAACTGAGTTTCTAAATTGGTACGAGAATAAATCGATTCTATTTATTGTTCAAGTTTTTGGTGATATTCTATCACCTTTCCATTTGGTTCCGTTAAGCACGTGACAACTGCGGACGTTGGAAAGTATACCTGTATAGCCACGAACAAGTTCGGAGATTCACAAGTCACGGGTCGTTTAACCGTTCGCGGGCGGACGCGAATTACTGCCGGCCCACGATTGGTGCTAGTCCAGCCGGATCGTGTGGGAGACAACGAACACCACGAAAACTATCAAGAACAGCAGCGAAAAAACCAATCAGGACAGCCCCCGGGAACTGGTTCTCCAAGTGAAACTCATGGCGTAACCGACGGTAAAAACGATCGTGTTGAACAAGTGATAGAGAATGCCTCTGTGTGGTTGCGCTGTGATGTGAATGCCGATCCCATGGAGATCAATCATTTGAGCATGGTATGGAAAAAGTGAGTCGGTCGTGATGAGAAAGTTTTCATCTGGAATTAATAAATGAGAACATTTTTGACTTTAACGATTGTATGAATTCCTATAGCCAGCCAAAGAAATCTGCACCACAATCAGAACTATACTCACTTGTGGTTTGCGTTGAAAATCACATCTAAAATGATTTTATTTTATCATCCCCGAAGCACCACCCACACTGTACTATGAATCAAAGCTGTTTACTCGTGCTACATTAGGGTATGCAGATTAATCATTTCCAAGAGGATCGAAAATTCAATAATGTAGTGGGTAGTATTAAATTTGACAGATGGGCAACCGATTGGATTTCATCCAAGGAACTAGCCAAGCGGCATCCACTCAGCTACTCCCCGCTGCCTTGCGGATAGACTCTTGTTAAAAATAACAGCGTCGGCTGAGAACACTAAATGTTCTGCGTAGGGGCTGAATTCCCTAGTAGTGTATCCGAAATCAAACCTCAATGAATGCGCAAACAGTGAATTCCATAATGCATCGGTCGCCGCGTAGGATAATC
>LUCM01001124.1:0-14613 GCA_008360955.1 Fasciolopsis buskii | reverse complement strand
CAGGTTCATATGCGTGCGTATATGGACGCGTCAGATCGATGACGAGAACTGCCCAATAAACATTACGATCGAGTCGAATTGGGAGTGTTGCAAGCGAAAACTGAAAAAACCCCAGTTTTTCGACAGAGGCGCAGGGTTATCTTCAGCTCAGCGGGAATGAATGGCATCTAGTGAGGTTGGTGTTGACTGTAGCTCTAATTCCTGGTTTTCTTGATATTCTGAGCGCTGTAATTGGTGTTTAGATCACAAAACGTGGTCTCGGCATTTGAAAACAGCCCGAGGCTATCACGTGAGGTTAATCAACGGTTGTGAGAGGATGATCAGAGGCCACTCGACGATAGATTGAAGAGGAATAAATGGCCGGGAAACCCCGTGGTTGCGTCCCCAATATTCTCACGTTTTTCCAGTCAACTTTCGTTCACATTGTCAACATTCTTGTGGGCAGACATTACACGTAATTCTAGTAAACCGTCTATCAAACCTATCTAACAGAAGCCCGAAGCTTTACATCACTTATGCGATCACTTCCTCAGAGAATGAATGTAAAAAGTACACCTTTATCGGTCATTCGCGCTTGTAGATTCAAATAGTTTCAATGCTTCATTGGATCGGTGCACCGGAGACATATTGAGCGAATTCACTTTCACGTGACTGACACTAGCATTAACGAAGACACTGACCCAAACATCATACCTGTTGGTTCCTCCTCAAACGCACATACCGAACCAGTGCATAGACGTTCAGCTGGCCTAGCAACGCAGTCTCTTAGATAACTGAACAGCCCCTTACTCCACCTCTACCCCAAATTCAATTGTTTGTGGCGGATATGATAACTGTTCACGTAAATAGTTATTTATTCCGTTTCTTGCAAGTTTCTGTTTGCAAAAACGTATGGATATGAGACCTTGAATTGTAAAAATGTACGAATTTCATCTGTAACTTGACCACAACTGTTCTGATTCACTCCTTCGTGTGTATGTGTGTGTGTGTGTGTGTGTGTGCTTGTTCGCGTTAGGGTAGAAACTGATGTCCATGTCTTGCACAGGTGCAATTACTCTCTGATAATTCTCTTTCCACACGCGTCTTTCTAAAGTTGGAAATCAGTTGCCGCACTGAAATTCGCATGCATTAATCCATGTTTGGAGGAGAGAGGGGTTGGGCATAATTGAAAACACCAACACGAGGCAGATGTTAATGGACTGTCTCATTAACGTTGAAGGCGGTGTCTGAACACGTCAGGAAAAAAAGAAGAGGGAGTTAGAGAAACAGGAATTCAAGCAAAAAATCAATAGTACCAATACCTGTATTGACCAGTTGCTGTGTTCATATGCGTGCCTATATGAACGCGTCAGATCGATGACGAGAACTGCCCAATAAACATTACGATCGAGTCGAATTGGGAGTGTTGCAAGCGAAAACTGAAAAAAAAACGTTTTTCGACAGAGGCGCAGGGTTATCTTCAGCTCAGCGGGAATGAATGGCATCTAGTGAGGTTGGTGTTGACTGTAGCTCTAATTCCTGGTTTTCTTGATATTCTGAGCGCTGTAATTGGTGTTTAGATCACAAAACGTGGTCTCGGCATTTGAAAACAGCCCGAGGCTATCACGTGAGGTTAACCAACGGTTGTGAGAGGATGATCAGAGGCCACTCGACGATAGATTGAAGAGGACTAAATGGCCGGGAAACCCCGTGGTTGCGTCCCCAATGTTCTCACGTTTTTCCAGTCAACTTTCGTTCACATTGTCAACATTCTTGTGGGCAGACATTACACGTAATTCTAGTAAACCGTCTATCAAACCTATCTAACAGAAGCCCGAAGCTTTACATCACTTATGCGATCACTTCCTCAGAGAATGAATGTAAAAAGTACACCTTTATCGGTCATTCGCGCTTGTAGATGCAAATAGTTTCAATGCTTCATTGGATCGGTGCACCGGAGACATATTGAGCGAATTCACTTTCACGTGACTGACACTAGCATTAACGAAGACACTGACCCAAACATCATACCTGTTGGTTCCGCTTCAAACGCACATACCGAACCAGTGCATAGACGTTCAGCAGGCCTAGCAACGCAGTCTCTTAGATAACTGAACAGCCCCTTACTCCACCTCTACCCCAAATTCAATTGTTTGTGGCGGATATGATAACTGTTCACGTAAATAGTTATTTATTCCGTTTCTTGCAAGTTTCTGTTTGCAAAAACGTATGGATATGAGACCTTGAATTGTAAAAATGTACGAATTTCATCTGTAACTTGACCACAACTGTTCTGATTCACTCCTTCGTGTGTATGTGTGTGTGTGTGTGTGTGTGTGCATTTCTGTTCATTCGGCAGTGCAATCGGGAGGACTATAATACAATTTGGAAGCAATGGAGGCACCCTCCTATTTCATTGACTGGATGTTGGCAGAAGACAAAAACAGGGGCCCGATCACTAAGTCAGTGAGACGTTTAAACGCCGTATTCCCCTTTTCCAGAAAAAAAAACAGGTGCTTCGATGTGCTCACGTTTCGTACTCCTCTAAGCACTCGCGTGGGTTACAAACTCAGATCAGCCTTAAACTTAACGTTCCCAGGCGAAAAACTTATTTCTACAGCACACTCGAAAAACGGGACTTAGACAATCGTGAATATTGCCGGTTGACTAATTCTGTCCCACACCTCGTTTAGCGGTTCGCGTGCAGCTGCGATGACACATACATCGGCAGGGGGGATCGACGCCTACCACGACAGATGTCTGAACACAAACCAAACTGGCTGGTTAGGCTGGTAACGCAAGATTTTTCCGATAATCAACAAGACCGGAGTCCAGGTTCATCAGCAGCGAGGCATACAGTGACGAGGAGGTACACAGATGACCTACTGTAGTCTTTCAGACCGTCATTGTGTAACTGCAATTCGAAACAGTGAGGCATTGGTTATCGGTTTATGTAATCCACTTTGTGTTCCCTACATACACCGATGTAATCAACTCGTCTGCCATGGGCTTCGCTCCAATTTCGCGCCTGGAACTATTCGAGCTTCTATATTTCCTAAAGTTTTCCGTTAATCCGATTAATTTTGTCACTGAAATGTCCTAAAAGTGTCAGGTTTTATTTTTACGGACATGATCTACAGAGGTCACAACGAAATGCTAACATCTCGCGGTATCTGTATTCCAGACATTTCACACGTCAACTTGGGCTGAGATGAACACTGCTTTCCAAACATATTCAAAATGCACAAAAGTGACTTCGTTCAGGACAAAACTGGGTTGAAATCACAGCCGTGTTCCTAAAACCCTTTCAAACTGCTGACAAGGAAGTTTATGCCACACTGTCAGGGTTCGAATAGAGTTAAGAAGGACGCCGTGGACATTTCATGCCGAATTTGTGTGAACATGTCCATCTGACCACTGGTTAGGCGAATAACCAGTAACTTTTAATGTGACCAGGTTCTATCGTCAGGTTGCGAATCAACGGGCTACAAACATGTTGAATAAAAGGAGATTTTATCAAGATCTCAACGGATGGGTATTGATCATGCAGAGTTTAAATTGGTCATTTTAACTGAAGTCAATAACTGGTGGATAGGCAAGATAAATAGTGCGGTTTTGAAATAAGAAATAAGAAAAAAAGGCGTAATCAAATAAAAACATTTAAATGAAATTAATGGCGCTCATTAAATGAATTAACGATTGAGGATAATTGTAATTTTTGCCCGCGCTTGGGTGATCTGTTCAGACCCCCTCGAAAGCTTCCAGTGGATCGCATTGCTTTTGGGGTTGACTGAATCCGTCGCCGTTCGACCTGATGACTGACAGATTTAATGAACACCGAAAATATCATAAGGCAAAGTGCGGCCGCTATATCACAGAAGCCTAAAAAGAGCGATCAACAGCGCAGCCAAACATGGTTGCTGTGAGTATGTGTGCGCGTTGGACTGACTCAACTGGGAATTCTGGCAGTCATGCAGTTCGCGTGCATGTGTGAGTCCAGTGGGCAACATCTGCGATCAGGATGATCATTGTGAATCGATTACGGGTTTTACACACGCATAACCGTAACCAAATGTTTCGATAAGTCACAGCTGCTAGGCCGAGGCGAATGCATATTTCAAGGTCAATATTGAACCCCGTTTAAAGCACAAAAGTATCGTTGGAAGCGTGCCTGTTCCTGGTTGTGTGTTCGTGTCTCTCTGATGCTGAGTCGACACCGCACGCATTTCGCCGTAGGATTAGGGCGGAAATACTATGGGCGCCGTGCGTGTACGTGGTTTCCTGTCAATCACCAAGGTGAACGAAGCAGAAGTTGGTTGTGTTGCAATTCCAACCTGGCCCGTGTGTGTTTGTGTATGCCGATCTACGGCGTTTCAACCGAAAAAAGAGTGAACACTTCGTCTTCCAAATTTATCTCGCAGTGGTTTTATCCTGTCAAACTGCATAATGGCCTCCATAAAAATGTAGCACATTCCAACGCAGCGCACATGAAATGTGACATTGACAGGCGACTGCGGTACTCGGGAGTTCGGCAGAAAATATCAAGCACTATTTGTGCGCGTGGATTCTTTTCCATCTTCACCTCGTGGAAAGTCGACATGGCCGATTTGAAAAAAAATATCCGACTGAAAATGACTGGGCACACGTACTGGACGAGCGCTTTCAACATGACAGGTGAAATGTAGATTCGGTCAATGTTGGATTGCATTTTCATCGCTACTTGGATTGTAATTTTACGAGGTGGTGGGGAGGGGGGGTTCGGGGTTGGCCACTCCGCCACCCCTTATTGATCCGGTAGCAGAGGTATTTAAAGTTGAACGAAACAAGATGAACGAAGATCGGTGTTTCGACAAACACTGCCGTACGTCGAAGTTAACTGATACAATTGATTAGTCATACAAGAACTAGTTACATCAATGTAGAATAAAAGCCTGTTTCAGATTGCTCGTTGGGAAACTTTTTGAGTAGTTAAATTGAAAATGAGTTTGGATAACGGATCTCTGAATCATTTCACTGCCACGATAATCGATCTCATAGTCAAAGTAACTGTTTTCTGAACAAGGCGGACAGCCGAGCCACCGGTTAAACAACTTCTGTCTCCTATGTCAAATCCAACTGTTTTTCTTTCCAACCGTTGTTGCTGTCACGGGCACGTTTTGCACTACCATAGTGGATTGGCTGTGTAAGTATTGATGCTGAATGAGTGGGCTTCGGATCACGTTGGTATCCCAGTGATTTATCCATCTCAGATTATGACGCGGGTGAATCCCATCAAGGTGCACTGCCCCTCGTGTATATCATAGTGCCTGGTCGTACACATAGACAGAACAGAGAAGCACATCCGTCATGGCATAACCGAACCTGACCAGGTTTGGTTTCTGAAAGCAACATGGATTGATTTGGCGTCCATGACGACACCAGAAGGAACGAGCACCAGGTCATCAGTTGAATAGCCCCTCTTAACCAAAGTGCCTTAGGTCGTTGTGCACCAAACACTTGTGATCACCTATTGCTGGGACAAGAAATGATTACTCAACCACAAGGAAGCCCAGGTCGTTCGCAATTTATGGCCTAAGCAACGTATTCCTTCCGTTTCTGTATTCCTCCTCGATATCTTGCCTCGATCTCTTCCTATTGTTGCACTGTAGATGGAGTTTTATCACTTGGCATTCTTTCTTCTCGACTATTAAGCAACTACGGTGACTATAATATGCAATATGGGAGGATATTGTAGAACGATCTTGGATACACTGTGTAAGAACCATTTCTGGCATCTTATTCAAATTCCCATCAAGGAGGAAATTCTCTCGATATTCTCGATGTTTACTCACGCACTCTAATAGTGCGTGGATTGATAAACTTACCGGTAACTCCTGGTTCATATTTTTGAACCTATAAACAGATTAATTCCAACGAAACAAAATTCAACCTCGATGTGGGATGACTTTCATGACCCAACGAGCGGTCAGTAATGGCTTATCTCAAATCGAACAATGAATCCACCCCGAAGTATTAATGCCAAAGGGCGTTACTAAATTCGACCTTCGGTTATCTGGTCCAACTACACGGAAGTGTTTGTCTCTGAAACGACCACAAGACGAGAAAATCCATTTTTCACCCGTCTTGCTTCAACTTTGACGGGGTTCTTATTCGGTGGTCTTCAGCGCACCCAAAACCTACATCTGAATTTGATGGAAAAAGAATGCTCAAAATACTCAGCTTTCTCTTGATAGGATTTAATAAATGGTCTTCAAAAGTAAAAAAGACGACCGTTTTGAAGCCTCTACAAAGTCCAGCCTCCGCCCTTGCCGAAAAAACGGGGGCTGTCTATAATAGTTGTGATGATATTTCAAATGAACTGAAAATCGAAACCACTTCAAAATTCCATAATCTGCCCTCGGCGTGAATCTCTAATAGACAATCGAAGATGATTGTTTCCATCGCACCCACGAATGTTAGCCAACAGATATCGAGATTCCAGGCCATACGCCCAAGCTATTGATTGGTCCGTTAACCATTGATATCGAATTCCATTAAAGAGTTTACCGTTCGGACGGTAAACAGTTGTGCACGTTTCCAGTTCGAGTAAAAAACGAACAACGTTGATAATTATTAAACAGCACGATTGCACATTTTATGCCCTGGGTTCTTCTTTCAAAAGATGAACAAATGTATCGAGGGTTCTATGAAATGAGCATTTTTTACTTCGCTTACACGTAACCTGTGACAATACGGATATTTTCCCAGTCCACCTTAATTGCAAATGCTGCTTATTTGATTTACGGTGCGGAACCGAATCGGGCCAATAATTTTTTCAATATTTTGTCATGCACTGAACAACGGATGGAGCGTAACTGTTTGGAGAAGCTGTTCGTCGTATAAACCAGGGGGAATGCATACTCTGATTGATCGAGGTTTGCGTGATACGTTCACCGTTGAATGATAGTAAGTCGACGTTCCTCAAACAGGCTTTCGATCGCTTCGATCGCTCGATCATCGATCGGGTTTCGGGGGAAGATCGATTGGAATGGGCAAAATGATTAAGACAGAAAGAATGAATGAGTTGGTAATCTCTAATTTAAAAGGTAAGACTTATCCAAAAAAAGTATTCAAGACTTTCGAGGTTATTGATCAGTGCAAAAGCTCGAATAGAAAGCATGACAAGCACGGGGAACCACCTAGTACACCGGCACGCGTGGCATTAATTAAAATATTTATTTTTAAGGCTAAACAAATTACTTGACTTAGCGGATATGACTGATGAATATCAGCTGCCGATGGACGCCTGTAGAGATCTTGTGTATTATCAAACCGTTCGGTTGAGAATTTTAAATGCCGTACTACTCCAGTTCTCAAGGTCAGTTTAAGGATGATTACATGAGACGGATTTTCATGACCGGACACATTCGAATTGGTGCGAACTGGCAAATCATACATTATTTCACATTTTTTTGCATTCAACTGTGAATACAGCGAACAATCTTTCTCGATACATGCACCAACTGGGTCGATTCGACACAAAAATTTATTGTACTTCTGCCTCAAAACTATTGGCAGAATGATTAATTAATTTCTGAAGTGAATATGTCAGAATGCCGATGGAGTTCTGCCCTACCACATGTTTCATGTTGGCTTTAGTCAGGCACATTTGAAGTGACAACATTTCTAAACTTATCTGAATGAACGGGCGAAATTTTTAATAACACACTTGAACCGTGAGTGCAATGAAAGACTCAATCCCTGTGGCTCCCTGGGCCCAATACACTGGCGAGGGGAAATGACCCTGAAACTTGGGGCGGTACTGAACCTCACAAGTCCCATCAAGTCAGGTTTGGTAACGAGACGGACGAGAGCGAATTGGCATCTGTCACCATAGTGACAGGCAGATTTTGACTAGCTAATTCGTTAAATTTTCAACGAGACTTTTAAACCTAAAATTCCACCGGCGCTGGTGTCCTAAGTACGAACACCTATAGTGGTTCTTCTGGTACATTTATGGAAGCATCTACTGGGCTAGTCGATTTCAACCGCGATGAAAAAGTCTTACCATTTGGTTTGTGGTGTTATATTTCGCGCGCGCCCCGCGGGCTAGAAGAAGCCTCCAACTCTTTTTTTTCTAATTCGGTTTGGTTTGTTTGTGACTAGTATATTGGTTGAACTATCGGTCGAAGTCACGAGACAGTTATAGAACCTCATTAACTCTTAACAGGAATCCCCAAATGAAGTCCATACATGCCGAGTCGCACAGGAGACCAGAGCTCTTGAGAGCCGGATGGCTTAACCTCCGGGATACCAGGGCCGGAACTCTGCTTGTGTTGTCCCTGTATTACCTTCCAAAAAGGTATCGTCGGTTGGTAGTGTGAATTGTTATCTTGGTAGGAGAGATTACTTAAACACCACTGCCTGGCGGTCGGTCAAGGAAAGTACTCAAAGCATGTTAAAAAGTCTGCGGAACGGGTTAGGGGTACCACTGGAGTAAATAAGTGACTAAAACCTTAACTCGCGGACAGTAAGAAGCTCCAAGTGGATTAGTGCAGTGTGAATTGAGCAGTGAGAATAACAGACCTACATAACGAGTTCCGTTTCGAACGACAACAGGAAAGTAGCTTACGAGAGATAATAACTGCGAATCCGACCGTGCGCCTCCGGAGAGACTTAATTTATACATTCCTAAGCAAAACATGCTACTGACAACGAGTCCAATGTTTGTCATACCAGGGGTATGGCAGAGGCTAAATGCGGAACCGAGAAAAAGAAAATTTCTTTCCGAATGAAAGAAGCGCAAATAAATGCTGGGAATACCGTGCACAATTTAGTATTTCAACTCGTCTCCTTGTTCTTTCCTTTTCCTTTTGAAACTGCTATTGCATGGGTCGGTATTCGTGCAGGATGCCTTGAAGCTAGCCTAAATCTTGTAATGTCGTCAGAAGGTTGAAGTATTCTGTCCAGTATTTTTAGTTTCTGTCTCGATTCTTCGTTACAGTTTCGCTCAGATGAGAAGCGATAGTTTGCTTCCTCCCCATGAGCACAGGGACCAACGCATACAGTTCTAGAAGACTTCTGAAGTGCGATCCCGAACGTGTCTTCTATGTGACTCCGATATGGCAGTTGACTGAGCCCTTCATTCGACGGAACAGAGAAAACCCGAGCTAACAACCTAGTGGGACGATTGTATTGTTTACATCGTAACGCAGACGTTACACCGATAGGACAATACTTGAGATTCGAAACCACGGCAGAAAGGTGCCGAGTGGTCAAAGCGATTCGTAGGAGGGGACTCTTGAAAAGTGTAGCACCAGCGGAAACGTGCAGATCTGGAGTGCGATGAAACAAACGCAACCGAACAAATATCACAAGAATGTCATCAAGCGTCAGAGAAGATCTTAAAGAAAATGTCAAAAAGTAATTGATTTTCTTCGAATGATCGATGCCACTACACAGCCCTGATTGCCTAAGCGACGATGTGGATGCGTTTTAGTTGCGTTTTACATCTTCGGAATGTAAAATGGTGTTACAGGACTGAATTGGCTTGAAGCCGAGTCGTGCTGTCGAACAGTAAGAATTGAATGAAGTGAATCAATTTTATTACTTCATTAGTTATTATTCCTGTGGTGATTATAGATCGATGGAATGAGTGTCTTTGCGAATACAGGAGTTTCGACTGGTGTTCGCCAATTTGAAACATCTGTGGCGTCGGCATGATTTCTGGCTATCGATCAAACGTCGATTGTTGATAACGGCAGTGGGGCCGATGCTCCCATCAGGCTTGGTCTTTGGGGACAGAAGTGCGAATGCTGTCAGCGACCCAAAAGCGTTACCTTCGCAGTATCTGTAGAATATGGTGGACAAACTTCCCGATAACTCTGAGTTCAGGCATCAGGTACTTGACCTTGAGGGGTCCAGTCTTCAAAAGAAGCACCAAGTGTGAATAGATTAAGGTGGTTGGGACATGTTTTTCACAGGTCCGCAGAATGACTCCCTTGCTTTCTACTGTTCTGCGAGGCGAGCAGCGGTTAGAAGATGAGTCCAAGTGACAGGCGTAGAAGGTAGGAAACCTTTAACCGGTGGACTGGCCCGTGTGAGTCCCACTAGACTCTGGTGTTGGATTCCATTAGATCCCCCTCCCCCAAGCCGCGGTTGGAAACAGATGGTGATATGGGTCAATGTCGCAGCCAGCAGAGCTCTTGCATTCGAAATCTCTCTTGTTCTATATCGTTGTTTAACTCATTATTTTACAGTCTGTCTTTGACCAATTCTTGTTCTCTTCATCTCTTTTGGGTAGATGGTTTTGTGGACACGAATTAAAACCAGAGCATTTTGGTGGATGACGAATAGTTGCAAAAAATGAGGGTGCAACATTGGACCGCATACTGAAATAGCATTCTTAGAAGAATGCATTTAAGCGTCCGAATCTCTTTGTGATCCTTATTATTAGGATGACCTATGTACAACTAAGATGGAAAACTACGATCGCAAGATTGGATAAAGGAGCAAAAAACACTAGGGGAAGCTGGATTGTTCAAAATTCCACCTGAAAGAAGTAATCCAAGCATTCCGAGAACGGTAGCATATGTGAGATAGAAACTGTCTACCAGAGCGCCTCCTCCCCAGGAGAAAACAACATAGATTAGCAGTCTGTTTTGAATGAGGATTGGGGTAGTTCATTTACCGGAAGCACCAGGACAAACGGAAGGATCAGCTTGGATCTCGAAATTGTCCTTCACGTTTCCCAGACTTGGCAGTGTCCTGACATTCGATCAGGCAGAGCACAATAGCACAACGCCTTTTAATCAGTATTGAGAGAGATCACGGCACGAGTGCTGGTGTTCTTGATTTTGCAGTCCGCTTACCAGACCGCCTGTTTCGCCATTGTTTGGCACCTTCGGCTGGTCACAATCTTGATGAAGGATTAGAGACCGCTGAAGAAAATGTAATATTCGTTCTTGAAATCGCTATACGAATTCGGTCAGTCGCCATAAAGAACGGATGGGATTTACCACCAGAAACTGGATTGGCTCCGACCCACGACCCAAGATCCAAGCTGCGCAGACGAATAAAGCGAGATCCCTACAGGCAGGAAGCATGTTCGGGTTCTATTTAGAGCTTATGCCTTTATATACAAAATTGGAGATATCCTGATTGGCGGACGGCATTCCGACCAATGGCCTTCGAAAAATACTTGGTCTCCACGGTCGCCTGTCGTCGCGGTTCTCTTTGGCCGTTTGTCTACGCAGGATGTAGTAAAGCTGCACCACAGTGTATCATATGACATGCACGTAAGCCCATCATAGTACACCTTACTTTGAACGATGTCAATCCACATTGCTTCCTCAAGCTGTTGAACAAACCTCTCGAACCCATGGGGTCTAGTCCGGGTAAAATAACGTCGTAATTAATATGCCTCTTCGAATCATGGAACTTCACCGTCTTTTTCTGGCATCCGAAAAATAGGAAGCGTTTACTTCACCACGTTCCCGTCCTACATTCACATGACATTGACAGATTTCGGCAGCACAGAGGCAAGATGAGTCTTGTTCGAAATCAAAGTGATTACTGTTTTACGGTGAACATCAAAACGCTTGGCCCTTGAAACCAGCGAAATCTTCACCTTCTTATTTATCAATAGATGTTAGATCAAGGCGATTTAGGGTTTAGTATGAACGATAACCCTAAAATTAATCGGTTTCTTCCGCTTTGTCAGTTTCAAATTTGTGGGCCGCTGCTTTAGCTACTCAGAAGTAGCATGATCAACAAAGTAGAATCTCGGAAAAGCACAAGCTTCAGGTCCACTCGCTTACCAGAGTGCCAAATTGATTTTATTAACAGTAAAATGTAATGACAAGTAGCGAAATTCTTTTTAATTAAGAGACTTCGCGAGGCCTTTTGGATTCCGACAGTTAAGTAAAACAGAAAAGAGGGATTGCTAGGATCTTTTAGGCAGTACGCTTCGGGTCGACATAGAACTCACAACTGTTGCGTCTCATCGGTTAACGAACCTATCTGATCAGCCTGTGGTGACGCCTTTACACCTTGGAATTGGTGGCTGATTTTCTTCCCCGGTGGAGTCTTCCACTAATTCTCCACAACCATACCGAGATTCATTTGTTAATCTGAACTAATTCCTGCAATTTAATAACGGAAATTAATTCCGCACTGACCGATAGATTTTTGTTTCCTTAAAATTGTTTTCCGCGAGTCCGACTATAAGAAATTGATGGGTTGATAATGTGATTTGGATGAAGTAGTGAATTGCAACAGAAAACAGCACAACTGCCGTATATTAGGAGCCGGTCGAAGTGAGTTGGAAGCTATGCGTAACGGTTTAGTAGGTGATCCAAGTGTTTCAGTATGACCTTTCACAATTAGACTGCTTTCCAAGAATACCAGTTGGCAGCACTTGGATTTTAACATACCGAGAGTATCGCCTGAGGTTCGGTTTTTCGGAGTCAGGAGCGTTATCACTCTGATTCTGTATTCGTTAGCTGAAGAAGGGAACGTGTATCAGTCACCAATAGCTCGTATCCGGCTTCGTCATGCCAAGTGTTTGGTTTTTACCACTGTGTGCATTGGCGCCGTACATCGTTCAAACGTATTCGTAAGAAGCTTTCTTAGGTTTCCTCCTGACAAATTTTTTCATTTTTAGATTTCATACTGTTATTTGGTAGAAATTATGCTCCCCTCCGTTTTGATGGGTCTAACAACCTTGTAGCTTTCCGTAAATTCAGTTTTATTTGTATCTGTTGCACTTTCAAATATCGAAGTTAAATCGCGAATTTCTTCACAAAAACTTATCGAGTTCTGCCCCTTCTGGTTTGAAAGTTTGTCGTTAGGGTGGGGTTCGGGTTCAGCCGAACAATATCTTTGCAAACCCGATCAAAATAAGTGCAAAGAACGTATCTGACCAGTGGAACTATCATATTCAAATTTAGGCGTCATGCCAAACACAGTAATCGTTATTACGTTCATAAACGAACCTGAATAGGTGGTTAGCTTACGCTTTGGAGACTTTACGTCAGAACCTCAGCGAAACGCGAATTCGGTAAAAGTATTTATTAAGTTGCATGATGACCGGGCAATAGGCCGACCAATGGAGTAAAAATGGGGGAGTACGCACAACATTCATTTGTACTGAAGAGCAAACCAACTAATTTGGATAATTCCGGTCAATGATACTGAGGATCACTTAGAGATTCCTCAACTCTATTTGATGATAAAGTACACTAAAAGCTGTGAAATTTTCAAAAGTTGAACCACATGCATGCATCAGGAATTCAGTGTTGTTCCTATAAGATGCGTGCCTAACAAATTTAGACAAATCGCAAAAAAATTGCAGTCTGTTAGATAATACCTGAGCAAGAAAATAACGTCTAACAAGAATAACTGATGCATACAACGCTCTGAGGCTCCATCGTAAATAGGTCAATTAACCTACTCTAGTAAGCGAAGTATTCTCGGTCAAACGAATTGCGAATGATCGTAATTCAGGCGATTGTTGAAGCACGAAATCTTTTCTAGAGTTTCCAACGAACTAGATCGAATTTGTGTTTCTCGCCTTTTCAAATCTCATTCTGGACAGATAACCACCTTTGTTCCATATATTTGCCATTTTTACTCCATCGTTAGTGTCATATGACAACAGATTTTCTCTTGCCATCTTAAGCTACTCACCAGTAGCTGTTGACTGCCAATAACAAATGACCAAGAAGGCAGATTTTTTTGTCCGAAATAAAAAAAAACGAGATTAAGGGGAATTTGAGATCATATAATCCATGAAACCGGTTAAAAGCGACCGGATACTCATGATTAGCCCAGGACATAAAAATGCGTCGAAATTGGGTCTACATGAAGCGGCTGACACTAACGTTAGGAAAGTAAAAATGGAAATTCGAAGGGTTAGAGGTAGAAGAACAGCATAGGAAAATGAAAGTAGCAATGATTTAGTCACAGTAAAACAGAGGTTGAAAACAATTCTGCTTGGATTTTTTCTGTCTACTCTGCTGAGTGGCAATCGCTTTTGTTCAAATTGTGCCCTCTTCGTGCCTTCAGCATACTTACCGACTATCTTCGGACCGCTAATGGCGATAGCCCATAATTCTGCTGGAGAATTTCCAGCAAGATATTGTGTTAACAAATCGTGAGCGGTAAGCGACAGTTAGTGCACTTTAACATTAGTGCAAAATGCAACACGAAAAATCCCTAAACTAACGGAACACAGTATCCTGGATATAGACAACTGTCAAAAAAATTAGGGGTAAAACTGAACTGACCAGATTCCAAACGGACATGCTCGACTTATTTTGTCGGACCGTTTCCACGAAACCAGGTCTGGTCCTACCACACCGCACACAAGATAAGACGACAAAGAAGCGATAATCAAACTTCATAAAGCGTACAATGAATTGCAGTCACATGAATAAACCAATGACTCATTCATCTGTCCAATTCAATTACAGAAATCGACAAGGAGTGTGGACACCCTTCAGAAATGCAAGACAGTGGTTGCGATTATCAGTGCACACTTATTACCGCTCGAATAGAACCGACCTTTTTAAGTGACTATACTTGGGGGCTCTTTCGCATTGCGCATCGTGTGGATTGTGGTTCGAATCTCCGTTCAGCATTTCGTAGCAATTT
>LUCM01001123.1:0-119947 GCA_008360955.1 Fasciolopsis buskii | reverse complement strand
ATATATATATATATATATATATATATATATATATATATATATATATATAGTGATCAGTTTGGTGCCAAAGAATTCAATTCTGCCGTTTTGTTTGGTCCATCTTATTGCTTTACGTAATTATCCGAATCTATCCCCAAATTTAAATCCATGCGCTGGAAATTTCGAACAGGGGGCAAGTGTTCACATCCCTTTTTGATCGTTGTTGTTTTAATTTATCAAGTCACAGCAAACCCTGTATGGGCAACCGAGCACTGCTGTACGTTCCTTTTCAGTCCGGCACCGAGTACTCGCATGAGATGAAGGTTTTTGTGTTCTTTGTTCATCCCTGTCATCCGTTCGTTTTATCGGTCCCAAGTAAGGTAAAGTCAATAGTTGTTGTGTACATTAAAAAAGTAGTATTTTTCAATCTCGGTATTATGGATTAGATATTGTCCGTCGAATGATGTTCGAACGGCGATTATTCCAAATATATAGAAATATATTGCTTGCATTTACAAGTCTGTGGCCATGAAAATCATGAAAGAAGTGGAGAATAAAATTGGAGAAAACTAGCGAAGCTGAAAGGATCAATCTGTTTATGGTTCACGACATGTATAGTTCACAGTTAAATTCCTCTTGCTATTTGTATCACACGCTCAAATCGCTGGTAGTGTGTGAAAGACGTATTCAATGGCCACTGTTTTAATCAGCTTATCGGTACCCAAGATCCTGGAAATTTAATTAGCATGCAACCATGCTGGGAAAGATCTGCGCTCGTGAGTATTCTTTTGCTACTCGTCCGCAGCCATTCATTCACTTTACATATATTTGCATTCGAAGCTAGCGGGTAACTTAGTGGCCGTTGCGCTATCCAAGACCTATCGGACGCCCGTAACAGCAGTGTGTTCGGATTAGTAGTTTTTTCTGTGCATAGTAAAGTTTTTCATTCCTGCGAACTTGAATTTATTCCTTACTTAGAAACTGTCCGCATTTTTTCTCCTGTTCCAGATCCCCAGGCCTGTCTGGTTGGCGTGAGGTCAGTATTTGCGGGTCGGTTTATCAGATGCCAAATAAACGTTGCATACCGACCAAAGCTAACTTGGTGAGTGCTACAGTTCCTCGTCTACCTGCGTACTATTTTTGTTTGCCACTGAGAGTTTTTTGTTTTCTTTCATTTCCGATTCTTTTGATAGCAGGTAAGAGAATACTTCTCTTTCTGCCTTTTCTTCTCTTCGTTTACTTTGTTCTTCATAGAAAACATGCTGGAATTTTCAGGCTAATTTTGACTGACTTAAATTCCTAAGTTTTTCACCATGATTTCGTTCGGGTCATCAGGATTGTCCATGGATAGTAATCCCGTTCAGGAATCACAACGGCGATTTATTGAAATTCGCTTGTCCGTTTGGCAAGGCTGGTCTTCTGAACAAGATTATGTGGTATATACAATTGCACAAATCTGTGTACAGACCGTGTAACATCGGAATCCTGACGAATGGCGGAAACAGTGAGCTAGAAAGGAAAAAATTTCGGAATTTACCACACATGTTAGCACCTCTACGTCGTCGGCCATCCATCGGGATTCAAGATCCAAATGTAAGATTGATGCTACCGGGTTGCCCAAACCGAAGCAGAGGGTTGATTTAGGGAACATTACCCCGACCATTTGACCAAATGGCCTAAGTCACAAGGCAGCAGGACAATCTGAGGGTCGCGCAACCCACTGGGAACCGGTGACTGATCGCTCAGTTCAGACCACCTTCAGATGAGGCCAGAGACCCTGAATGCTCAGTACACCCTTCTCCCAAAAATGCCGGAGAGCATATAGCCGTATGCTTAGTACACCATGCGTGGTTCGTTTGAAGTCAGGGTTTACCCATCTCCCCTAGATTGATTACCGAAGATCAGAAGACCCGATGAAAAGCGTCGGGCACTTATCTCTGTCTTCGCGCCTTTTTGAGAACACCGCCACGAATAGGAATTGCCTAGGATTGGTTCAGCAAGGGCTGTTTGAGATGCACAGTCATTTGAGAACATTTCAAAAGACGTACAAGGCGATTAGCCGAATCGAAGCCTGATACACGCACCCAGGACTAGGATGTGCGAGTTGCAGTGTTTGACCAAACAGTCAGAAACTGACCGGAAATTAGAATTTGATCAGTATCCAGGGGTTGAGTGGAAGCGGAATTCCGCAACTGATGAAACAACATCTATAGACACTTTTGATGATTCCAGTGAAATCCCAATGAATAACCAATATCGGATTATGTGGATTGAACAAAAAAGTACTGAGTGTTGATAATGGATAAGCAAAAATAACCGTGTAGTCGTGGGTATTTCCGGGATCAGTTTTTTTACATTTGAATCATTTTATACACACTTTTATTAACGTAGCGAAATCTTCATCCTAATCCGTCGACCAGTCAGCTTTTTGTAAAATGTTAGACACAGATGTAATGGATGGGCGTACCCTATAACCGCTTGGGATTACCACGTGAGTGGGATGATGAGAGGGACCGGAAACTGTGGCCCTAAAGCCTTGATTGGCCGAATCACATAAGCTCCCAAAAGGTCCGACGCAGCTGTTTTCCAAATTCTTGCGCATCTTTATAAATTCTTCATTAGCCTAAGTCAGAAGCACACCTTCCGGTATGGTACCGTGCAATGCACTAAACAACCCGTATCAACAATCGTTTTCATATTCGCCGCTATCCCTGGACAGTAAATAGATTATGAAGAACTCTGCAACTGGTCTCACTGTCGTGGATGTTTACATGTAAACCAATATCATTTCTCACGCAAAATGCTCTTCCCATCAACTTGCTTCATACACTGCTCGAGTATATTAAGTCGTTTTTTCGGTCATGCAAAAGATGCCTTCCGGGTGTCACTGTTTTGCAGCCGTTTGTTTGGCGTTTCTCCCCAGTCGGTCCGTAGATGCCTGCCCGATTTTATCTGTTTCTGTCAGGTGATGTAAAATAACTGTACGGGTGGCACCAGATTTCTCAGTCACTTTTGATAGTGGCTCCCAAAGAGCTGTTGTCAGTATTTGACAATCATACACTTCTCAACTAACCATGCTAATTAAATTGCCCATGTGGAGAAAGTTGCTTGTGGGGCTTTGCTTCCAACCAGACAGTTAGAGAGGATTTCAACAGTTGGGCCTAAAACAGATCTTCACTCCACTTTTGGTGCTTCAGTTGTTCCAGTTTGATATTCTGCAAGCCACCAACCCAGCTTAATTGAACAGTACTCATCGGTTCCACAGGCACTGTCATTGACGGACGGAAAAATTGATTTGAAAGTGTTTCCTCAAACTTGTGTTCGTTCATTCCGAGCTCACAGTGACTGGTCTCAAAGAAGCTAATGTTCCACCGTAGCTGACTGAATGAGACTAAATTTTGTTTCGTTGAGGATGTTCATCGCTTGGAGGTTTTTGATGAACGGTGATGATGATGATTCGTTTGGTCCCGTTCTTGCGCCTCTCATTGGACTTCCGTTCAGGAAAGCTTGAATCAGAACATTCGAGATATCCCCATGTCCAACAGTTTTTATCTACAAAGGCACGTGGATCTTCTTGCAATCCTAGGCTGCAACATGATCGTGACGCGAACAGGTGCATTCCGCATGCTCGATCATTATTTCACCTCTGTGATCAAATCTTTTAATCGGGTCTTCAAATCCTCACCTCCCCCTCCATTTGACTAATTTTTTAAATTGGTATGTTGAGATCGATAAGAATTCTGTCACTAGCGTAGCTTGCATCAACTAACCAGAAGAAATCTGACTAACAATAAACATGCCGGAACCCGCGGAACTAGCCATCCCACTCACATCCCATAATTCACGATGATGAGTTTTAATTTGGAAATATTTCCTAAGTGACTGTGAATTGACGATATATATATATCCATTATTAATCAATGTCTGACATTTGAGTATAATAGAGGGAGCGTCTCGCGAAGAGTGCAGAGACAGCCGGTGACGAAGACATTGAAATTTATTCCGACAGTGAGCCACTTAGGGTCTCAGTAGATCAGGCGTGGTGACGACCCCGGCCACAGCGGATCACCGTCTACCATCAAATTCGGCGTCAGGTCTCATATTCGAACCTCTGATCTTTTTGGTGCGGTAGACGTTTAATTCATATCGTCACTGTTGGTGATATGTGTAGATGGCTTCATAGAAACGGGCATGGTGATTTGAACCATACACCAACCTCATCAGTCACGGGAATTTGTAAACATTTGTGTTGGAGTGTTTGATCATGCGATTACGAGGAGTTCAATTCAGTCCGGCTCTTGCAACGGTTAACTTCGTACTGCTCTGGCTTTGATTGCTATCTCAGCGATGAACAATGCTGAAAGAAAGATCGTAAAATCGTGGAACAGAAGAACTTTGGAGAAGCAGAAACGCTTTAAATACATAAATGCCATCAATTACAGCAGTCGGCCACATCGATTAAAACCCATCGGCTATCATGTTAGGAGATCTTGTGGACCCTAATGTCGCAATCTAGCTCAACCTACTCGGACTATTCCTTTGGTCAGGATCTTCACACATTTACCAGATCATGGACTGATCACTTCGACCCATCTTTCATCCATTAGCTGCCTCGAAGAGCAGTGAATATGGAGGCAGTCGATTTGCGAGCATCCGCAATGCACGTCCAATTACCTCGATCTATTTAAATCGTAGGCCTGTTTGATTTACTGAATTATTTGCATTGCTAGGTTGATTCTCCTACCATGCTTCACCAATACTACGATGTCTGTTCGAGCATAGCAACAACATTTCACATTTCGAAGGTGCAAAACACATCCTAAACATGCACACACTACTGTTCAGTCGGTAGAGAAATACTTGCAGTTTACCTGGGTCTTTACCGACTGCCACAACATCGTCTGCGTTTTTCAAATCAGGTAATGTAGTGTCGGCAAATATTAATGCCAATATCATAACATGAAGATAGGCTTATCTCTATAACCAATCTGAATGACGAAATTAATAAGAAAAACTGAAAGAGATTGACCCTGACGAACGTCACTTGTCTTGGTGATCTCGAGTAAAAGATCACCTCAAGCACGAACTCGGCTCCAGCTGTTTTTATGCGGACAATGAATAAATGAAACGAATTTCGCCGGCACATTCTTTATTAAGAGGCCGTGTTGATGGGTTGCTCGACCGACCGAGTCGAATGCCCCTTTCTGATCAAGATAGGCACAGATTATAGGCTTACGGAAAGTGTATCCGTGTTTTGACAACTGTTCTAGGAAGAAATTGCTCTAATTTTCACGTATTTGTCCTTTACGAGTATTAAATAATTGGAAGAGAATAATATCAGCGAGCGGCTTGGATGCAGTTTCATCAGACTAGTTCGTTTTGGAATTTCACATGATGATCGGTCGCCATTTTTGTAGGTGGGTCTAGTCACTAATTGGCATCACCTGGGATATTTATTCCTTTCTTCAGATCAGTCTCAGGAGCTTTGTTAGCTGCAATGCTGAAACGTAGCCGCAGCGCTTGAGATAAGACGGGTACAATATATCTGGTTCTGTAGCATTATACCTTTTTAGGAAGCCTATCTCTGAAGGTCTCCATTCCCGATTGAAAACTGGCAATTATCTCTGCAACGAAGCAGCACGCTTAGCGAAAAGCTACCGAAAGCATTATTAGTGTGAAATTTCAGACCGCACAGAAACCGCGGCTGCCTTTGGAGTTTCGGGAAACTTTTCAAATTCATGCACTCCTCTTGGGGAGAGATGCAACCTCCGTCCTCCACGCTTCGGGAGGATATTGGCCACCTCATATCAGGATGCGAACAAAATCTCCAAAAATGAGTCGAACATTTCAATCAGCTGCTCATTTGCTCTCCTATTGAGTCTATCTGTGTTATGACATCAGACAATGTGGAGCAGTGTGAAATTTGTCTTGACCTTCCCGACGAATTGGAAATCACCTCAGCCGTTCAGATAATGAAGAAGTCACCCGGTGAAGTCGGCATTCCGCCCTAGATCTTCAAGTCTTCCTTGCCAGCTCTGCTGAGTCTGCCAACTAAGCTGTTTCATCGTTTCCGAGTCCCAGACTCGGAAACTTTTACCAAGGACCGACCGAGCTCTATTCTACTCCTCATACCGAATAAGGGGACAAGACTATGTGCGAACTACAAAGGTAGCAGCCTCATCGATATAGCAGCTTAGCTGTTTGCAACGGTTCTGTTTAACCGCTTTTTGTTGTTGTTTGGGACGCACAAATACGCTCTACCCATTGTGGCTTTCTTCGAGAAAGAGGTTGTATTGACTGGATCTTCACACTACTTCGAATTCCAGAACAGTGGTATAAGTTCCAGCAACCGACGACAGCGTGGTTCATCGAATTCCGTGAAGCATTCGACTCTGTTGATAGACAGTCATTTTGATCTCTTATTTCCCTTGTTAACGAAATAACAGCCGTGCATTATTTCCAGGAAGGGGGCCGCAGTCATAAAGGGCTGTTAAGTGGGGAAGTTGACCGGCGGTAGAACGATTCGAATCCGCGTCCAAGCGCCACGACCTTATCGAATTGACTGCTATGGAGCATACTTCGAAGCAACGGGATGTCGAAAAAGTACGTTAGGGTGTTAAAGGCATACTAGTCATCAACACTGGCGCGTATTCACGCCTACGGCGGAAAACCTGGAAACTTCCCCTTCTACTCAAATGTTCGTCAGAGTTGCCTGCTGTGGCCGATTTTATTCAACTGTTCTATAGATTGGATAATGTGTCGTTTCTTCAACATCTTTCGTGGGATATAACTTGACCACGGTTACGGAGTCACTGACCTCGAGTTAGCCGACGACATTCTTATTTTGGGAGAGGAACCTGCAACTGTGCTACTGTCCCTAAACCGCATTGTTTGGGAACCCATGGCTGTTGGTTTGGAGGTAAACACATCAAAAGCAAAGTTTTTCACAACTTCACAATGCCCGTCGTGGTGTATGAGTGGCAACGATTTGGAACGGATGTTTCACTTCAAGGACTACTCTACCATCCAAGTGAACAACCAAGTCAAAGATGAGTTTAAGCTCTGCGTAAACTGCGTCAGGAAAGCTTTTCCATCATTTTGCAAATCATTGTGGTCTCACAACGAAATGAGCTTCTGTACGAATGTGTGCATTTACCCTGTCGCGGTCTGCCCAATCCTTACGTGTGCATGCGAAACCTGGCCATTAACGGTAGACGATACAAACCGGCTAGATGGTTTTGACCATTGGTGCTTCCGGTATATGGCAAAAATCAGGGGGTTTGACTGCATCTCGGACGCCGCTGTCCGTTAGCACTGCATGAACGTCGAACGGACTTCATCTTTCCTCCAAATACGTCGCCTACAGTGGTTCGGTCATGTTCTGCGCCTACTGGAGATGGAGTTAACTAAAAGGAGCGTATTTTAGCCACCTGGTCACAGTGGTAAAGTCGTTTTGGTAGCTAATTAAAGAAGTGGGTTAGCATTATTAGGGCGGAACTGGATCGCCTAGGTCTTCGGTCGATTTTTGGAGTACGCGATCGGCGCAACAGCTAGATTTTGCAGACTTCGCTGCAGATGGCGCCGCATGGATGGCCACAGTCGAAGACATTCAAAAAGCCGACTTATCCTCTCGCATGAGCTAGTCGCACAAAAGCAGAGGTAACTTTCACCATAGTTTCCGATGGACACATTAATGGGAATTCAACTACGGAAGTGGACCAGTTAAACTTTTTTCTAAAGCATTCTGTCTACGGCTCCAGAAAGCGTTCCTGTCAGTGAATCACGGAGCCATCATATTCTTTGTTCACCTAACTTGAATCTAGCTTTCCTGTTACTGTACTCCTAATCAATCCGGCTAGGTTACAGCTGATGTCCCCGGCCTTCTCCGTTTACTTATGAACCGCTGCTGATGGTAATTTTTTAGGACTCTAGTCATCCGACGTTTCGGTTATATATGCGTCCCAATCTGTGGCATCCGAGAAGGTGAATCAGAGAGCAGTTGACGTCGAAGGTATCTATCGTTTGTTAGACCTACGTGTCTTGGAGTTATGTGTGCAGCTTACCGCCGCGTACACTATATTTGTAATCCGCTTCTGATGTCCTTTTGGATCTTGGGCACTTGGTTTTCGTCGTAATCTCGTTGACAGCTCCGACTGCAACTGAAGTCGGTGTTTGTCTTCTGCAGGATGTTATTTAGAGTGGATGGGTTTCATACTGATGCAACTACAGGCTAAGCACAAACAAAAACGGACTCAGACCAAAATGTGATCGAAGTCCAGGGACGTGGACCAGAATAATCAAGGATCCGAATGTTCCACGCCACCAGTGACTGGTGACAAAGTGATCGGTCGGAATCTAACCCTCCGAAGGCGAAGGAGGGCTCCACATTAGCTGATTTGTAAGGACAGTAGATAGGTCTTCGATTTGCATTTTTGTCTCTCTCAAACAGCGAATGGAGATGCTGAAATCGCCAAAAATTACTACAAAGTTCGTTGAGCACACGCTCCAGATTGTCGGAATAAGTCCCCGTAGAGTTCTTCTTTAGCCTCAGGGGAGGTGAAGTCGATAAAACCGTTTACAAATACGACGGACAAATATTGGATTTTCAGTGGACTGTTGTTGACACGCATAGAACCGTCCAGTCAAACCGTACACAGACGACTGTTGACTGGGATCCGGACTAACAGTCCATATATGCCTCGTGTTCCTGCCGTCTCGATGCCATCATAAGTATGAGCACTTGAAACCTAATCAACTAACGCTGGACCAGTGAAATGAAAGACCCAGGTTGTAAATGAGCTTCGAAATTGCTTACAGAATTGTGGCCTACACCCGTTTCGGAGACACAATATACGCCTATTTGAGAAGACTCAAGAGCTCTAGCCGCGGTATCTCGTATCCCTATCTCTTACGAAGTGCGAAAGTTGAAAACATTCAAACGATGGGAAAATGTGCGCTTAAGTACTACATTTGGTTTATACCCTGTCCTTCCACTAATGCTAGCATCAGTCAGGCTATGGAGCCACAATCATTCTTGGGATCCTCGCATGGTTCCTCTTTATCAGGAGAACTGAAGTTGATAAGTCTCCCTATCGAACCAAAGGATTTATGGGAACCGTAATCGGGACCTTTGACTTCGAAGTTTCATCTACAAGACAAAAAGGCATTAAACAACACTTCTTCACGCAAGACCTCGTGATTGGGAGAAAGTATACATGAGGTCGAGTATAATGACAAGAAAGGTATGATCTGACGGTCCTGCTTTGATACCAGTTTATGATCCCAGTTTCCAGCAACTTCATCATGACTCATGAACTTCTACTTCTTGAAGCCGTTCTCAGGATTTACGATCGCAATTTAATCGATCGTCAAGGCTTTCAAAGGCTTCATCATAAGAATCCCAATCGCCTTCTTTCCGCGTTCGTATTCGAAACTTGATTTGGCAGTTCATCTGCTGATTTTTCATTGGTCAAACTGTCCACTATATGTGGTTTATCTTTCCTAGTCAACCTAGTTCTGGGATTCTGTTCTTCGGCCAGTTCGACTTACAGATTCATTATTGCTGGTTTCTTCAGCTCCCTTCGTCAAGTGGATCTTAGAAGTCATAGAGTATACTTCTTCCAATGCATCCATCAGATGGAATCGATAAAACGATATTGGCTTGCGTCAGCTTGAAAACCAACCACTAGCTCCTGTCTCGGTGATGTAAATCGGCCAGAGAACAGGTTATTTTCGATCGTTTCAACCTTCGTCTGTCTCATGCATTTAGACTCTGGACCTCGTTTTACTCCCCTTTCCCCAAGTCTTCGATGTAGACTGATTTTTCCGTTTTCTTTTGCCATGTAGACAGTCGTGCTCTCAAACCGACAGTCATTCAAGGACCACACAAAATTCCCACCTTTTACTGCGGCGGCAGACGACCGGTTTTCTTGTTTACTTTGCATCAAGTGGCTACAGAGATCAGCACGCTTAAGTGCGTGTTTGTACGTCTATTCGTGTGTACATCAACCTATTTTGTGTGTGTGTGTGTGTGTATTGATGGCTGGGTCCGTCTATGTACCTATTGCCTTTCGTGTTTCCGGCGGTTGGAGGGTAATAGGGTGAAAGACAGTGGTGTGGTGATTCACTTGGTGATATTGAACGACCATCTGTTTTCCATACTGCTGCTGTTAATATTACTGTCGCTTTCATTGCCGTTGATTTTTTGGAGCGGAACAAGAGCTTTGTTAAGATGATCGGCAACTATATGAATAGGATGTATCCATGGACGCTTCGACAATCTCCTCGGCGTCTGCAGTGCCTTTGCGTAGACATCAGAACGATATTTCCCGCCGGTCCAGGTCATCCGACTTCCTGATCACAAGTTAGACAATCTGTGCACTCTCTCGCCTACTGAAACGCGTATTTGGTAAGAGTACGGGAATTGGAACATGAAAAATTGACTCCGATTCCCAAGTGAATCACTGAGATGGAAATGTCCAAGACAAGGCAACCGGTATTGATTGTGGATTCAGATTTCGTTCCTACCAGTCCGGCTCTTTCAAATAGCAACCTCGCATTGATATACGAAGATGATCCTTCTAAAGGTGTGGAACAAGGGTGCTTTTCGCCGGACTGATGGGTAGCTAGCCCGGGGGCGGCGTACAAAGCATATGATACTATGCTCGCGGTCATTTGTGATGGATGGGTGTGCTGAGCACTCAGTTTGTCTGACATCGTCTGAAGCATGTATGAGCCTAGCGATTACTCACCGGCCTTCAGAACGTTTAGAGACACTTATGTCATCTTACTGTCTTGCGGGTGAAGCTGGTTAAATGTTCGGGACAAGACTTTTCAAATCGACCGTCTATTTCGGTTTGCCCAGTATCTGTTTTCCAGATGAACCATGGATTCCTACGGCTAGCCAATAATATGGAGATGGAAACTGGAAGAACTAGCTAACATGTGTGGTGAATTCCTCGTCGTTTTTTCCTTTTTCTTTTCTTTATTTCCATCTGGTCGTCTTTTAATTTATCGATTGTTCTGATATCACCTAGTCTGTCAAAAGATCTGTGCTGTATACATTATATATACTTATTGATATGAGCCTTTTGTAGTTTCTAATTCTGATTATCTTCTACACCATTTATCGCATTATTTTGCGGCTGTCAAAATTATTCAAGTTTATATCAAAAATTTCGGAATTGTGTTCCCTGGTCACATGATTTGGCAAATATGTCTGCTGACAAGTTGTGGGTTTATGCACTATTAACCGGT
Source organism: Fasciolopsis buskii (assembly GCA_008360955.1). Taxonomy (NCBI): domain Eukaryota; kingdom Metazoa; phylum Platyhelminthes; class Trematoda; order Plagiorchiida; family Fasciolidae; genus Fasciolopsis; species Fasciolopsis buskii. The sequence continues at coordinate 108,712 of LUCM01001123.1, read as the reverse complement.
GAATCATTACGATACGGATGCACAAATGAGCACTCGAAAGATGCGCCATCTTACCAGTATCCGAGATCCAGTCGGGTGAAAATTTCACTATAGTGTTGACATAATCTGGCCGTAATCCCGAGATATGATAACAAGTAGTATAGTCGGGTGGGAAGTAGCAGTGGCACTGAAAACCAAACAGAAAAAGGAAGTCTAGAATTGAAGTTTGGAACGAAACAAACCCGCTGGCTAATACATTTTGCTTTTCTAATCATTTGGCGTTTGGTCTCATGGATTTTGTCATTCTGGAATACTAATCCACTATAATTAACGTAGTTTCTTGTCAAAAATTATCACGCCTTAGGTTCGTTCAACACTAAGTAGAACCTGAGCAATTTATTATTTGAAATGGGTTATTATGTAATTTTGATGCCTAAGTTACTATTTAATGACTATGGAAACCCTGTTAAACTATATTCTTTCTGCTTGTTGCAGTTATGATTTGAATGCGTTAACAAATAGACTTTTCGGGCTACTTGGATATTAGCACAGCATATTGTGGCACCCTTCTGTGGATGATTTCCCTCCTCATCAGAGGTTGTCGTTCCGAGAGCGATTGACTGCTATACTGAATAACTTCTTTGTGTGTGAAACCAAACTGTACCCGTCTCGAGGCTTAGGAATTTTAATAGGTATTGCTTCCGTAATGGATAAGGTGACCTAAATGATTTGGTAATACTGGTTCATCGTAATAAAAAGCTGGAAATAAGTCAGTCGAGTAAAATTTGAGGGGATTTGTTTTCTATTTAATCTAATATAACAAATACGGTTTTATTTGTCTGAGCAAGATAGCAACACACTGAACCAGTCTTTATCAACCATCTTCGAGGAGCTGTGACTACAATCACCATTCAGCAGGCGATAATGACTAAGCCATTCTAATAAAAATCAGCTGTTATCAGTGACTTATGAAGAGACAACAAATGAGACAGTCAACTTTAGTGGTCTTTTCTGTCCAATGGATCTACTTGGTCAATTAGAATGAATTGAAAAAGAATAGATATCGTTAATCAAATAAGACAGATTAGAGAAATAATGGGGCCAGTGAGTTTTACACGTTTTCGGATATTTCCGTCACCATCCCAAGTAGGTATCCAGTAGATGCCCTCAGTTTCTTTGAAAATCGGTGTTCATTGTTTCTCCGGTTGATGGTTTTTCACAAATTCCTTCTCGCTAATCTCGGAGACATTTTGGCCTTGTTATTGAGTTTTCGTTACTTTGGATCACTGCGATTCTATAACTAACGAGCGAATTGTTGCTTAATTTCAATAATGGAATTTTATCAAAACAGCTAATAGAATGTTGTGCGAGTTCACAGAACAACTGCCTCGTTTTGCGCTGTTCTTCGAGGCAGGTTATGATTGGGCGATGGATCGATATGGCCAGTCGATGGCATGTCAAAAGTATGACAACCTTAACTGTCAGACTGCCTTGTGTTGGTCAATTTAGACCACCGAATTAGGTTCCGCGAGATCCCCTGAAGCGATGCTTGAGACAGTGAGTGACATGGCTCACTGAAGCTCTCGCATTCAGAATCTTTCCTCTCATATGCAGTTCTTCTAGTATTTCGCAATAGGGTCCTCCACTATTTGTCGTTTCTTTTTTGTCTTTTGATTAGTTGCTGCCATCAGACAGCAACCAAAACCGTAGCACGAAATTGCAAGGTTAGTGTTTGTAAAGCAGAACTGAATTGGTACGGTCTAATGCGGCTGCCAGCCTACTTCGAGCACTGAATGTAAATGAATTTCTGGACACACTGCTGGGTCGATGCACAAAAGCACAAATGTTCCCCAAACCGTGTTTGACGCAGATTCGAAAATGGAGATATTTGGCACTCCATCTTCTCTCTCTTTTCCTTAATCGTTGAGACAGAGACAGCCCAAAAATTGCACGACGCGATCGATCTAAAATTTCCTTTGTATCTCAAAGCTTTTAGGTCGATATTCACCGTGTTCGGGTTCTACTCACGCTTATCTGTTTCCGTATTCTTCTAGTACTGACCCCCGGTCGTCCGATCAGTTGAATTCACGAAACTCATCTTTATTGGTTTAGAATCCGGACGACATCGACAACCATTGGCTCAGTGGTGGTTCGTTCGATCAGTTCGCGAATGAATGTGCGAATTTGATGAAAAGTCTACACACGTTAAAATGACCTCTTTTGTGGCCGTTGTGTCATTATTTTACGACTTTTTTATATTTGTTCATTTCGGTCAGGTGAATGAGGACAATGTACTACGGGACAAGACGCTCATTGATCTTTGCGGCGTCACCTTGTTCTGGCGATCTGCGAAAGGTCTGGCCAGAACTGCAACCATGAATGATCTTAAACGAATGGTAATTCTGTCGTTTTATTCCACTTTGTTATATATATATATATATATATATATATTTGAATGTAAGTAAATCTCTTGAAAGCGCTAGGTCGCAGAATTTCTATTTATTGTTTCCGTTTGCCTTTCGTTGTGAGCTCATTCTAGTTACTGATGACTGCGCTTGTTCACTTGAAGTTTGAAGTCCTGGTTTGTCTTTTCATGTGCCATCGAAAATAAATAATCTCAAGCTTGAAGTTTTACTAGTCAAAGTATTTTACATTTTGTTTGGCCTTCAGTTCAACCCAGAAATCTTGGAAAACTGTTAAGGCTAAACAACTTCAAAAATAAAGTAATCTGATGAATACCGCCTCATTTTTCCTGTCTAACGGTTCTTTGTGAAATTCCTTGATAAAGTGTTTCTCAATCTTGAGCTGATCCAGTTTGTTGAAGATGCCTAACCTACACAGAGTTTATTTGTCCGCTCTTAATGCTACGTCCTACGTTAACCGATCTTTTGCCCTCTTTTCTTTGATAGTAGATGTCGTCTTGCTGGTCTGGTTCTCTTGGACCACATCAGCGCGTTCGATTCTGTTATCTACACTAACATTCTTCATAGTAGGATTTGCTGTTGTCTAACACTGTATGGTAATAATGTCCGTGATTTAGTCTTTTTGAGGCCAGTTTTAACTATGCTACATTGAATGTCCTGTGTGATAAATGCTCTCCACACGTACCCCATTGAATTCTTTCGTTAGAAATATCTCGCCGTCCTCCAGTTGAATCATGGGCTTCCTACGAGTTTTATTTTATTCATGTCTTTCTTCTTTCTCGTTGTGAAACGCTCCTAGTTGCTGCAATCTCATCGACCGCCAATCCACAACAGTGTTGTTCTTCCTTAATGCTTGCACAGCTTCCGCTGTAGCTTTGGTTCTCTGCAAGTTGATTTGAACTGGATTCTTAATCGGCCTCACACCTATCCTGCCTCATTGAACGTTCTGAAATAAAGCATGTTTCTCTCGAATCTTCGATGCTTTCTCTGCCAAAGAGTTTTTTCAACAGACTGTTGACCGACTCTTCAATGATCGCTTCTGCTTCGTTTTTTATAACATGCGTGAAGTAGTGGAATGGGTCTGCCCCACAGCCGCTAGGGCTCACCACACGATGGGGGAGAACCGGCAACTAGGATCCTGAAACTTGTAGTAGTGTAGGGCCACATAAGGACTCATTAGGTCAGTGAAGTAACGAGCCGGTCGACAACAAGCGACCCTCAGATTTGGAATTCGAACCTCTGCCATTTTTTGGGAAGACAGTTGTTTAGTCTGCTTAATCAACCCCGGACATAGACTATGTCCCGGATGGGGCGGCATTTTACAGGGTGCTATCTTCTGCTATTTCTCTTCTTCGTGTGAAAAACAATTATCTATCCCATTTTCATTTATATATCCTGTAAATATGTGAGGTCACATTCACATAGTTCAAACCATACTCGACATTATTCTGAATTGATTCGCGTCTCGTTGTCTGACTTCATATATATGTGCATATTTCCATGAAATATTTCACCATGTGTTATCATCACTCAACTCGCCATAAAGAAACCATGGAAGCATTGTACAGCTGTTTCATCTTTGTTGGGAATCATGAGCGTGCATCTGCACTACTCCCGAACCGGCACGTGAAATCGGGACGAACGATTTTGAGTCGAACGCCTTAGCTATTACGCCACCGGGCGGGCTCTGAACGGTTTGTTGAACTTCACCACATGATGATGTTGTACCCATCCGTCACTGATTTGCAGGGCCACGGACCGCTAGCGCACAACAATCGACCCCTGCTGATAGATGGCTTCTCTGCGGGTAGCCTAAGTACGACGAAGGCTTTCGATATGACCTTCAGAGCTTGACTACTTCGTATGTGTTAGTAGTAGAAGGATATGCACTGCTGGTGATTCCTAGCAAGAATGAGACAGCTGTGCAAAGCTTCCACGGTTTGTTAATGGTGAGTTGAGGGATGATATCATATGGTGGATTCTTTCATGAAAACAGTAATTCTCCTACGAATAACCCATTTGGATGTGTTAGGACGTAAACCAACTTGTAAAGAAACATTGCAAACCGAAGGCAAGTCATTGGAAAAATCCCGAAAAGCACATCTGGAAAAACACGTCACTGGCATCGATTTTCGTCTAAACAGAGAACAAATTCCTTCTTCGTCAACACTCCACAACCTTTTGTGGCTCACGCTTATTTGAGGTAGTATTTTTCAGAAAGTTTCGCATTTCTGTTTTATGCAGCCAACGCTATCCGTGCCTGATAAATACATTTCTAAATTTGTAATAACTTGTACTACACCGTACCGATAGTTATTCATTTTTCTATTATCTGCCGATGCAGCGACGAATCTAGATTGGCACTCGTAAACAAAATCGTACACGGACACTTTATTGCTTGTGAAGTTTTTACTCTCTTCAGATTTTTCTGGGCTACTCACTAAAACGATGGTTACGTATTACTGACTAGCAAATGCGAATTGAAAATCTGTTTTTACCATATGTTCCATGTTTGCATATGCTTATCTGAATAAAGTTGACACAAAGTTATGGAATAGTGGCATTAATTGAAAATAGAATTTTTTTTTTGGATTTCGAATGCGCTCCATTATGACGATGTAATAGGTTGAGAATCAATCACTTGGAATGCATGCAAACAGTTTGATTTGAGTTTGTGCGGTCCGTGCAAAGTCTAGTAACGATTAGAATGTTTTGTGACGTTTTCTATGGCATGCATCATGGGTTTTTATCTATTACTTAGATCAGGAGTGTGTGCTGTGTGACGTGTCTGCAGTTTGTAAATGAGAAAACAATCACCAAACCCGTGATTGTCCACGATTTAAATGGGCCAAAGTCATCCAATGGACCGGCGTGGTAGAGGACGTAATTTTTTCGTCTAACCAACCGTAATTCACCTTCATTCTGCACATGAATGTGCGAACGGGATATTGGCACGTGGCTTATGCAATCCAGGCAACAGATAGATCAGCCCCCTTCCCTTGTGTGTTTCCATCTTCAGTTTTTCTTATCATGATTTGGCCCAAGAGCGCGATTTTCCAGCTACAACTCACAATCCTACGGCATCGACACACAAATTTTAACCATGCTACTTGATGAGAGGGAGTTATATCCACATTTGGAATCATGAAAAGTTTACATTTTACAAAAATCGATGTCGCAAAACTGGGTGGGCAAGTGAGAGGGCGAGCGGAAGTAAGATCAGAAAACATTGGAATATTCTGTATTCGCCGAGTTTTAAGAATGAGGTGTGATGATCGCTGTTTCACTTGGCCATCATGATCGTTTGCGGTGTTACGATATGCACAGATTATTGGCAGCAATTGGGTTGTAACTTGCATTACCTGTGTGAGTTATTCTGGAACTACCAATTTACATCGAAGTACCCTTTAACTGGGCCCTAATTGCACAGTTACATATCTATTGCCAGATTCGCTTTTTCTCCTAAGAGGTGTTCAGTAAAGCCAAACAAGTAAGCTTTTCCACTATTTTATTTTCCTTGATATTTTACTTGAATTAAAAATTGTTTCCCAACAATATTGCGATTGTGCGGAAGTACCACTCGGTTCAATGATACAGACGCTTCAATTGGCTCTTTCGCAATTAATTTGCGATGCAGCATTTGACACCAACGGTCACCTTTACAGCATGCGGTTGTCACACTTGCTTATTTGTTCAGCAACTCCTTCAACATCAATCTTTGTAAAATATTATCTTTTCACCATTCCTTTATCGCGGAATACTCCGATACGATTAGATTGCACCCTCTCCTGCTGAGTGGTATGGCTACAATTCTTTGTGTTGAGGCTGAACGATTGTGGATTGCCGCTGAACTAATGGCGGATTTTGATTAAATCTCCATTAGAAAAGATGCAGTGTCTCAGATTCTCCAGAAGAAGTAGATGAATTGAACCGTTGTTGAATGTCCTATTCGGAAAAAATACCTTACCGTGTTGCACGTTCCACTAGGGTATACGAAAAGACAAGAGTTTAATCCGAGGGATAATGGAAATGGTTTTTTACCTATTCCCTGGGCATCGTGCCATTTTTCCTGTGTTATATCGGACTTATGTCAAAATTATTCGGAATTGTGCTAGAAGTATTCGAATTTGGATAAGTACATGCTGTACCTGGAAAGCATGCATCTGCTTGCAAATTGTGGAAAAATACCCAGATAATCTTGCAGTGCGTAAGTGTCATGATACTCATCAAAGGGGGATTATATTTCAAACCAATGTGAATGGGATTTCGCACAAGTCAGTCGGATTGCGGCTCCGGAATTTCTTGACATGATTCCGTAAGAATGTTGGAAATGAAATAATGTTCCGACGACTCTCTGTTTCAGATCTTAATGAGAATCAGGTCATTAATCGGTTTCGATATGGTATTTTTTGTCAGCATCCTTCTGTTCTTGTACAACTGATGCACCAAATTGTGTTCTACGTTCCAAGGAACGTTGAATGCAATTAGCGGAACACCTGTTTCCTTCACTCATCTTATGCTGATCTCCCAATCAGTCTTCATCATCCCGCAGACGGAATGAATAATAGACATATTATACCGCAAAGAACTGAACGTGAAACCTTTTGTTCGAAGAATGACGAAGCATTTTAGCAATCAATCTGCCGTCACCGTTCACCCTGCGTTTCAACTGTGAGTAGGTTGTCCGTATTCCCACTCCTTTCTTGAAGGACAAATACAGCTTTGAACTGCTTTTGTAGATGGACTGCATTTGACAGAATTGGTCTTTCCTGCTCATCAACGATTGTTAAGCGCCGTGGATTTGATTTTCGGATTTCGTTAATTGGCCCTCCATATCTACCCACTATGGTGGATACCTAATTGGCTTCTCTGGTCGCCATTGCGTTCTACAAGGAGATCGCTTATCAAACAACAATCCACCAAGTCTGGCACTGCTTGTCCGCGGCCCGCATATTCCAGGAGTATTACGCAATCTTATTCGTGGATAACCAATAAAATGACAATCTTTTCCCTAACTGCGATCTAGGACACGCCGAATAACGTGCGGCTCTACTGTCCGGGTATAACGAAGACTATTTGAGCACTTATAGTATTCTCTGCACCTCGATTATTTCACCTTTTCCAGTTTACCTTTCTGTAAGACTTGTTGTTTATCGTCTTCAATGCCTCTGTTCTATACGGTGGACAGCTGGTGTGCCGTGATCGCCGAATTTTATCTGATTCTCGTCTGAACTGTATCACATTAAACACTACCTAACACTTCTCTCTCGCTCTCTCTTGGGCTTGATCTATTGCGACAGGTCGATTGTCTAAATCTGGCCCGATTTCAATGCCCGATTTTGTACAAAACCCTCCGTATGCCGTCCATTCGGGACACAGTCAATCGACCGAGCCCAAGTCCTCACAGTCTAGGCGAACCGGGTGACCAAACTGAACCCCACCGTTCTTCTTCCGTGACAAAACCAACTGTGACATCTGATTCCAAACCGTACGTATATTTGAACTGTGGTCACGTGCATGGTTGGCACACGTGGCGTGCTCTAGACGATGTGTAAGTTCTAACCGCTCCCCTCCTTTCCCCCCCCCAGAATACCAACACCATCTCATTTTTGTTCGGCTTGTTTGCCATTCTTGATTGCTTAGAGTAGAAAGAAGACCAGTTTGGAGGGGGTGTATTGTGTCGACATCTCGATTTATTTTACTAAGTCGCCTTCGCAAAACAATCTTAAATTTATGGAAACTGGGTTTAGAAACTATGATAGACGGACATATGATAAAAATTATTCACAATTCGCCAAACTAAATTTAGATCGAAGACAGTTGAATTATCTACACCAGTGGTTTCTGGGCGCACAGAATCAGGTTGCTTAACCAAACTATCATTGCTTTGCTTAGTTTCAGCAGCTTGGAGTTTGTATTGCACAACGACAGTTCCAACGAAAAAGTTGGACCACCTTTGTGTTTTGTTGTCAGCATGTGCTCGGCGATAGATGACGTAGGACCACGGCCGAGATGACTGTCAGTTGTACCTTAAGTCATCTGTTCCCTCGACCACATGGGTATATGCTCTGGCATCCGTTGCGATAGTTGCCGTTTAGCTTGCCAATGTAACTGTCACCACAATTGTAGGTGAACTAGTATACAACATGAGAGAGAACGTTTCAAATGGCTACTTTCGCGGTCATCTACAAGTGCCGCCGATTGTGATGCATTCAAATACTTCCAGTGCTAATATCCTTAAAGCTGTAGTAATTGCTAGATGTGAAGAAGCATCACCAAATACCTCGAATTTATTCGCAAGTTTCCTCCAGTAGATCTGCCTGTGGACTATAGTTGGGCCAGTCCAACATGGATGACCTTGGTTGTCCAGGTAAACGCTTTTGAACATGAAAAACGAAATCTTTCTGGAGCATGAAGTTTTCATTAATGTTTTTAGATCAGTCTTCGGATTTATCCTTGTATGCCTCCATAAATGGTAACAAACTCGCCTGTCCAACAAACGCATTTATTTTATCATGTATTCTATCCACGTTTACGCCTGCATTTATGGGTTGAAGATAATTATTTGTTAACTGGAGTATTTTGCGTTAACTGCGGTTTACCACTCGTGGTTGATCGGGGAAAAAGTTTTCGTTTAAGGAGGATCTGGATTCGCATCAAAGTTGGCCTTTTGTCAAGGTCATTTGTGCGCGCTACGGTAATCGCTTACATTGTTACCGCGACAGTGAAGCGGTGAGCGAGGCACAATAAAATCTTTTAGTGTTGCAATGTAGAGTGTATGGAACTGATTTCAACGCATCGATCGGCCTAAGATTTTTTAGTGAAACTAAACAAGGTCTTTATTTGCATCACACTAAACAAATAAACTATACCAAGAGCATAAATTTCATGGGGTAAATCAATCATATCTGAAAGTGACCACAAAGTTATTTATATTCTTATCAAAATTTCTTCCTCTAATCCTTTCGCAGATTGTTCCTTAAATATCATTGCACCAACGCCCAAATGAACTTGAATAGGTCTTGAACACTCCACGTCTCGCCAGTTATGTGGCATTAATTAATCGCATAACGAAGCAAAGCACATAATTATCCTGGGCAATATGAGAAAATTGAGATGACCTTTATCTAAGGACTCTTTAATCTTGCTGTTGGATGCATGGCATATGATGACCTGAAATATACTTAAAAATGGACATTTGTAGTTGGAAATTCCCCGACGAAATTGCCCCGCTTTCTTATTCCCGCCCATGTTGTTCACTCTCGCACGAATAGAATTGGAAACCAAAAGAGATTGAACTTCGGACATGTTATCCTGAATGGTGTGTTCTTTCAATCCGACATTTTCCGGAAAAGTCTACACTTGGGTGGAGGGTACATTTCATACAAAATCCTATCCCGGTCTAAATCTTGATTCTCTCTAAAATACATTTCGTTTCTTGGAGTGATGATTGAAAGAGTTTTTCTAACCAATGGGTAATGTCTTCTAAATTCTAAGTCTTCTTGGAGTATGGGGTTAAAAATTTTCGTCTTGGAGACGCTGGGTCCAACATCGAAAACACCAAAAAGTACTAAAGAATAGTGGCGGGCCCATCAATGACCATTGTTCATTTATACCTGGATTCCTAGGACTACACATGCCAAATTGTTGTGAATTAATCTCACGTTGTTCTTCCTAACGAGCCCGTGGTACGTTATGGTTAAGATATACAAAAGTTTGATGAAGTGGGATATCGATTAATTCCCTAGCTTATTCGGTCACTAGGTGATTTCGAAAAGATTCGCCTGTTCCTGTTGAATAAAAGGAATACAAACTTATATATTTACTTTCCTGCACTGCTGCCTACTGGAAATAAAATTACTCACATGGTGCTTGTTACTTGAGTTTCGACAAAACCTGTAGATCAATCATTCTGGTTGCCGGAAACGATTGGAGGTGTGCAGCTTAAAAAGTTCTGTCCAAAGTAGACGTGACTTTTTATCGTAGATCACCTTTGAATTGTAACTTACGAAATATCAACTTTCATGGTGCTCATTGGATCGGCACTGGCACCAACAGTGGAACAAAAAGTTGATCCAGTTGTATCATCTTAGTCGTTGTTGTGTAGTACAAATTTCAAGCTACTGGCACTAATCAAAACAATGATGATTAGATTAACCAATCCACTTTCGTGCATCCAGGAACTACTTGTTTTATTCTTTTTGATTACATGGGGACACAATGTTTCAAGCTCTTGTCTGTTTCCACCCGGGATTAGCTTAACTCTTTTTGTCACCATTTTTTCCAAATCCGATAGATGTCTCGCGATGTGGAAATCATCTCGATTTGGAAACATTAGTACCTGTGTGTACAATGGGATTAGTCATTGACTGTCAGTTTACTTCAATTGGTGACACTGAACACATAGAAGAAAATCGGATTTGATGAGCAAAATTTTGTTCAGTGAATCCTTTTGATTGGCCATGCAATTCCTGTACCATCACTTATCAGATGCTAGATAATGCGGCGGGAACGTTTAACTGTTAAAACCATACGAAAAACCATTCTCACTTGTGTAGAATGACTGTGTATGAAGCATGAAGATGGTCTCGAAAATGCAATTCTATCGACCTCGGCGACGCTTCAATTTTTTCGCACAGATCTCACATGAATGTAGTGAGATGGACCTACGCCATAGCTACTAACATCAATTACACGGAGGGACGGGGTGGACCGACAATCTTGGCCTTTTTTTGTCTTTACTTCATTCTTTAATGAAACGACAATGTACATCATTTTCAGGAAGGAGACCGCGACCAACGGAGGGCTGTTAATTAAGGAAGATGAAACGGCACCGACAGGTCAACGATAGTCAGAAGTATTATTATTATTAGTAGTAGTATTACGGTTTTGAACGTGATTACCATTACCTTATCACTATCATAAGCTTGCAATGGGGCATGCTTCTTTCCTGGAGGCTCCGTAAATGAATGTTGACGTTTAGCAAGTAGTATTTCGGTGGATGGAAAAATCTCGAAAGAGAATTGTATTTGTGTGTAAGGTTCGGTGCGCCTAAGAGTAAAGGCCCAAAGATGTAACTATTGGTTACACGTAAAGTGGTTTATGGGACAATTTGTGTAAACTCAGTTGTCAAAAGGTGTTTTGTCAGAAGGAGTTTCGGAGGGACATCCACAAAGAACCGGCTCAAACCGTCCAGTTCGAACTAGTATGCCGAATTTCGCTTCTTTTTTCTGTCATCGACAAGCCCGAATTAACTATTCACTCTATGGATTCCACTCTATAACCCGAAGTCCTGCCGCACACCTGGCCGTTGCTGTGGCACTTCTCTCGCTATATTTCCAAAATACTACAAAGACATCCGTGTTTAAGATACCTCCCCCGGGGTAGGGGAACTGTCTTTGCGAGCTCTGAACACAAATACCGCCTACTTGAAATGGATAATCAAACAGTGGCTCTGGCATAGGTGAGTCGATGGGAGTTAGATTTAAGAGAATAACAGAATCGAACCCGGTCCTGTGAGTGCAGTATTCGAGAACTGGGTTAACTAATTAAAAAGTTTGTGAGATGCGGAGTAAAGAATCAACCTGAAATGAAGCACGAGAAACAAATTAATGCATGAAAAGGAAATTGTAAAACGTAAAAGTTGTGCATAAAAGTGCCCTGCAAGCATGGAATTTCCTGGTTACGTGTGTGCAAACTTGTAGTTAATTCTACAGTTGATTATTAGCTAATGAAAAGTTAGTCAGCCCGCAGCTAGAAGAATGCATATGGCTGAAAAGTCGTAACAACGTAGGCCCATGATCTATACAGTCCTTAGATTCGTGTGGATATCGAGCCTCCTAGTGACGTATGTACTAGTCGATCAGAAATGAGGTAAGTTCGCCAATGAGCTGTCTGAGCAACCGGCTGAGTTCAAACTGACTTAACTAGTTGGTCACACATGCGTGCGCAATCGGCAGTCTAGCATGTATGTATGTCGTACGATCGATCTTCGACCACCAGTGGGGAACCGTTTCACAAACGCTGATTGACAGAAGCTTAGTGCCACGACTATACCGAATGTGATATATGTTCTCCAAATAGATTTTCCAAGTACAACATGTACAGTAACCTCGGTCCCGATTTGTTATCTACCGTGGACGCAACGATTAACTGTCTCTGAATAATGTTTTTTTGTCAAATTTCTCCTCACTTTCCGATATTTCACTCTTTGTATCCCAACCATCATGCGGAGTTAGCGGTGATTCGATGCGCACGTGTCCAATGTGTAGGCAACCATCTCTGTTTGTCCCATTAAAAATGGGACTGGAACCTGCGTTCTATATCGATCGACGATTTCCAACACATTGCTTCAATCCGTGTGGGCACATGGCCTCAGAAAAGACTTGTCGGTAAGTTATCTCCGATTTCACACTCCTGTTAGACTTTTACGAGCGTTCTGCCCACCGAGCTTGTCCTTTAGGGCGCAAGCATTTCGTCCTCAGTTGATGTGAAATTGTCAGTCCTCGCGTTTCATGGATGGACCAAGTGTTTGCGTTTATTGCATCCCAGATTGTTCGCTTGATCCCAACCAGTAGCTTTCCAGATAATCGTCAATAGGTGCTAAACCACGGAAAGACCTGTACTTTCACAATCGTTATGACTATCGAGACTAATAGGAGATCGCATCTCACCTTGATTTTACAGATGATGCTGTGAGTTTTATCCTTAAAATTGAGTCTTTGAGCTACAATAAATGGGCTCCCAGAATAACACAGAGAACCACACAAAAAACCACCCACTGACTGGTCAAGAAAAGACAACAATTACGATCTTTTTCACTCCAGTATCCAGAACTGAGGTAACAGTCTCCAGGCTTGTTCGCATAAACTGTACAAATCGTCCGACATGTGACACTCGATTATGTATACAACACCATTCTACCGCCTGTTTATGCGAATGACGACTAGAATGCTACTTTGGTTGATGACTACACAAGGGTTTATTGCCCATGTATGCACACTGGATAATAAGACCATCGAGCAGACAAACATGTACTGTTTGAAAGCCTCCATTGAACTCATTGCAAAAATACAAGTGGGCGAACGAGCTCATTTTCATTTCAGGCCATTACATCATAAAATAATCGAAATTTGAGTGGCAGTTGGATTGATGGTATTCTATGCATTACCCAAAAACGGATGAACATGTTAATTATTGTTTAGTCTAGGGTTTGCATTCGAATGAACAGTGAGCCAAGGGAGTTGAAGGGTAACCACAAATTGTTTTTGAGTACATAGTGGAGGATTGTGAGACTGGTCGCGACAACTGCTGTGTTCAGGACACGGCACTTAATCCACTTACACACTATTTAACCAAATATCAACGCCACGCACCGCCTACCGGACAGATGCTCTACCTTTGAGCTACCCTGGACGCGGCTCTGGAACTCAAATTACGTAAGCGAACATCCAGTGTTGTGTGAATCACCGTTCCGATGAGACACAACAAATAATCTGGTTTTGGTCACTGGATTAACCTCGTCGGTCACTTTCCAGTGGGAGCTAATGCCACAGCTCCCCGATAGGCGAAAAGCCACTGGTTCGATTCCGGCTCGTGGCTTTGGTTTTCGGGTGTGTATTGCGTAAATGGGTTTCTCATTCTGCATTATATTTTACTTCTCGTATCATCTCAAAACAGCATCACAATGCCTACCTAGGCTGTTGACGTCGATTTTATACAGGACAGGAAAGGCTTGCGTCACATTCACGGCGTTGCTGATCTGTCTCTGTGAAAACTGTGTTATTGGGTGATTTGATTGTTCCAATTCTCTGCCTTGTAGAGGGGTGCTGACGATTATGTTCCGACGATCGCCTTGTCTTACAGCCAATGTAATTTGTCATACAGGAACATGTGAATGAGTAGGCAGAAAATAAACCAGAAACTTCGTCTTTCAAAATGGTAATAACACCCCAGGGCAGGATTTGATCAGAATTCGAAGTTTGGTTGTGTAAAATGTCCTACTGATAATGCTCGTCAATCCCCTTCGTGTAATCCTTGCCAGCGCCTCACCTTTGAATGGTAGATAAATGCACACTGGTTCTCTCCTCACCATTATTATCTTGGGAATTTTCCCTTGTGTATTTATTCATTTAACAATGAAGCGTATTGGGTAACCGTTTCCGATGAATAAGGTAATTTGCTTGAGTTACCGCTATACCCAATCATTCCAATACGAAGGATTACCCTCACGACCACACGGTATTGTACATTTTAATAGCAAAATCCGAATATAGCCTTAGGGATTCCCGTCCCCTCCCCTCCCATCCTGCAACCCACAACGGGAAAGTGAAAACTGAGGTAAAACTGAGATAAATTGCGGTTTAATTCCCCGATGAACTTTGCATCCATGAACATTTGCAGATACAAATAAGATTGTATTGTCAGCCTTAAGCACTCGAATGGGCGAATTCGCAGTTTTCGGATTCTTTGGACCAACTGTACACCAGTTTGACAAAAACCACATAAACATTCATTCAACTTTACTCATCCTCCAATTTTCCGGTTCATTTTACCTTATCGACCTCATCTCTCCTTACAATATCTTTTCAACTCGGACACGTGATGATCAGTTATTGGTGCGGATTGCGAATTCCGAACAATCAAGACTTTTCCCTCCAGGCGCGTTGTCCATTCTGTTTAGCCATAATATCCCCGACCCCGGTTCGGTTACTATTCAACAGCGATGAGAAAGATGGTGATATGTGGTGGATAGAATTGACCACTCATGTGTCTGTGAACTCCTCCGACGAACAAAGCGCAGACAGTCCGATTTGAGCGCAGGTACATTCGAGCTCACGGCCGACTGGATAATTTCATGCCTTTTCTGAACGGAAGCAAAATTACGCACGTCATTCTATCTGGAACTGTGTGATTTACACTTATCCTACCTATTCACGATCTCGGGAATAGTCGAATCACGACAACGTGTCCTGTGATCCAATTTCCATACTTGGACAATTGCCGTAAGTCCCAATTTGACAGGTTGGATCCACAATTTTTTAATCTTACATTTTGAAAAACCACCCTATTTTCATGAAATAGTTCACTGCGTGATATAATCGCTCAACTCACCATTAAGAAACCATGTTTGCACTGTACAGTTGTTTCATCCTTGTTAGGAATGATGAGCAGTGCATATGGACCGCGCCCGAACTGGGACGCGAACCCGAACAAGGACGAACGATTTTGAGTCGAACGCCTTAGTCGATACGCTACCGGGCAGGCCCTCAACGGATTTGTTGAACTGCACCGCATGATGGTGCTGCACTTCACTGATTTGCACGGCCACGGGTCGCCAGAGCGTATCAATCACCTACTACTAACACATACCATCCTTTTTTACCGAATTCCTTTGAGACCAATACAACATTGACATTGCGGTTACCGGCCGATAATGGTCATTCTAGAAAGTAATCCGAAATGATTTGTAAATCTTATTTGTGAACATAACATCTAGTTTGTCTACTAATATTCACGAGGAACAAAGGTAATCCCGAGGCAAAGGGAGAGTAACTAGCGTCTCAACTGTGCGAGATACCCATGTGAAAGGTTATTGAGATCAGGGGTGTAGACAACAAGGTAAAGTCGGAATCCATAGATCATCAAAATCATCCGTATCAACTAGCTGGACGGAGATCACTTTCCTCTGCCCGGAATACGATGGAAATGGTCCACTCATCAGAATTTCCAACTTCTGTCAGGTTTTCCGAAAAACCTGCCGAAAATGTGACGGTGAACACATGACAGTCACTATATTAACAGAAAACCCTATTCTGGGCAAATCCGTTCACGAGGAACACAACTCACCGAACGAGAAAGATTTGGCATTGTAAAACGAACACGATACAAATAGAATTGGATAGAAGATCCGGAATGCACGATATTGGCAAAATCATCCAAATACCAACCGGTTACTTGCTAGTTAGTGGGAGTGATCTGTAGTCAAGCTGGACTGCTAGAGATTCTGATCGGTTTGAACTTACAACAAACAGGAAGTAATGAATCTCAAGACAGCTCTAAGTCCGCCAAGCCAGCCAAGGAAGTTATGCAGAATCATATCGCATGATAATCCTTGAAAAATTAAACCCCCAACGTAGTTCGCTCTAGCAGTCGTTTCCTACCGTCATTAGCTTGTCTTTTGCAAGCCTGCTGAACGCTGTGATTGGAAACAACATAACAGCAGCAACAACCTGGCAAACAGACTCGCTTTTAGCACCTCACACTTAATGCAACGTAATCATGAATAACAATAGCCAACGATAATGGCAGCTCATATGTCCTCGACAGTGTGTGCGTATGTATATGTAAAGTTGATCATCGTGCCAAATGTCCAAACGCTTAAACTCCCCTGTCCACCTTGCATGTATGAAACTACCTGGACATTTGACGCCCACTCGTACACATTCGCAGACGGACGCGAATTACTGTGTCTAGAAACCGTCATTGTTTTTTGCTAATGTTGATCATATTTCATGTAGAACTGCGTACAACAAAATCGAAACCTCTCTTGAAAAAGATTGTTCCCGGTAATCGAATTTCAGTTTGTTACACACGTCGCCAATCACTGTGGTTTCATATTTCAGTCATCTCATATAGGAACCAGTTTGATCGCTACGTGATATCATTCTCGAAGTGTTCTGTGGGACCTTTTCCACCACTGTTTTTATGGTCATATCGATACACGTAACCCAGCGTTAACAGTTTCATTCTGCATATTCTATGATTGCATTTGTTTCATACTCTCATTAGATTTCTAAGAAAGTCCACAAGCTTTTCCATCTTTACTGAGTCTTTTCGCGCATTTTATGATTCTGTTCATATGATTTATCACCTGGATGCGGTAATTGTTATCTTTCAGCATCCATTCGCTTCATTGTCCCATCTGTTCACCAATGTGGAGAGGTTTCTCATCAAAATACATTGGACTAAAAATAAAATAACCCTACGTGTATGTGAGTGATGGATTTACTCTATGTGATGTATCGGGGTCGATAATCGTCGGCTTAAGCCAAATACTTTTCCAATCTTAATCAAATCCACCGGAAACGAACTGACCCGGATGGGGTTGAATTTCGATTCGCCATACTTTATCCAACAGGAATAGGGCTAGGGAATGGTGTACAGTTAAGTTCTTTTGACAAATCATCTTAGTGAACTGTGTCGAACACAATGATCCTGACCGTGAGCAGATTAATCCTAGTTGTGCCTGTGTCAAATCAAAACCGTTAACCTGAATTATGAATTTCGCATTTTCATAATTCTAGTTGTTGGTGGGATCAGAGAGTGGGTTGAATGCGGACCAAAATCTCTAGGGATGATGGGCTGAAATCTGCCAAACCCGATGATCTTACTGTTTTCAAGTTGCTTTAATTCAGTGAGTTTTTCACTGGAGTTGACCTCAAATGTTCTGGAGATCGACCAAGGTGCAAGAAGTAATTCTCATTATGATTAACCGAGCGTTGTTGGGTAGAGACTAACTGATTGAATTCGACAGTCGCTGCCTTTCGATTCTCATTATTATTGAGCTTATACTACGAAGCTTTCTGATCTTTTAAATTTGACAGGGATTACTGTTACCAAACCTGATTTCCATATGAACCAACTCAACTTCTCGATCTTGGCTCCCATTGAGTAGCCTATCTGCTTTACCATCAAACAGTCTTCGACCAAATAAGCTCATTCGCATGTCATGCGGAAATCGATTGAGATGATTGCCGATGACCGCAGAAGATCGAGCCATCGCAGTCGTAGAATTGACTAAAATGATCGTCCTCATTCATATTCATATTTCTTTGAACATTATCTCTGTTTCATTGAGTGATTGGGTGAACGAATGCCTAAAGCATGGCGTTTCTTTGAATTTTTTAGCGCCTCTATGGACTAGTTGGATATTGGGCCTTCTCTTTAAGGAAGTGAACCTCATAATCTTTCTTGAAGAGGTGGTCGAGTCCCATGTTTTCGCTGCTATGGGAATGCACAGCCATACTGTCCAGAAAACTAATATCCGATTGATTAAAGTCAACAATGACAATGAAATGCGAGGATTCTTTGTCTTCTGTTAGTTTCGGCGTGAATATATCGGCAAACAGAAGAACATTGTTAGCCATAATAGATGGTGGGATTCCTATTTTCGCCTCTCGGTATTTGCTAAAAAATCGCTATTCTCTTCCTATTGATGAGCAGAAAATTTGATTGTTATTTCATATAATTTGTGCACTTGAAAGATTGCACGGAGAACGCTTTACACCCAAGACACTGGGCTATATCCATTTCTTTACCGACACAAATGGTCATCATACTGAATCGTTAAACACGTCTAATTTAATCAGTGACTCAAGTTGGCGGGTAGCAACCTACCAAGTAAGAGACAGTAACGAGCCGTCATATCACTCATTAATTCGATAAACTCACAAATCAAGATGAAATTCGCTTTGGGTTGTCCTTAGCTTTGAAGTTATCCGACAGTTGCTAGGCCTAATAGTTGGAAAAAACAAAACGTTACACTAACTTGAGGGTCTTAGTTTATGAATTATTAACTCGGATGCGCTTAGTTTAACCAAAGAGTACATAAGTTGTTACAAATCTAAACAATGCGTGGATCACAAGTGGTCATTAATTCGGGACTCATTGATGCCACCGCAACCCAGGTCTCCTGTTTTTTTCCATCATTCCGATTCTAGCATCCACAAAACGTGCTGTATATGATCGTTTATGAATCACCGGGACCAGGCTGGTATGTTACTGTGCAACCCCCTCCCCTCTCATACATCAATCGGGTATTTCTCAAAAACTATAATACTTGAAGGCTAAACACTGTTATCGAGGGATAAAACATTGTCATTTGATTAAATAACCAAGTAAAATTGTAGTACGCGTTCGTATTCGGATGCTATTTTGTCACCATTTGGTTTTTTTAAACACTCAATTGCTATTTGATTTGAGGAAGGCACGAGGAGTTGAATGTTACTGCATAACGGATGGTATCGGCTTACGTTTTTGTTTCAAATTCGTAAATTTAATACCACGAAGTGAGACTTGGTGAATCAAAGCTACCGCTTGACAAGCGTAATGTCGCTGTGTCTATCGCAGCTCTAGTCTTTCGATTTTCCAATGCAGAATACATAATTGGTTTTTCGCTGCCATTATTCCTACAATTTATTTCCGTTAAAACAATAATTTCTCGTGTTTATTCTTCAGCTCTGTCCCAATCACTGACCGACTGTCAGTTGATTTCCGCTACCCGCGCTCGAACACGCACGCACACATCTGTATGTTTTTGTACAGTATCATCACCTTGACGACCCTGACGCTCCATGTCTCCTTCCTCGCTTTCTCTCATGCATGAGTTGCTGCCACAGGTAATCTCATTGCACCCTAACAACAACGGAAAGAACATCAACCGGTCTCGGTTTTCGCCCTGCACAAATCATTATTATCAAGGCTACTGGACATTTGTCTGTGAACCAGTGCAGTATTCTGCACGGCATCGTCTATCTATCTCTTCGTTCTCTCGAACGAGACATACCTTTGATGCTTTTTTATTACACACACGCACACACACTACCACCCCGTGCTACATTTTTTTAAAATTCCCGGGCATGATCTGTCATTGTCTCGAAACCCTTCGTTTCCGAACAAACTTAGGCAACTGGAACGACGGAAAAGTGAACGCAGCCATCTATCATATCCAGACTTGTTTTTTTCTTGTCCTGTTTTACCGAACTCCGAAATTTTGTTTCACTCGCCAGTTTTTTATCACTGGAAAGCCCCGGTCACCGGTCACCGCCATTTTTTGTCGCTAACTTCCATCCGCGGATGGACGAATGGAAGGAGTCAACATTTGAGACTCGTCCGTTTTTTTATTGCTTTTCACTTGTGATTTTAAATGCATGCTCAACCAAGTAATCTTATTGTAGGTTATTTGGGTGGATGAGGAGAATATTTGTTGACTCTTTCTCCAGTTAACATCTTTTGGCTTGAAATTAGATATGATTCACAGTAGGGGTTAGGGGGTTTCGAGTTCCCATTGTCGCTTAGCGTGACCTCCCTTAGACCAGTAAGTCAGTGATATATTTATGCACAAACCCCATCTGTTCCTTTTGTATTTTTTGAACGGGAATGCAGTGCTCATATCAACTGTGATTGATGATTTGAGCTAACTGCTATCCTTTCACCAACACATCAATGAATGTGCGTTTCTGTAGTCTCTTATTAAAAAACGTATGATCCTGCCCTGTAGTCAATAAAGCTTTCAGTAGCGCAACAAGACTGATCCAACCAGCCATATTTGCTCATAAGGTCGACCGCATTTCGGTGAGAGGATTATCGCTGCATTTTTGTTACCAGTCGCGAAACACTGCGAGACGGTAAACCCGATCAGGTTATGAGATCGTATAAGAGGAGTAAAGGCGAAGACTTGGACGGAAGGTCAGCTAATTGATTCTTATTTTAGTGTTCTTTATGGACAGGTTTCTACATGCTTGACCGGCAGTAATCAAGTGGTTAGACATCTGTCATAAAAAGCCAGAGGTATGAATCCCACATTCACCACCGGTCACTCTGAGAGTAGACGGCAACTGGTTATCTCCCGTCTCGTTGTCACGCCTGATCTACTGGGATCTTATTTGGTTCTCTGCCACTCCAAGATTCAGAGTCACGGTTGCTATTCCCCCTGTCCTAGTGGCTATGGAGCAGGCCCCTTACATTACAATCATGCTTGAAGTATGCCATAAGAAGATGCCGGCATGAAATGAAGCAACCTTAGTTGCTGTGATTCTTTTTACTAAAATCCGTGCAAGACAATTCAAATTATTTGCACTTCGAGTTCAGGTAATGGTACCTTTTCCACCTTCATCGGGCAATGTGCGGTTGGATCATCCTCGCTTGTTCGAATCAACCACCTCGATCAGGACATCACGATTCCTCGAGCCTTCCATGGTGAGCAGTTCGTCAAGGGATGCGTTGCTGCGATGGCTTCTATTGACTTGGATGACCGGATTAGCAAGTAACGCCCCACCATTAGACAAGTACCCGCCTCCATTTGATAGTAATTTTTAAATTTGAAAAATCTTTTGGGCTTACCGCCGAAAATACTGCATTCTTTTAGTCTCTGACTCTCAGTCTTGCCATTCGAATTACAATATTCCTTATCATTTCGCGTTTCTACGACGTAATCGTCGAAACTCAGTGGTTTGTTTATGACCGGTCCAAGGATCAGCTTATCGCTCTGTGTGGGAAGTGTGTTGTACTAGTGCTACACAGAGTCTTCTTTGTCTGAGAATAGAAGCGCACATTCTTTCGACGGAACGGATACACAGTTACACCTGTTGCTTGTTGTACACTGATTTGTGCACTATATATCGCATCGAGTTTCGCAGCAAGAGGTCACTTGCACAGAAGTTCGACTACAGCAGAACACGTAGAAACGGAAAACAGTGTAAATCAAATTGTTCTACCCGGTATTGTGTTTGTCGCGTCTGCATTTTACTTTTCGTTTGCCAAATGTGCCACCACTTCTCCCACTTGCATTTCATTGAAATGGAATCCCGAAGGAGCCCAGGTAACTAAACGTCAGCCCTTTTGATCGCTTGGAAATATGGTAAGAATGTGGAAAGTGATCCTTATTATTTACAAGTCCCACACCTACCATAGATGTTATCTTTGATCACTTATCCAAATGCTCCTGAAGAATTATATTGAAAAATAACATACGGCATAGTAGCAACGTTAGTAAACAGGTTGTTTTGGTATACGGAAAAAACGGGTTATCGTCCTCTGGTTGCCGTAAAACGAGTGAGTGATTCTCTGACGGCGAATTATAATGCACTTGCCGCTACAACTGATGTTCAAAACGGAGTCAGATAACTAAATCTTCAACAAAACATCCTTGTGGTTCAAAATTTTCCTTAGTTTTACCGGAACAAAACTCCATATTAACAAATTCGGTCTCATGCTTCCGTTTCATTTGTGATCAGACAATCAAATGCACCGAAGCATTGGTAGCTTTTCTTCTATGTCTTGTCTTATTTATTAATGAAGTAGCAAACTACATTCTGGGGAAGTGCATTACTCCTAACTGAGTGTATGCATGTGTGAAAAGTTGAATTTCGCCTCTCTTTTTTCACAGAACTGTTGTTAATTTTGTTTATGGCCATGTAAACAGAATTATTTAGACTTTGTTCCTAAATTATTCCGATTTACCTATAACACTTCAGCCATGCATTCTACCATATGACGAACTACCTTTATCCTCTCTCCTTGTACCTGGTTAATCTATTTTCTTCACCACGGTTGACTTTCGCACTATTGACGTACACACGCTACCTTCAGCCTGACTTGCACTACTCTTCCGATCATTGAACCCGTCATATCAGACGCGCGCACGCTCACACACTTGTTAGATTGGATTCATCCGGCGGTGGTCAAATGGATAGGATCGTGGCGTTCTGATGTGAGGATCGGGGGTTCGAACCCAACCACCGCCGATAAACATTCCCACCTGGCAGCCCTCTGTTGGCAGAAGCCCCCTTCCTGGAAAATGATGTGCACCTTCATTTCACTAATAAAGGAAGTGAAAAAATAAAAAGACTCGTGCCCTCTGGGGTCGTGATTGCCTTCACCTTTTAACTTTCTGCTGGCCAGTTAACTATTCCAGTGGTTGGATTGCCTACTTGCTTTTATTTTTGACTCTGCCTGTTTGGTCCCGTCATACACACCGGCACGCCTTCGGATTGCTTCTGGTGGGACACTGGCGTGTTGTCTTGTTATTTCTTGGTCGTACTATCCTTTGAGTTCGTTGGACACCTCACGATTTGAGGTCTGTACGATTTGCTGCATTGATCATTTGTCATTATCAGTAGTACCGTATCCGGAGACAATCTCGGTTCGAACTAGGACTACGCGTCACCCAGTTGTACGGGTGTTGACCGGGGCATGCATCTGGTGGTCCCAGGATTTTGTGCATGAAAACGTCATCGGAGGAAGAGAGAAAGGTAAAGATGTTACCTTTCCGTCGGATACAGAAACGGACACTCGATAAGGAGCCGTGTTAACCACATTGAGCATAATTCTGCGTTCCTCGTGAATCACTGGGTAATCTGAATCTTGAAGCCAGTCACATATTCAAGTGTAGTGAGAACAATATAACGTTTACAATATAGACACTGCCTATCCGTACTCACGTAATGAAGTGTCTTGGCATACCTTTTGCTAATGACCGGGAGTCACTTTTCCTTTGGGATAATGCCATAAGGTAGAACGATCAATCTGGAATTTGAAACTATTCCCATTGGACGAAGCGTGACACCTTCCCTACGTCCGAACGGGTGAGATGTAGTAATACTACATCATTTTATCAGCATTGGAAAATCCTTGTCTGATTGCTGTAGTGTGTCGGTTCTCAATTCATTTAAGAAGCTATCAACGTTTACACTGTTAACTCTTATTCACTCTTCAAAAAGCTGATAAATAACTAAAACCCACAGGGGGAATGACAACTTGCTTTATACGAACTCGATCAGTATCGATTCCCTCAGCAGCCAATCCAAAATTCTAGTAGCTCTGAAATCCAGTTTGCCAAAAGTGGCACCGAAATTCATAACCTTCAGACAAAATCATACTTTCTACGGCAGGAATTTTACTGTGGTTTACGCCTATTCGCAAAACGCACCGGGAAGTGGCGTCATTCAACTCATTATATGTTCGCATCTTCCTAAGGATAGCATACTGGACAGACTGAGTGTACCACTTATTGCAGTCTTTCAGAACAGACAATAAACAGATAGATCAATTTGATCCATGGTTCTGATGATTATGGACGCTAACCAAGAATCTACAGACTATGCTTTGGTGATGCCAGTACTGATTTAGGTCTGATATGCCTCAAACGTCCTATTCGCTAGCTGTGGTCCGTGACCTATCACGCCGAGAAACCCTCATCTGTACAGCGTTTTATCAGCTTAACGAAAGCCGATTTCAATCAGCAAAGCGCGTTTCTGGACCTTTAATGATTAAATATCATCACAGGTTGTATTCGTGTAGCTTGTTGGTTTAGAGTTACAAACAGTAAAGATCGACTATCCGCAATAAATGGCCGGCATTCTTGTTGTTGAATGAAGGTAGAGCAGCGCTGGTGCCACTACCATCATTTCAGGAATAGAAGACTGCATCGAATGACGAATAAGACCACACACCTCATTTCATTCCTTGACGGTAGAGTATGATTGTTTCACAGATAAGTCCTGTTACGTCATCCGAAAGTGGGTCAACTACAAACACCTGAGTAAAAATTTTAAAACATCATTTTGCTCATAACAAAATTTCCTCCATCTTAAGGGTTTTCATTGATTGATAAGGCCGCGATTGGTACGAGAACGTTTTTGCTAGTAATATATATAGAGCTACCATCCATAAAAGATGATGCTATCGACCGGACCAAAACTGCATTGGTGGTGAAATATTTAAGCAAACGAATGAACACATGCAGACAAGCCTGGATGCTGCGTTAACTCCAACTTTGTCGACCAGTTTCACCGTAACTGCAAAGCATATTGTGTTGGGATGTGCGAACGCTTGCCTGGGCACTTTGTTCCTCATTGTTAAATCAGGCACAAGCTGTATTGCACGTCATCTGCTCGAAACTGGTCACCAACTTTACCTGACTAAAATGCTTCTGGTTTGGCGCGCAGTTTCGGGATCGGACACTTTGATGAGTAGCAGGGGGTCGCAATTCTGCGGCGATTCCATCTCAAACTAAGCGCATAAAACGAGTATATTCCTCAAATGACTTGACCATGATGAGTCTGATGCACCTGTTTGTCCCCGTCGAGCACTATTTCCTTAGATTGTCCCAATCCATGAACATGCTAATGAACGGCATCTCACGTGTCCGCTGCATTCACGCTTCCTTTATCACAACAACGACAACCGTCACATAACTAGTCTCCGACTGGTTCTTGCTAGTGTAATGTATGCCAAGTTTTTAAGTCCCGACTTATCCCTGATTAACGAAGCTGTTCAGTGATTATGATTACGGCAGTTTGATCATTGACTTGTGTACTATCCTACCAGGAGGACACCAAATTGGCTGCCAATATCGACTCTGTTTATCTTGGAACTCTTGGTTACGTTAGATGGATCAAAAGATCCGGATAATTTGTCTGAGAAAAATATGAGGAATTCCAACACGCGTTAATTTGATTGGATTGATTTTAATGGGAGATTGGGTACACGAGGATACTGTGCACAAGAATCAGACGATTGCCCCCGTGTTACATACAGTCGCTTTTATGTGGTTTTGGTGACCCCGGGATGTCTATTAGTTTTGTAAATGGCATATTGGCTTTTAGAAATCCACAATACCATGGTTTTCATAACTGAACAGTCTTGCGCCGCAGTATGCCAGTCAAACGCCAGTAGCTCACTATGGATTTTGGGTACTAAATTGCGAAAAGAGGCTGTTGAGTCTCACCTCAAGGCTTTTTTACGGCGCGTTTAGCCCATAAAGTACGGACAATGTTGCCATTTTCATCTGAACAGAATACGATGAAAATTGGCAGCCGATGTGTTTGATAAAAATAGTCAGATATATCTCACTAGAATCTTATTTGAATGGTTAGGAGCGTGAATGGATGATGGGTCCAAATAAGAATCACGTGGTGATTCGTCGGTCACAGGCAAGGCTAATCTTCTTAAATGGACTTGTCATCCATTCACGCTCCTAACGATTCATATGATATTCTAATGAAAATCTAAGAAAGCAGCGCACCATTATAGTGATGCTTGGACACATACCTGACGAGCGACAATAATCGTGAAACTGTTCACGTGCCTTCGGGAAAATTTTGTCCATCCATCCTTATGCGAAACATACCATTGAAAAGAATAGTCATATGTTCCCTGATAAACATATGGAAACCTAGCTGTTAAATAAAAAAAATTACACTTGAGAGTTACACTTCATTTAGTATTTCAAGTATTAAATCACTGGATTCAAATAAACTCGTGGTAGCAAAGGCAACAGACTGGTGGCTACCCAATATAAAGTTCATCTACTGAATACTATCCAGTAGTAAAAATCGTTAACACCCGTGACGTTAGATTTATCGATTGTCAATCCACTGAGAAGCTCAGATTTGATTGATACTGATACCTGATAAGTGAACAACAAATGAATTCGTCATTCTTATTAGTTGTAAAACCCCATTGGTTTAATTCCATGAAAATTCTCACCGAGCACATTGAGAAAAGTTGGCAAACAAACTCGTTTTCGGCGATTGGTACTCACACCGTCACATTACAATATATTAGGAAGAATCTTATCCCCACTCCTATTTTTTATCTGACTAATTAAATCCCTCCTAAAAATTCTTCCTAGTACATTGTGACTTAATGGTGTTTGTACGAATCACTGAAAACGAGCTGTTCGATAACTTGTGTTTTCACGACGTATTCTTACCCCCTCTACAAAAACTCGCTCATCGAAGCCGAACGTTGTCCTTGCCGGGAACCAGTTGGATTAATTGAATAGATTTCATTACTTGAGTAGTTGTATCTAACCTGGTGGTCATATATGGTATGAACTACCTTCATGCATGCAGAAGGCCGGGTTTGCATTCGTTAATTTGAGACATCTGTGGCATTTTTGTGACATCCGGTTATCAATCGAAGTTCGATTATGCATAGCAGCAGTGAGTTCGCTTTTGACTTACGGTTCCGAAACATGACCGTTGAAAATAAAAGATATTCGAAGGCTTTTAGCGTTTCTCAACTTAATATTTCGCACGCTATCTTTCACCATTATTTGCCATTCTTTTCTTTTTTGAGCAGACGGTGGTGTGAAATAGCAACCGAACCCAGAGCACGTTGGTGCAAAGTTAATGGCTACAAAAAAATAAAGTGAGCTGAAATTCATTAAGCCTATTCAGAACTGCCATTGGACTGGCTTACTCACAGTGCGTTCTCATAGGTCAAGTTTGTAGTTCAATATACCTGGGCATAAATACATGATCCAAGTGCAAGCTAATTTGACTTTCTATGACATATCCTATATTTGTCGAGCCGACACATCCTTGCCAGATCTGGTGAACAAGGAATAATTTTTTAAACGAATATTCAAATATTTTTTGGGGCAAACCAGAACGATTTTGACACTATTTCCAACCAAAATTTAGCAAATGGTGAAGTGAGAAAACCTCTGGTTCAAATCACAACAAATTGGCATTTAATGAGCTAGGGCAGATGTCTGACGTTCGGCTTTTGCGATCAGCAGATCGAAATAATCCAATAAATCAATTCAGCAGCGGTAGAAATGTACATATACCCCTAATTTGGGACGAATGAGAATAGGTGAGCGATTTCTTTTGGTGGATCATTATGTTCAATCCCAAAAATGACCCTCCCTTATCTGAAACTAATTGATTTCCTTGTTGACCGTGACCGCATCCATTAGCTTGGCTAGGCATAGAGAAACAAGAAAAAAAACGGAACTAATCACACGCCTTGGCAAAATCAATAGCGAATAAATAATATTTGTGGCAATGATAACGACCCTGACTCTACTTAGTGCCTTGATCAATCGATAAATATTACAGGTATTTCATCCCAAGATTTTCTAGATCATTTTAAAAACGGACTTTTCAGTAGTTTTCTTATCAGCATTGCACATCTCCAAAGATATCCTACACGATACATTTTAGTAGTAGGAGATTGAATGTTTACATGATATAATTCACCATGTGATATCATCGCTCAACTCACCATAAAGAAACCATGTTTGCACTGTACAGCTGTTTCATCCTTGTTAGGAATGATGAGCAGTGCATATGGACCGCGCCCGAACTGGCACGCGAACCTGAACCCGAACCCGGGACGAACGATTGTGAGTCGAACGCCTTAGCCATTACGCTACCGGGCAGGCTCTGAACGGTTTGTTGAACCTCGCATGCTTTCAACTAATTTCAATTCCAGGGACCTAGAAAGTCGTGAAACAGCTTTGCCCCAAGAGAGCTCTTGTTCGACACGCACTTGCTTTATTGTCTTGGGGTATTAACAGTTTGATACTAATGAGTAAGTTGTCCTTTTTTGAAAGTTTTTTTTGTCACATTCATCTCTCGCTCTGAATTGTTGCTTATTACACCTCATGCTTGTACCGTTGACTCCATCTTCTCAAACTCCTGGCCACCCACATCATTTCACTAATGTAGCGCATGAATGATCCTACATTCGACATTCAAAAATCCATCCAGACGATTTACTCTTTAAGCTGATTTCTGTTGAACTGGCAGGATACACTCTGCGGGTTGAGACCACTCTTTATCTAAATTCACCCTGGAGACTTTGTAACAAACTGGTTTCCAGCGCTTCGCAATATAAGCTCGTGACGTTCCAAAATCAGAGCGCAATCGGAACGAGTGCTAGTTGTCATATCGGTGTGCAAACCTTCAGAATTTTTCCGATCAGGGGCTCCCCGATCGTCCAACTTCCAGTGAGAGATAATCACAGACGGGTACGGAAACTTCAAATTGAGCTAGAGATCCATAATTTATATAGCATAAAAAGGGGACAGATGGTCGCATGTCTTTGGTATTGATCATCCAGCCAAATGGACCAGTGTGATTGGGCGAATTAGTTAAGAACTCGTCATTGGCCGGTTTGGTCGGGCTGCTGGCGTCAAAGGTAGGTAGTATGTTATCAGTCATTTGTGAATATGAACGTTGCGTGTGTTTGGAACGGGTGGCTCATGGACACGTGGATCATGACTGCACTGCTGTGTGGCATATGTGAACCTGACACTGGTGGATGTCGACAGAGCGGTCACCCGTGGGTTGATGGAACGGTAACTAGCACTTTGCTGAAGGCGTATTACCAGGGAGGCTTTGGACCCCTTGACAATAGTAGTTTGAGAATGGAACAATACCGGACAGCTTAAATGGCACTGAGAGCAACTTAAGCAAATCACATAACAAGAAACTCCATAACTACGTATGGGAATTCGTAACTACACCTCCAGTTTCCAGGTGTTTGATAAGCGGTTGGTATTTCTTCAAAGCCGTGTAGTTGAAGGTCTAACTAATGAATCAGTCCAATTTCGCAAAAAATCAGCTTCAGTTGATGCCTTTTGTTTAGAATAACTTCTTAAGTCTTCCTAGCACCAGATCTGCGGTGGCCCACCAGTCAGCATCACGGCGTTTCGTCCTGAAGGTTGCCAACTCGGATCCTCCTGTTTAGCGGTCCCTTTCTGAAAACCGATGTACATTTTCAGTTTCTTTGTTAAATGGAATACGTGTGAAACCGACTGGTATTGGAAGTTGCGAGCATGTGATGTTAGACAATTTGTCTGTCACTGACATCATTCACGAGGGATGTCGGAGATGATAAAAGTGACAGAAATCCCCTTTGTTATAATCACAAACAAAATCTGATACAGTTGTGAGTTGTAATTGACACGTGGTTCAATGCGAACGGAAATTGGTAAGAGTAAGCCGTTCAATTTCTGCCTGTGATAATTTTACCGGTATTCACCTGTCATCAGTTGTTCAGATGGGGCCATAGATCTTGCGGATCACATGACCGATTGTGAGAACTTTGACCTCAGTCCAATCATTTAAATATTTGTCTCCGCGATAGTGACGATCCCGTTTTCTGTATGTGCATACAAATGCATAAGTGCATGCATGCATAAATATATACATTCGCACATATATACGTGTGCACACGGGCACATATACACACGTGTACACACATAGATTCGTATGTTCAAATGAAGTGACGATATCACCTCGGCCGATGATGAGACGTTTGCTATTTAAACGCCAAGTCCAGCGACCACAGCCCCACGAAAACCAGCGAGCTGAGCTACAATCAACACTAATTTTCAAATTTGTTGATATTTGAAAGGTTATTCTTTTGTTATCTTTTGGCTTCCGGATTGCTCACGGGTCATTGAAACCAGAATCGGAGACTTCAACCTCTTCAAACTCTCATGCCAAGAAAGGTGAATCGAATAACCTTCGGGTAACGTGATTGTGATGACTATCATGACGTGTTGTATGGATCAGAAACCGAATAAAATCGTACTGGATAACATCGACTCGGCGGAACTTGTTCTTCCCAAAACCAGCCTACTATTGAACGTAAATCTCATGTACTAAGTATTCTGACTCCTTGGAATCTGGTATACGCAAATCAGTTAGAGTCCTATACAGATGATACTGATCAAACTCGCATGACGCAGACATTGCTAGTGTACCCATTTTTATTCGTTCACTTTAAACGGGGTATCTAGATTGGTCATGGTTCTTGATTAAACCCAACAGTGATTGATTGACCTTGAAGATATCTTTTGTCTGTCTACCTAATCTAGCCACCGTGAAATTTTAGAATTCTTACTTTTGTGCTCCTAGAATACCCGTCTTGTTCAAACTCTTTCTATATTTAATCTGTGTTGTGACTGGGTCAGCTATTATGCACAACACGAGACAAAATGCAGAGATCAGTTTGACGCAGTTATGTATAGACCGGACCAAGTGCAACCAATGAAACTAACTTGAAAAGGACGAGCGGGACCGGAACAAGGAGTGCATGTCCAGACACCGATTGGCCCCGTTAACATTGCTCATAGAAGATGACTGAAGTGACAAACAATGGATATCTACGATTAATTACTCGTCTCGATGAGTGGCGAAACGCACAACTAACCGCTGAATCCACTCCAATGTTCTGTTGGTTTGTTTCGCATCATTCGGGACATTGCTTAGACTAACAGACGAATTTCCAAGACAAGCTAATTTTCACAATAAAGGATGTGTTCTCCAAAATCTGGGTTTCCACAGATTGCATTGCATTTCGCCTAAAAACAGGTAAATATTTCATTTGCAACTCAGTGGTCAATATTTTAAGACATCTGTGTGCTGAACGTTGGTCACATTAAAACCAGGTCGAATTTCTGTATGTCATCGTCAGCAGGACATAAAAGTCGATTCGGATCCGAATAGATGGTTGATCACCCGAAAATAGACCTGTGATGGACGCGCTCACTGGCGTAGCCTTGGTGGCTACTCATCTGTCCGTAGAGATGAGCGCATCCGTTACGCATGCGTGAATGGTACCAACTCACGTGTCAGGCAGACGTAGTTAAACGTGCGTTCACCACCGACAGTCTGCTCACTATTTCTGACCTTGGAAAGCTGAGTAGTCCTTGCTTTTTTAGCGGTGGCTCAAACGTCCCATGAACAACCAGCCGGCCACATGTTCAGATGCACAAGGTTTTCGATGATGAAGGAACTTAGACTACAAATACGCTGATAATCCTTTGATTGGTGCAATTAATAAAAAAATTAGTTGTCTGTTGAAGTGATGATTTGCTGACGTAGTTGGACTCGCGTTGTCATGGGATAAAGGAAGAGAATCGATCAGTTCTGAACATCATTTTCTCCGTGATCGGCTTTTATTGTCGGATTCCGATTTAGTATCTCTTGTTTATTTATCGGGCAGGATGACTAGGTTTCCGCGCGTCCCTATACACTCGAGAGTTGCTGCATTCGACTCCGCTTGCTTGGTCGATATATTTGTTCTAGTTTGTGTTCTCATGTATTATCGCACCGATAATATTCTGGTGGCAGGACGTACGTACCATATTGTACATCCGCGTTCCTCGTCTCGAGCTTTTTTTTATTCTATCAGATGAAGGGATTGGGTCAACTTGCGATTCCGGAACTCTGTAGATGGCTCACATTCCGAAAATCTTTTGTATACGTAAGCGGAAATCACAGAAGTGTGGCTTAATGTACAACAACGAATCCAGGCTTTTGGCTGATTTGCGAGAAGTAAACTGAAAGCGGTTTAATGCCGCTTGTGTTATCAAAAAAGCACCGGACGCTAAGCCACAGCTCAGGAATAATGTGATACTCCATCCCTTCCACGACGTTTTTGCACTTCGTAATTTGCGATATGCCTGTCAATCCGTTGGACCACATGTCGGATAGTGACTTTGCGTGTGTTTGTATGTAACGGAATGGAAACCGTGACGGGCCGTTCAAGTGCTCGCCTTGCTGACCTCGGTTTCTCTTTCCCATTCACGAATGGAAAACTGCCTTCGTTAGCGATCTGGATGGTCATGACTTATGTGCCACTTCGGTCGCAGAAGTTAAAACCGACCTCGTGAACAAAACCATCGTCACTGGTACTATTCCAGCTTACTAGAATCTTGCAATCATTTTAGCCATCCCCAGGCACGTGGCCACAAAACTTTTGTCAAATTGGTTTCGTCTCATCACCACAACCTCCTTTGAGGTCATAAATTAACCGGACAAAAACTGGATCACTGATCTCAACTTGAATTCCAGTACAAGTGGTAGACAACAATTCGCTGCCGGATGCTTCGTTAGAATACTTGGCTTAATAAAACATGATGTAGTTTTATGTCACTCCAAGTCTCAAGATCAGAGCTACCCGCTCCCGTTCCCCCTCGTATTGAGGTTTCTAGCGACTAGGGGCATATCCCTTCAACCAAATTCGTGCGTAGTGCATGCAATAAAAGAATATTGACACCGGTTTGCCTAAGGAATCCTTTGCAGTTAGACTTTCCATGTCTCCAAAATGCGTTATTTGCGCGCTTTGTAACTGACACGACAGATGGAGCCTACCGATAGCCTGAAATACCCCACCGAAATTTAATACTGATAATATTTAGTTGTTAACTGGGTGGATTAAGGTTTTCGGGTATCAACCTGGACTGCTCAGTTCCTAACCCTAATCGAATCTACCGTACGGTGATATTTATTCGTCATTAACCTTGGTTTCAAGGAGAAGTTAACTAGAGTGAATTATGCCACTATGCAGGTAATTAACCTTCGGTAAAGGAGCCAGAAGCTACGCAAATTTTCGTTAACTTGCCTACTGACAAATGTTCGAGTAGCCCAATGCGGACTGTAGATTAAAGGGACATTGCAAGACTTAAAGGGTTGAATGTGGCATTGGAAGTCCGATGCACGCAACGGAAGATTTGTTGACCGGTAAATCTAATAATAATTTTTTACCGGGCAACTTCTAGAAGATTTGGAATAGTAAAGATGTCCGTGAAGGAAGTCATACTGTGACACTGAAGCCGGACGCTCATGGCCTGCAGGGATTTTCGTTAATTTGTCTACTGGCAAGTATACAGGTGGTCCAGTACGGAGTGCAGCTTAAACCAAGAGAAAGACTTTCGGAATTTCGGAACATGAGGTGCATGATCAACAACGGCCAGTAAAGCAGGACAGTGAAGAATTCCTATTTGCGTAACTCATCGCGAAGTGGTCCAGCGGAGTGGGCATATGCTCGTGTAACGTAGTACCACGTACGGACGGCTGACTTGAACTGGCTCAGTAGCCGCGACCATTCATGATTTATGTACTTATATGCATGACTCATTAAAAGATATCGGACGTACACGTATTTGCCTTGCTGCCCAATACTAATCTCATGTACGTGGTTGTTCTCACGTTAAGCATTTTGTCTGTACATTAGACGAGCAATCATGGACACGTCAACGCAGTGCAGGTGATTAGTATCGAATTCAAAGTTATGAAAATTAATAACTGGTAATCATTAGTCCTCGCATACCTAGCTAGCACGTTTAGTGTCGTATGCTGCCGCCCACTGGTTGCTTTAGATATGGTGAGTATTCCGTAAATATTCCTAATATGTGCGCCACTCAGTTGAACGTGGTAAATACGATTTGTTAAATGTTCCGTGATAGATAATACGCAGTTGGCAAGCATATTTGTACTAAAGAATAATGTTGACCAAGGCGCGTTTTGTGAAGGTAGTGGCAAATGAAAACCCGCCATTTCTATTTTGTTTCATAACTCCACCATCAATACGGGAAAAAATGCAGGTGTGCACAATGAACAGTTGCTGCATACGTGGCACTCAGCTTTCGGCGGGATAAAATTCACGGATCGTGGTAATTGACCGCTGTTGAATCGGAAATGGAATATTGTGCCTTTTCCAATTTTTTTCCTAGATCAGCGGAATATATGCGCTCTACCTAATGAAACATACCAAGAATTATAAAAATTTGATATTACTGATGTCAGTCAATTGATGCCAAGATGATTGCTGTGTTAACTTTTATTCGCTAACTTTCTGATATTCGGACCACTGAGGTATTCCCTGTGAAACTCTAAATTAATTTCTCTTTGGGCATATCGTCTTATTAACTGAAGAAGTCATCAGCCAGACGTTGGAACATAAACGAAACTCCATAAATACGAAGCAAATGGCGGACAAAATTAATGGCACACGAGGACTTACTTATTCCTGAACTGTGCTGTTGATTGCTTGAGTAGAAGTTTCACTATCTTCTCTGAAATAACCCAATGAATTCACTGAAACCAACAACCGAGCCAACAACACGTCCCGGAATTGGCATCTGTGGTGTACACATGGCACTAAGTGCATCTTCCGCCCAGTTGAATGCATTTGATATCAGTCTTGTCATGAATTCTCGGGGGTAGTTGTCGCGCCTCGTATCAGATAATTTAGGCGGGTCGCTTTGTGGTCGCACTCAGATAAGCCAGGTCGTCTGAGTGGATCAATTGGTGTCCTATTTGCCAGATAATTGGCGCCTGTCACGAATCCCAGTTGGCGCCGAAGCAACTTCTCCTGGGCTGGTAAGATCTAACCTTCCCTTTTTACATCCATCTTCCCCTTGTCCCCTCGTGCACTGGTGGACGAAGATGTGGATCTAGGCAAAAAAGAAGGACATCCATCACCATTCGGAAATGTACGGCTTGGAGGGAAACATTAGACAGCTGAGTGAATTGCCAGTGTGAAAAATAGCCTTGCTTCTCATCGCGTATACACTGACGACCGAGGAAAACTTTTTCAGACAGTGGGCTAAACTGTGAGTTCAAAGTGATGATTAAGTAGTTTTTTCAGGATTGGGGGCGATGAAGGAAACCTTAAAAACAAGACAGTTTACTTGAAGGAAACACTAAGCCAAATAACGGCGGCAATGTAAGCCAGATCGAACAAGGATTTTTACAAAAATGTTTACGAGATAAGCCTTTTTCCCTGGTCATTAACGTCATCAACTCGGAGTTCACGTGGGAACACAACGAGGTATTAAAAAAATGAT
The DNA here is from genome assembly GCA_008360955.1 of Fasciolopsis buskii. Lineage (NCBI taxonomy): Eukaryota > Metazoa > Platyhelminthes > Trematoda > Plagiorchiida > Fasciolidae > Fasciolopsis > Fasciolopsis buskii. Next base: position 73,150 of record LUCM01001123.1, on the reverse strand, counting down.
TTCTCCCAGGCAGAATTTAAAAAATAACTGCCCTGTTTGATTTACTTTCAGAATTCACTTCTCTGTATCTCTTCTTGTGCTTAAAACAAATCGATGCAGGCTTACGTTTGGGTTTAGTGGGCGAAAATACACTGTCTTCAATAGACTATCAAATTTTTATCTACCAGGTTAATAGGGAAGGCTGAGTTGGGGACTAATCTTGTGAAGTAAAGATGGTTGCAATTTGTTGGTCGTTTCCGTCTCCCGCACAGACTTTGCGTTGGGCCTCTTAATCAGCGCAGTCGCTTTTTGCTGGAAGACCTTATTGTACTGATGATATCTACGTTTTCGTCATCTTACTCCACTCGATTAGGGGAGTTGACTATCGCTTTACCACCTGTGGAGGTGCAACATTTGTACTAGAAATCGTAGTACGAAAGTCAGCCACTGGCAATAATGTATGAAAACTCACTGGATTGACCCCGATCCATACTACACAATTAAAGACAATGGGATGAATACAGTTGGGAAAGAAATGTTAGAAGTTTATTCACAAATCATGCGTTTATATATTAAATAGGAAGAGTCAGAATTAGGGAATCCATTCCGCCCAACAACATTGGAGACAAGCTTGAAGTCCACGATCGCCTGTCTCCACGGTTCTCCGCAGGTGGCTGTCCAAGGAAGCTAGAACGAAATTGTAGCCGGATGGACCACGTAGCGTGCTAGTATACTCACCACAAGAACTTTGTTCGACAACTGCATGCAAATTGATGCTGTACCGTTGAATTTATTGATCAGAACTGATTCCCTCTCTCACCTATAAATCTCTTAGTATTGAAGGTAATGCACAACGGAACACCGACTGAAGTTCATCAGTTTGGTTCGACCATCTCTTTGTCAGTGAGCGTTGGACCCATGGGGTAGAAGTTTGAAGAATCTTTCTCACTGTTGCCATCTAGGTTCCAGTCTCTGTGGATGCGTGAGATTTGATCGATTCACACTGCTTCCTCGGATTCGATTAATCCTTCTGATGTCGCTTGTATGTCACACGCAATTTACAAGTATCAGTCAATCTAAAGTTATCTAGGTCGACGACAAAATGGGCATCAAAGAATCTCGTTGAAAAGCAAGGGAACTTTTCGACTTTTGTTTTTTGGCTTATCTTATGCTGCCGTCCGCGCGGCTGCTTGCTTTAAATAAGTATGGTTCAACTAGAATTCGTTCAACTGGTTGGAACTTTTCGTCTTTTTTAATAATTAGTTATTTGTGTTAACGAGTCTTGCATTTACTTATTTGTTGGGTTCCTTTAACGGTTCATCGCTTCTTTTTTTTCTCCACCGAGAATGTTCATCGTAATTCTTTCGTTGCCAGCATCATTTATCATAACTGCTTTTGATTATTTTTGGGTCATTAAACGGGTAACTTGTTCTATTTTAGCTGTCGGCTGGCTACATACTGGGTCTACGAAAGAGATATTTATAACGCTTTGACGTGATCGATAGCGACATTAACGATCCACAAGTTTAGGTTAAATAAAGGCAGGTTGCAGCATGTTACAAACTCAGAGTTATACGTCAAAGTGCTCAAAACGTTCAAGTAGAGATTGAGTTTCTCTTCGAGGGAACAAAATGCGAGGTTCACATGATATTCATTCTATTAACAATGCTGACAATTCTCATTTTAAATTTCTGAAATCAATTGTTCACTAAGTTATTATTCCATAAGAATCTGCACGTGGCTTGTTAGGTCAACACACGTATTTTGACTGAGGTCTGCATTGAACTCGGTGCACTTTGCTAGTTCCAAATAAGGCTGTTGCTATTTGACCAGTTTTTCAATCGATAAGTCGTATCAGACAAGAGGCATTTAGCAAACTGATGCCAGATATCAATCACAGTGAACGCGATTTGTCAGAAATTCTATTCACAGTTTCTATTTGAAGATATTGCAACCCAACAAGACTAGGTCGTCTGGCCTACTCACCGATGAGAGTTTGAGAAGTTACGTGAAAAAGCCGAAACATTCGCTTCGCGAGACTGTTTGAAAATGAAAACAAAACACGGTCATGCGTGTCAGAAGTAATGTCAGATTGATCAACATCGAACCGACCACCTGAAAAACGCTCTCTCCATGTCTGGAAGCAGCAGTCGACAGTCACGTCTATTGCTGGCCAACAAACCATTTTTGCCACAGGCAATAGTGTTAAAATCCAAGTAGAGCCAATATAGTTCGCGTTTCATTAGCAGAAACGGATGCATTTGCCGGAAAAGCGCTTGCATATTCATGTCTGTTTGACTGTTTCGCCGGTTTCCCAGGTCGTTGTTTGTTTGGGTTTTCCCCTCAGTTGACTCTCAGCTTCATGTGGTTACAATGGCTTTGTGGCACAACACGGACCACTCTGACTAACTGGTTAGTCCAGTCACTTTGGTCTTTTCGCATTTCTGTTGGCTCGAACTCGATACTTTCAGGTGGATGCGCATTTTCCTGATCTCTTAAGCATTGCCAGTAGTGATAAGGGCCTGAAACAAAGCGACCATATTTTCCCGCTGCGTTATACCAAGATCTTTAGTTGATAAACCAAAAACGTGGCTTAGGAATCGGCCGTGCCACAAAGCTGGAAGATGGTCTTAATTTCTCAGTTTGAATGTATTCAGTTTGTTCGCGCGGGACAAATTGAAGATAATTGTTGTTGTCTGTGACGGGTAGCCTGTGGATGGTCACATTAGTAAGCCGCGTAATATTGCTGGCTGACTCGCTTCGTGAGTATCGGTTAACGTTGGCTTTTCTATTATTTGTATCTTTCGATTATGTCATGTTACCCCCTTGAAAATCACTGTCGCCGTATAGACACGTGTCCTATGCAAGTACAGTTAGGAATTTCCTAAGTGTCATCGGATTTTTCGAATAAGTCAACAAAATAGGAAAAACATCCTTGAGGGGTATCAAGAAATTTGATACCAAGGTAAGAAACTCTCTATAGGAAATCGACAAATACCTCTTCGACAATGCAAAGCAAGGAATAGAATCCATTCTCCTGTAATTATACCTAACAATATTCGACCATCGTTGGGGAAAACGGATGAATTAACATAAATAGGCAAAATATGTCATGTTCTATTCGGTCCCGGGTTACACAACATAATTCCCAATAATATTTGACATTCTAGTGGACTTTCTTCGCATCCGTCCGCTTGACCTACCGGAGTTACATTGTCAAAGAAGACGCGTTGTTTGATATTAAGTGATGGAGTAAGTAATATGACAGTCATGAGTTACCGCTAGTCGGCTACAAAATTCACCTGACTTATCGTAGGCAGTAAGCCACGTTTTGCTAGTGATTTTCGTGAACTACGCTTGTTTAAAACTCCTACGCCGGCAGTGGCCAAGCGGATAATGTCGTGGCGCTTGGATGTGAAGTCCGCGGGTTCGAATCCTTACACTGCTAGTCAACTTCCCTAATTGGCAGCAGTCTGTTGCCTGCGGCCCCCTTCCTGAAAAATGATGTACACTGTTATTTCAATAATAAAGGAAGTGAAAGATAAAAGATAAAATATACAGAAACCCTTAAGCGGTGCTAAGAATCGTTCGATCAAATATTGACATGTCCAATCCAAGTGCATGCCCATGTACACCGTGAGATCACCCGGCTGGCCAATTAAACACCAGTTCAAACACCAAGCGAATTAATATCAATTGTTGGCCACACGGCCGATGTAGAACAAGAATACCAAAGAATTGGTCGACAGAAAACACTGTTAAATATTTGTGTAATTTTCTATGCATCATCATTCTAGTGAATCGTTCTATGCGTGCATTTTTAGTAACTTTACTAAGAGAACGTTTATGAGGCAATAGCCGATTAGGACCTCGACACTTCCCTTGTTTTTCCGCGGCAATTTGTTTGGCGAGATTCGGGCCACCTTTTTTACGGCTGGCAATTGGAATGGTAGTCATTTTTGTTGTTTGCAACCCAGGGATACCACCGGCCAGCACCCAACTTCGCCTTGAGACTCAGATAGTACTCAGTAGCTGGATTTATCTATAAGATGATTTTGGTGGCCAGACACAAAATGAACACGTTAATTGACATTAGAATGAGACTAGGAACAATAACCGGGCAGCACGTGCACAATTGAGAAGATTAAAAAAATGCTCGCGCTTCGAAATCTGTGCTTTTTATTCATAATATTCAGATTGGTCAAGAGAGCTAACTGCTTCTAAAGAAAAACGATTAATCGTACGTTGTACTAAAATCCATGGCGCGTAATTCAATGCCTCGTATTGCCACCGCCAATGGTAAAGTTGAGATGATAGGCCTATTAGGCAGTTGATGAATGCTGCTAGGATTGTTCGCAAGCTTATGTTGGACCATGTTTTAACTACTGGAAATTGATTCATTATTTATCTTTCGCCTTAGACCATCATGCGTGTTTTAGTTAGGACCAGAATCCGGAGACCTAGGAGACCATACAATGAAGTGCATCCCACCAACGTTATTTTAGCGATTTTCGTTTGAACAGGACAAACGCTGTCGTTTTGGGAGCGTGCGCCTTGAGACTTTGAATTACAGGTTACTTATTCCTATGTAGCAGTCGGCTGGAGATAGTCACTAGCTTTAAGTGCCTCGGAAATCTGATTAACCCGGTGGGAATATTGGGATGGAGGTCTCATCACAAGAAGCGGAAGCGAGGTCATCATTTGGCAAAACTGCTACACCTCGGGAGCTGTCAAGATATCCTTATTTACCTCGAGGAAAGGGTGTGCAATACCTGCAGTTCTTGGTGTTATTTACGGTCGCAAGACTTGGCCTCTCAGCTTTGAAGATCCCTGGCAAATTTCTGTGTTCGACCACCGGTGTTTGGTGGGAACGAGATGTTTTGCGACCGTACAGTCTCCCGCTGATTAAAACAATGCTCCCATATTGATTTTGGTTGTTTACACATGTTTTACGTTTTGCCTGTCCATTTTCATCTTACCATTCTCTCTTAGCACCTGGTGAACAAAGCTGGAAGGAGCGATGCATTTGTCAGGCTATGGTTTGGTGTAAAGGTATAGTGAAGTAAGCTTCGGTTTGGGCAAAGAATGGTGCTTCCCACCTTCATGGTTGGGGTCTAACAAATGAGTATTACTTGTGGTTGGAGACACCTATAAGTATACCACAAAACCGAAACCAACGGCCCAAATCTTGTACGACTCGTCTGTGCGACTTGTATCTAGTAAAGAACAAGGAAAGTAAAAAGTAATATCAAAAAATGAGTGCTATGCAAATACAAAAACTAAAACTCGTTACGGCACCGTTTCTCATTTTCTTCTACTTTATCCATTACCTGTGTAACGCAATTTGGGAATTGTTGAGTTCGGGCCGTTATTGAACGTTTGACGAGTTGGTATCGAAACGTCACAATAAACGTTACATTTCAGTGTACACCTTCTAGCCTCTCTCTCTCTCTCTATATATATATATATAGTTTTCGTCCGTTGTGATGTGTTCGAAATTTTTCAACGTTTGTATTTTTAATGCTCTAGTGCTTGCTAACCGTAAATTAGCATCACCAAGTACCATAAGTTTACTTGTGGGTTCCCTATATTGCATCTGTTTGTAGACACTTTTAGGGCCATTTCAACATGCGTGAGATCGGTTGTCTAGGTAAACGCGTCTGAACACGAAAATGAAAACCCACTGTGACGTGAAAATTTAAGAAACATTTTGGAAGGCCCTCAGGACTAATCTCAGTTCAAATTCATAATTGAGGACACTCGCTTGCCCCGAAAAGGATTTTATCGCGCTTCTATCCACGATTGCGCAGGTATTTATAGCTTGAAGGTAATTATTTGCCACTTGAGGCATTTTGTTTTATCTAAGGTCTAATGATCATGATCAAGCAAGAATAAAAACGTGTTCTTTTAGGAACAATCTTGATTTACACTACAGTTGATCTTGCTTCAAGGTCAATCTGGCGCGTAGCATTAATCGCTTGCGTTGTTACCGCGACAATATAGCAGTATGCGAGTATTCTTTTGCTGCCACAATGTAGAGGGTTAGGAGCGGATTTCAAAAAAATCGGTAGGTTTAAGATTTTGTGCTTAAACTATTCTAACTTTTTACACTAAACAAGGCCACCGTTTGCATCATATTGGACGAATAAACTACGAGCAGCGTGCTTTTCATGGATGAAATCAAACATACACGAGAGTAGCCACGAAGTTACTTACATTCACATTAAAATTTCATAACAGATGTTTCTTCCTCTAATCCTGTCGCAGATTATTACTGAAATTTCGTGCGCCATCGTCCAGATAAACTAAAACAATTTTTAAACGTTCTAATTTTCACCGGATATGTGGTATGAGTTAACCGCACAACAAAGCAGGGAATATAAGTATCTTGCGCAATAGTAGAAATTGCTGAGCGTCTTAGTCTAAGGATCCCTTAGTTTTGTTGGTGAATGAATGGCATGTGATGACATGGAACACTAGAAGGAAATTCTCAGACGAAATCATCCCGCTTCCTTATCCCCCTTCAAATTGTTCATCCTCATCCGAATAAAAGTAGACAATATTCGCCATGCGACCAAAGGAGGTTGCTGTGTGGGTGAAGGAGATTTTGTCGCTGTAGTGAGGAAATATCCTTTTCATTCTACGAAAGCAGCCAATCTTACAAAAATCATCAGTATCTCCGAAAGAACCTCCGTGTTTCACTCTACCACAAGTTAGTAGACATATTCCCCTAAGCAGGGTGGTTTTCACTCAATCTAACGTTTTTTCGCATAAAACTACACTTGATTGACAGGTGTTCCTCACAAAATCCTACTCCGGCCTGCCATTTGATTCTGTCCAAAATATGTTTCGCCTTGAGGCGTGAGAATTTAAAGGTTAACTAACTAGTAGATAATAACTTGAAAATTCTGGAGCAAAAGCAATAGCAACTTCACTTTGGAGGTGATGTGTGTCTCATCGAAATGGCCAAAATATTGCTGACCACTGTGGACAGGCCCATCGGTGACCACTGTTTCTTCAAGTTGGACTCCTAGCGATACACGTGCCAAAGTGTTGTAAATTAACCTCAATTCGTTCCTATTAACTATCACGTGATGCCTCATGGTTAAGATATATTCGCGGCAACCAAAATGGAACACTGCCTAAATTTCTAACCTGTTTGCTCACCGGATAACTCTGAAACTAGTGGCTTGTTTCCCATAAATTAGTCACTTCTTGATAAACAAAAGGAATACAAGTTTAACTAGTTGGTACCCTATGCTGCTATCTACGTAAGCGGAAGTTGCTCAGGTGACGCTTGATGGATATATATATATATATATATATATATGTATCGATTTACAACGTTTTAGAACTAAGGAGAATGAACGCTCATACCTTCAGCATATCAACGGCACTGCAGATCGTTTTACTGTAAAAATTAATTGTTTTTGAACTGTTGTGATATACTAGGTGTTGCTGACCAAGATCATTTTCCAGGCAAGCACGAGCTACACCAAACGGTAACGGTCCCGCCTGTGCAAACCATGCTGTCTCAACACTCAAAGACTATCATAGCAGGCGCTGGTATTCCAGTGGTTTGTTAATCTGAAGCCTTTGATGTGAGTTATGCATACTATGAAGGACTGGCTTATCCGCACATAACACTTACACCAGCTTGCTCAAACCATATAAGTAAAGGTATGAATACGCACTAAGATATGCTGCAGGATCCACATGAACCCAGGGCCCTTATAAGGTGGGTCTATATGATGCAACCAGTATATCAAGCGTGCACAAAGCAAGCTAATCATTGGTTGGTCAACTCAAATGATATAGGATGACCGGTTACAGTTGTGATCACATATCTATAGCATGAATAACAACCGAAGACTATTTGGAAGGAAGAAACAATCATATGAGAGCTGATTGCATGCAGATAGCGTTTAATCCCCGGTTTTCACATTTAGCCTAATAAATCAAAAGTAATTTTGGAAATTTGAACCACTCAAATTTTGAGTTGGAATTGTCCAATCGTTCCAATCCCTTTAAGAAAGATGAACACACAGTTACATTTCCAATAACCCTCCTATATTACCAAACCACTTTCAGCATACGGGATACGAAGCGCCGAACTAACCCATTTTTGCCAAACTCATCTGGACTTTGACAGTTTCGCGCAGAAAAAGAGAAGGGGATAAGCTACAACTGCTGTCTTTGTGGCAGAACTGACTGGATATTCATGAAAATATTTATGGTTTTGGTTTTGCTTCTCAGTAGTATGTGTCGCATACGGATGGATTAAAAAATTTCCCCGTATGCGAATCATATTAGTGAGAAGAAAACCAATACTTTCGAGCCTTGTGCCCCCTTCTTGAAGGTTAGCCTTGCCTGACCGACGAAAATCCTCCGTCGAATCACTACGTGATTCATAAATGGACTTACCATCCATTCACGCTCCTAACAATTCAAATGAAATTTTAGTGAATATTTATGATTTTGTTCTGATATAAACGAATAATAGATATATGTGCCTCGTGGTCTACAGCAGATCAGAAAATCAACGACCACTTGTGAGTGGGTTTATCCGTTTGTAGTTCGAACAATCGAGTCAGTCTAGCGCGGAAATTGTGGAACATTTTGCAGTATTTGTAATCGCGATACACACTGCTATTTGCGGAACATGCAAATGAATGTAAGTTTCATTTTGGAATGGTCTCTTTCAACAATTCTGTCTGAATATCACATTATCTTAGGTTAGAAGTATTTATGTGAGCAGTTTGAAACTCCTCAACTCAACTGGTGAAAACAGCACCGTGAAGATGAAAGCTGTGTGAGAGTGACAGTGAATAAAAACCCGACAATAAGGATCGATAAGATGACTGCGATCAGCATCACCAGTTCGCGGTCAGTAGAGTTTCGGAACAGTTGCAATATTTCTTTGACAATAAAACCTTAGTCTCTAGACTTGAATTCCAAAAACTCAAGTTATCTTCATTGTTTGGTATCTGATTAAGATTGCCTTAGAATTTGATAGCTTTTAAACAACAGGAAATGCCTTTTTAATGTTAAGAGTCTACAGTCTAACCCAAAAACTATTGTTCATTTTTTTTGTATACCACATCGAGTGGCATTCGTACTGCATCCACAAGCATCAGGTCACTTGTACAGTCTTACACACCGGAAGCACCAGACTTGAGTTTCGGTCTCAATGAAGCTTAACTGCGTAGGTTTGACTGATCTGAGCTAGAATTCGTGGTACGGTTTGGTAACACACAAGCTTCCCAGTTGGAAAGCTCGGATTTAATCCGTAAATACAAATGAAGATGTGTGTCAATGGTGAGCTCTGTTGAGGGCGAAGCTCGAAAATAATACTTCCCGTCTGTCACGTGTTGGTCCCATGGGCAGCCAGCCATGTATAGAAACCCCACCTCACAGACAATTCGCAAGTAATTGTGGACCATTATTGTTCGCTTTTTGTTGAAACCTACATAGTCCTGTGGAGCCGTCACCTTGGTTTTTGTACTCCGTTTTCCGCGTTGTTTCGGAGACGTGTCAAAATTATTCCCAACTATGTCAAATATATTCGGAATTTGGGGTACGAACATGACTGTTTCACAAGTTTTCACAAGAGTACATCTGGCGGACTGTAGAACAACGCAGGGGTAAATTCTTGCATCCTGCAGGGCGTACACACCAGTGTGCCCATGTGAGATGGATCACGTCTCAGTTTTATGCAAGCGTGCTTTTGATGAACCAGCTGAGTGGTAGTTCCGAACAGCTTTGACATAATTCGGAATACCGTTGGCAGAGTTCCGAAGTAATGTGATGAAAAGGCTTCGCTGTATAATTTGGTCAGAGGATTATCAAACCTATTTTGATGGGAAGAATTTCACTGGAGTTAACTGGAGATGTACCGTTTCTGCGTCGTGGCTGTCGGACACTACTGGCTGCCGTTGGGGACGACATCCAAACAAATTTAACTGGGTAGTTTGGATTGGCCTGGATAGGAGTTCTTGGGACAATGGTAAATCGCTCACGTTCCAGGTGAAAGCCCCGGTCCAAATCCTTGTCGCGACCGAGAATATACACACTAAGAAGAAAACTCAAGTCTGGTGCTTTCCGAACAAGGATGATGAGATAATGGGAGGTTTCTTCATGTAATTTGGAGTCCGAAGGATAGCCATCCATTTTAAAGTATGTGAAGTTTATCTTTCGTTTTTTGTGTGTTTGTCCTAACGATTGATGTTGGCCAGGAAACAATAATACGGACGGACTGAATACAAAAACCACAACACCAGGGCCACATTTTTAATGTTTACCGAAACCATCTAGCATAATATTAGTATGTGTTTCGATCGGATGATTGGAGAAAATCTGACCGCGTTGTGAACCACGCTTTTACACGTACCGTCTCATTTTACCTCTTGCATTGCATACTGGGTTACGTACAGTCACGTGACTAACACCTTACAAAAGGAACAGTTAAAGCTATTGCGAAAATATAAACAGTATTAGTAGTCCATTTGTTCAATGTTCATTTACCAAACACTCACATTTGGTTTTTTTACGTTCTCAGTTTTTTGCAAGTGGCCGGTTTCTGCCGATTTATCTGGACCTAATTAACTCCAAGCTCAGCAACTTATCGCATATTTCTTGCGTATTTCCTTGTGGATAAAAAGATATCCACTGACTTTGTTCATTCCACCTGATCTGCAATCGAGCAATCAATCTGACGAACCAAGTTACTTGAACGCCGAAAATGAATCTTCATCAGCATGCCAGGAAATTCCTCAACTAAAACTGTCAGTTGCTAGTTTGCCCAGGGAAGTCATTTGGGTGACTGATCACGGTCCAATTTGCTTCTTGCTATTGGGCTTCGAATTCTATCTCAGGTTTTGTCATGCCTGATGGGAAAAGGTGGACCACTTTTTTCACAGACAAAAAAGCAGCAATGTTGTTCCGTCCCTGTTCCGTTCGCGCACTTCGGGTTTCGCTTGTTCAATTTCGAGCGGTCGCGGGTCGTGGCCACGCGTTCGAATAGGGATACAAAAAGCCACTCTCGAAATTGGACTACCATGAATAAAAAAGTAGAATTTCGTTGCTGTCTTATGCTACCAATAACAGTATTGGTTTAGTTTGAAGATAATAAGTTTGACAAAACTGGACAGATCAGGCAACCTGTAGGGAAGGCGTAGAGCAGCGAATACCACAACCCTGAGCTGCGGGATGCCTTTTCGCAACGACTGCCTCCGTTCGCACGATAATTAAGGGAACCATGGGAGCGAGAATTATGAACAACAATGCATTGTGATGCAACTAAGTGGTATACAAAACCTCGTGTTCCCGACCTCGACAGTCATAATAAACCCCCACGTCTCTTAACATGCAACATATCAGTCGGTCTACAGACATTACTGATACTCCGTATGTGGTCTTTGTGGGGACGTTCTATCAACTAGAAACTTGGAAACCTGCGCAAGAGTATCTTCCTTCTGAAACAATTCGACTTACTTTCAACTGAGTTCGAAACCTGGGATACGGGCCGACCTCGCCGGCGCTTCTGCTTTGTGGGCCGTTTCATCGTCTTCGAAGATCAGAATTAGGTTTTCTGACTAGTAATCTGTCTTTTCTTTTTGGGGTCTCTATTCCTGATTCACTTCCAATTAAGGTACGTAGTCTCCGTCATGTCCGTACTTCTGAACTGATTTCCCCAAATTTCTTAAACCTACCTTTATTTGTTTTTCGGAGAAGGTATTAATGAATATTCCTTATGGTCGGTGACCGTGCTCTCGACCGAAACTATTCAGTCGAATGTGTGATAAAAATCTACCGTCCTTGGCTCGATAAAGTTAATGTGCCCAATGAAAATTGATCAGGATGTGGATCGCAACCCCTGGAAGTGGTTAGTCAAACGCGATATCAGTAAAATTGTATCGAAAAGTTTTAGTGCATCAGTTGCTTGATCTTGCTCCATGTGTGTCGTCTATGCTTGTTCGTAAGGTAGACCATTCGGTTCCATTTCTCGCGGTTAAATTATTTTTGAAATTCAGAAATACTTAACAATTTCCTATTTTGTGACTTGAACTGTCAAGTCGCTGAATAGCGACTGCACACCAAACGACCTGTACTTTCACGATCATCATGGGTCGCGAAAAGTGGGCGTTGAACTCGCAAGCTTAGAAGTGCCCTATATGAATTCTGCTCTTGCAGAAATAGACTTTTCCACTTTGGAGTGCACTGGGATAATTTTGGGGATAATATTACCAGCTGACGATAGAAAACCTCTAAGGACCGCGAAAAGACTCAGAGGAATCATTGTCCCAAAAGTGGGATTGTCAAGAATTTTGCAGCCTGGTGAGCGTAAGGATTCAAACCATTCCCACCTAATAAAGAACTTTGAATGGTCAAATAGAATGCGAAGCCTAGAAATCGACTCGCACTCTGCACACAGTTAGAAGGGTGTTTTCAGTTGGGATAGTGGAAGCTTGGTCGTACAGTCTAGGTGCGTTGTTGGAGGCTGGGAGCGCTGGTGTAGTTTTTGGACTTATAATTAATACACGGAATTCGGTCACGCTGACAAACGGATAGGAGTTACCAATGGGTACCAGTGAATATCCAAAGTTACGCAAGGGAAGTCAACAAGAAGATCACAACAGAACGGAAACAGGTTCTAGTAGAATTTAAATCTCAAGCATTCATTTACCATCTGGGAAATATTCCAATTGGCGGAACCCATTCTGTCCAATCAACTTCGCGGAATGTTTTGATTTCACGACCTCTTGTCATTACTATTCTCATTGGCTGCTTGTCTACACAGACCGGTGCGAAGCTCTGCCCGACTGAATCACGCGGTTTGCATGTAAACTCACAAAAGCTGGTTCCCATTGTAACGATTTCCCAGTTGAATGAAGCATATTGCAATGACTATGAAAAAGTTACCCAACAGTCTCTGACATTTCAAAGATCGGACTGTGGAAGGCATACAGGTGTGAAAAAAGTCCCAAGTTGCGTTATGAGTACTGAGTTACTGGGGATCTCATATCATGCCATCGGAACCTGGTATTGAGATTCTTGCAAAGTCAACCTGGCAAGTTTCTCTCCGTGCGATATGCAGATGAGTCAAACCACAAAGAACAGGAAAGGTGACAGCTCAAAATTAAAATCGCTCACCAACTCGCACGTGGGCAGGAGTGACCGTAAACCGTTTTACTCAAACCACCGGCCCATGTGATTAAGGTTTTACTTGAGGGGTTTAATAGACTGAGGACAAAGGGCAAAGAGTAATTGATCTAGGCTGTACACCTGAAGTTCTGGACCATTTGAGTACCTATTTTAAATGAAACTGCGTGTATTCATAGGGTGATTAGGTGAGCTCTATTGGACAGAGAAATGCGACTATATGCTACCATTAACACGACTTTGCATGCTCCTTGTTAACTATCTACCCAGTCCTACTGTCCTGATTCGACATTTTCTGGTGGGTTATCCATTTCGACGTCTTGTACATCTTGCAGCAATTCTACCTGTTTGTTTCATCCAAACAAAACCTTCATACACGTGTATCGTGCACAGTCCCGAACATTTCGGGTGGACTTCAATTAGAAAATTCGAATGAAAAAGTTCGCGATTTTTGTTCTGGCACAGTGGTCACGTCCCAATAATATCTGACGTTATATAATTCTGGTGTCATTTATTGTTCAGGGAAAAGTGACTATTTCCGAACATCACCTTCTCTACTATATGGTTTGAAGCTTGGTTGAATGAATTGGTAGCATTTGTTTTGTTGTCTTTTGAGTTAGCGGACACGAGGTCTGTACAGTCTCACCCCAGCAGCATTTTCGACAATCTTCACTTGCGAGCCGTGCATCCCCGACTATTTTTGCGGCTGTAGCCGCACGAGACGCACAATACTTTTCTCATATCTGGTCATTGTCTCTAGTCCTGTCTATTTTCTCGATTGAACGGGCCTTAACAACCAATGCTTTGGAATCTGGCAGTTGACAAATCAGAGGATGGCACACCCAACGTCTAAAGTATATTTATCAGTTTAGAGGGACGGAAATCATTGCAAAAATGTAGCATGCGCATTTTAGCGGACATCGACTGAGGCTTCGTACAAATCGCCCAATCCTATCAGGTGTTTGTAACTGAGGGAAAACACCTGAAACCGATAAGCGCTGAGGTTCAAGGAGGCCACATTGCAATTTCGAGTAGTCTGAGGACTAGGAAAACAGAATGATATCAATTTAAAATAGAATTCAGAAAAAATAACACTAAAATGCAAAACTAAAAAGTTAAAGTGCCAAACTATAAGTTTAATTTGAGGACAAAGGGCTACGGTAAATCTCGCCCGCTTTTGGTGCGTCTCATTGGTCCGTTGATTACATCGGTCACAAGCCCAAGATTGATCACCTGTCTTCTGATTTTTCTTATGAATTGAACCGGGACACACGTCAGTTGTGCTTTTCGCACTCTTGTAGACGGACGCCAGTGCAGTGCGGTGCTTTAAAGTCTGACGATATGGGCCAGACGACTAACTGTACGAGAACTGATAAACTTGAATATCGGAGAGTTATTCTGGAGCATTTGATGTGTGCGAAGACTGATGACCAATCATGGGCTGGTGAATAATGTTATCAACTGGCCAATGTAGTGCACCAAATTCGATATTTGGTCTTTCATTACACTTATAATTTCTCATTTCCACTTCACAATTTCTGATTTCAACGTTATTTGTTCCAAATTAAATCTTGCAGTAGTATAGATTGCAAATTCCAAATCCCAGTCGATGAGTTGCGTTGACCGGGAATTGGTGGAAACGGAAATGTGACTTATCTGAACCAACCAGCAAATTCTAATAGCAAGTAGCAATTGTGATGAACAGATGTCTGACTTAAGTGGTAAACCGAATGGAATGGAGACAGAACATCAAAACTGCCTGGTTCAATTTGTTCCACGAAATCGGCAACAGTGACAATTTAGAATGAGTAGGTCTTCACTATACATTTTCGGCGACTTCCATTCAGCGAGATGATTATAAATATCTAACGATTTCTCAAACGAATTTGTTAGCTGAAAAACGAATTTTATGGTCATCTACAGTTTGCTCGTAATTCGAAATCTCTGTTCTCTGGAAAGTATTCAACTTCACCGTCTGAAAGACCAGATAGAGCAATCTGCAGAACAACCTACATAATGAAGTTGAAAAGAAATGCGAATAAATGGCATCCCTGTCGTACACCAATGGAGACAGCGAAGGGTGGCGAAAGCTGGCCTTAAGCCCTAACCCAACCAGAGGTATGACCGACACATACTGCTCCGCTACTTCACTCCTCAATAGACAATGCCAAAGTGCAAACCTATCAACGAAGTCAAAGGCTGCAGGAATCTCCAAGAGCACGATGATCATTGGTCTCTGCAAAGCAGAGTGGCTTCCTAACACCTATGAGTGGGTGGAGATTTCATCGACGCATCCACGAAAACCGCGAAATCCAGTCTGCTCCTTACACGTTTGTCCCCCACACATGTTGTACAGCCTGCGAACAATGACGAACACAAGCAGCTTTGACGCCATCGGGATAAGGCCAATAACCCGCTATGGTTAGCACACGCTTTGTGCAAGATCTTTTCAGAAGAAGGTGGCAACCATCGACTACCCCTCCCACAAAGTGGAGAATTCTTCGAAGTGCCGGACCTTCAAGATCAAAACTTGAAATCCTCTGGCCAGTTCAAGTGCTCTATTTTTAAATAAACCAACGGAAAGCCTATCGGAGCCCGGCAATTTATGATGCTTTGAGGCTCGAATTTCCCTAAGGATCTCCACCTCAGTTGGTGAATGTGTTATAACCGGTCACCGGACACTTGTCGGAATAGCTGCAGAAGGCGCTCACGCTGATGCTGACGACCAACTAGACTGCGCTTAGAAGTGCTCCACCCAGCGCACAAGATGTTAGTGCAGCCTGTGAATAGGCGAACCGTCAGCTTCACAGATCGTTTCGCTTACATCTAATATCTTCTTGCCGATATCTCGGATGAGGTGAAACAGCTTGCTAGAATTTAATGTAACCGTAGCACGTTCCATCTCCAACGCTCGTTGAGACCAGCAGGTCTTGCGATCCTGAAGGAAGCTTGGATTAAGTTCACATCTGATTACGAGTAGTACTTCATTATACTCACTACCAGCCCCGATGGACTGGCGTGCGTGAAGAAAGTGCAAAGACTCAACAGAAATTCATGGGGTCATAAAGCGGCGGGTAAGACCGTAACTAACTAAGCCAACAGAATGCAAGACATTCTTGATAAGCGAGCTCACTGATGCTCATTGATGTTTATAATTGAAGGAAATCCTAGCTTCCCAGGTAGTGCACCTCGAGAAATTGATAGGTGAGTCGGATCAAATCGCATATTGCAATCTAATCGACTTTGCAATGTGCGTTTTGAGTGCCCACCAGCGCACATGGACAGCAGTTTTATTTTCACGCCTGTGTCAAATCTTCCTCGTCCCCACATTCTGGCCTATGGATGTTTTTATGCCTATCCTTCGAATCATGAAATTCCGGTCGGTTTTCAGGCTACCGTATTTGTTGGACTCATGCACCAGCTGCAGGCGTTAGCCGCACCTTTCCACTCGTGCTGCCCAGTGCTGTGCATGTAAATACCTGAAGCGATATGTCGAAAGGAAATTTCCTCGGGTTCAAAGGCTGTTTCATTGACAAATAGGCATGCTTCAAGGCCCCAAATGCTGTGCTTGTCTGAACCCAAAGTATACACAGGCAGGCAGTTGCACACACATACACAGTCATACATACTTTCGGTTTAACCGAACGGCATTGCAGCGATCACGTGTCTCAATGGGTCAATCAGCACCCTAATTTCTTTTCAGGTGTCTAGTTCAGAACGGAAGTCGGAAATTCATATTGCCACGAAACGCGCTTGGTCTGAAGTTCTGACGACTGCGTGGCCTGTAAAGCATCTAGACCGGTATCTATACTCGAAACCAAGTTTAAAAATCCAAAATAACCCTATTGTATTTGTCGTTCAATGGTAGGATTACTGATATAGATGTCAACAGGTGCAAAACCTTAGAACATAGCATCCTTAGAGGAATCATTAATTACTCAATTTCGATGGAATTCGTCAAAGATGACAAAAGGCTGAGCCAGGCCAGACGAGGCCGACTGGACCCAATCCGATCTTCACTGAAGCACAGTGACAGATCAAAGAGGCAACGGACCGAAGAGATCTAGAAACTAAAAACAACCAACCACACCTGATTTCGATAACACTAATCTGACCAGACACAGATTGGAAAGAGATTTTCTCGGGGTGATCACAGAAAATGTTGCGTGGTCGGTCCCTGTGTGGAACCCCGGGGTGAACTCTTGTGCACGTGTGTGTGTGTGTGTGTTGTGTGCGTGCACCCCATCGTATATACCATTTCAGTATCAAATGGATCCTTTGTAAATTCCAGTGAATTAGCCTTAATTTAAAGTACTCCTTTTTTCACTTCCAGTGAGACTATCAGTAGTACCAACTCTGGGATCTCCGCTTTGGTGATGGAGTGCGTTAATTGCCTCAGGTACTTTCCATCCCATGACTAACTTTACAACTGAACCGATTTGACTTTGGTAATCAATGACTGAGGGAGGGCAAATTGTATTACCTCTCCAAGACAAGAATGGTCGGAACGGCCGACCGATTACCTTCGCATTGTAAAACTCAGTTACCGAGTTGACTAATTGACTCAAAAGCAAATCACTGTGAGTGTGGGTGGGAGGGAACAAAGCCGTGAACATGTTAGTCACCAAGGTTTCAAAAGGAACTGAATTAAAATCCCGCTTCTTATGCCCATCGAGCTGCGTACCTAGCGAGTTTCTAACTAGCTAATCGAGCCAACATAGTTCTTACAATCTCCCCTCCCGCCCTCTATTCTGTGGACTGTGAATATATTCCCTCATTCTCTGTCGTCAAGTGCTCCAAAATTTTACTTCCTCACAACCGTTCTTGGATCTAGCCACATCAAGGAAGCAGTTTGCAAAGCCAGAGAACTGTCTTCTCCCCAATTTAATCTAGATGACTCCTTCATACCTCGTCGATACAATCCCAACAGTTTTTCCTAGTTTGGTGAAGAAGTCTGCTGACCTGCCCACCAAATCCAAGAAACACTTCTAGATAAAACGGCATATCTAGAGTTGCACCCTTCAAACCACATAAACAGACATTTCGTTTTTGAAAGACTAACCACGGTAGTCGAAACGTTGGCACATCTACAAACAACACTGTTATTAAACTTATATCATTCACAATTAAAGACATATCGTTACTTGGGTTAGTTTTGTTCCGAAAATTCTCTGTGATACGCAACACTTTGCGTCAACATCTTCCGTACTTGCAAATTTCAGTCTCGTCTTCTTCCGCATTTTGCCAAATCTGTCCTCTTCTTGTTGATCCTGAGAAAATGATCTCTGAACTAGGAACCAGCATGAATGCTTGGCATTATATAATTTTTATATTTATTTTTCCATGGGAATTACACTTGTGTAACACTATTGTTTTACTCACAATTTTACTCACAATTGCGGTGCACGAGCGGGGTGAATCCACCTTTTGCGGCGCGTAAAACAAACGCTGAATTGACTGGATTTGAATAAAGCTTATGGCATCCTTTGCGTTCAGGCTAAGCGATGCAATGGATAGCGTAGTATGCACTAGGCAACCACTGCAGAAACGAACACCTAGAAATCTGATGAGTGAATTAGACAAGAACAATCAGTGTTCAGTAAAATTCGTCATTTTTTAAGCAATAAGCACGATCGACCAGAACGCCCATCAACCCCGAAGTCAATTGAAACCCATTCCGGATACCGAGAAAGCTTTAACGGCACACGAGAAAGGGAACCGAGTTGCTCGTAATGTAATAGAAACGAATATGATACCAGAGGCTATCTCGCTGACAAGTGGAAATTTGAATAATTGTTCTTAATTTTTCCGGGTGACTTGACCTATGTCAACATCCAATTAGCCATTAAGAAATCATGAAAGCACCGTGCAGTCATTTCATCCTGTTTGCCGGGGATCATCAACAGTGCATATCCGTCTAGATGGAACTAGGACCGGAATCCAGAAACAAACGATTGTGAGCCGTTTCACTAGGCGGGTCGATTCTCAACGGTTACCTTACACCATACGGAGACCTGGAGCACAGAAACATTCACTGAAGACACTAACGCACTTGCTAGAAATTCGAAACGAGGACTTTTCTCAGCGCTTTCGTTCTTGATGAAAACTAACACCATCTCGGTTTTGTTTGCTTTTTTCCGTCCAAATCTGGCGATTGATCAATCGAATTTCGATCTTAACAGTATGACCAGCACAGTGAAAGACAAATTAACGGGGATGAGTCAAAGTTTGCATACAATACAATACAAAAGACAACGTGCGACATAAATGAAGATCATACTTGTTGTATTCAGAACATGTATTCCCCGAATGCATATAACAGATAATTTGTGCATGAAACATCAACAAGAGCTGCCCGCACTTGGGTATCCCGGACACCTGTATGGAAGTAAACGCAACAGCATGGATTTCTGCCGTTCTACCTCAGGCATGCGCGGTGTGAATCATCAGCTGAAAGAACCACGAGAAGCACGTGATTATTTCGGCAACTACCAAGAGTCAATGCGAATATGGGTACGGACAGGGTGACATCTGAGCGTGCGTGCATGCATGCGTGCGAGTATACATTTGCCATACTTGTATGTTCCTGGATGTCCGCTGGATCGATCTTTGTACGTCGACACCTGCGCGCATATCTGTCAGTGGGATCTACTGTGACCCAATGTCTGTGGCTGTTCACGATCGCCAGCCAACAAGTGCCAGTAGCATTAAAGCCGCATTTCATCAAAGAGGGAGACGAAACTAAAGGACTGCATTTCCAAATTGTTTGTTTACAAACTATTTGTTCACGATATTCTTATGTTTACTGACCCTACAAATTTTGCAAGTGTTTTGAACGGCTTTACTTCCACTCACTCGAAACTTTCAGTCCCTTATGAAGAACAGGCCAACGGCTGTTTTATATTTTTAAGCATCAAACGCGTTGGGTGACTGAATGGAACCCCAAAATATTTCATACACCAGAAAACGACACGAAGTGGTCAACAATTGTATGCTGCATGTTTTAAACACTGCTTTCAAGCGCGGCTCATTAAAGACTCTTGACCACCGCGACAGGGTTATTTGCTCGTCCGACACCCCCCAAGAAGAAATGTACATTTGATCGCAGAGCACTCATTCGAAGTGGTTATCTGGCAGAAATCATCGACGTCCACATACGGCAAAGGCCTAAGGGTGACGCAAAGTAGAAGTCCATATTATATTAGAAAGCGTTCAAGAAAGACCATTATCTCAGTTCGGCCATAAACCGTGCATCCCCAGCTGCAGACCTTCACATCCTATCTACTGACCGGGGAATTATTCTAAACCCACGTGATTCAATTCGGATGTTATTTTCTGTTTCACATCTCATGTAACAGTTGCGCTTAAGCTTAGGTTGGTAGAACAGACCGAAAACTCTGTTAGAGATAGTTGGTCAATTCAATGGTACAAAACGCACTGGGTGATTAAACTGGTAGTGATCCTTGGGACATTATTGGCAAAACATTTGATTACAACTAGCCTGTCCTTTTTTAAACTTTTATTGCGCATTACTGACCGGAAAGTTTTGGTTTTCAGTGAAACAGTACTGGCTAGATTGTACAACCAAGCTGTTAACACAGATTCTGCGTTTGCTATGGAGATGACATGAATTGTTTGGTGTAGTGATTTTCACCCTTATGTGTAGTTGATAACTGACTAGCATATAGTCCCCAGTTTGTTTTGCCTAAACCGTTGAAGAGAATGGAACAAAATGCTAAAAAACCCGCCGTATTGGTTTTCGTTCTCTACTGTTCAGGTGGATTAAAGGCACCCCAGCGTTTTCAGAACAGTGCTATTTCGCAAACAGTCTTCTGTTTTAGAGCATTTTTTGTTGCTTATCCTGCCTAGATGATGCAACGGTAAAATCCAAGTCAGAGTGAGTGAATCTTATAGGTGAGCACAACTAGTGTGTCGGTTGATACCATCTGTGAATGCGATAAGGGAAAGTCAAACTCACCCATGCTTAATGGACGCTATTTTTTTCTAGGCTGCGAGTCATGATAAAATCAGTCACTTTGGCTTTTTTTAGATGATCAACTTTAAAATCCAGTGAGTCTCGCTAGAGGCATTTGTCAGTCCATGCCAGCAATGTCAGAGTTAGTAGAATGTCCCGTTTGTTAGCTGTACATTTTGATTATTTCCCAGTGTCCTTACTGGTATCATTATTATTACTATTAATAGTAGTAGTAATGATATTGGTACTATTATTATTCTGTCCTCTCAGACTAGTTATTTAGCGACTAAACATACACCTCAATGTTGACAAGGAGAATATTTGTTAGTAGCAAGGGATAGAATGTTTTCATCAAATAATTCATCATGTGATATCATCGTCCAACTCACCACATTAAGAGAACATGGAAGCAGTGTACATCCGTTTCATCCTTGCTATGAATGATTAGCAGCGCATATGGACCACGCCCGAACTGGGACACAAACCCGGAACGAACGATTCTGAGTCGAACGCATTAGCCATTGCGTTACCGGACAGGCTCTGAACGGTTTTGTTCAACTTCACCACGTGATCATGCTGCACAAATCCGTCACTGATTTGCACGGTCACTGTCCGCTAGCTCACATCGATCGACCCCTAATGATAGATGACTTCTCTGCGGGTAGCCTAAGTACGACAAAGGCTTTCGATATGGCCTGTAGAGCTTGGCTACTTGGTGTGTTAGTAGTAGAAGATTGAATGTTTTCATCAAAAAGTGGGTTGAACGATGATATCACATAGTGAATTAGTACAAGAAGAATAGTTGATTTCGCTTTATTTCCTCTGCTGAATTCGAGACCACCTGTGCATCGACATTGGTAAAATCTTAGCGCATTTGGCAAAGTACTGGTCAACAGTCCACAGGCAATTTGTCACAAGATTTTGACTTCAAACACCCGACTCTACCCTAGGAAGATGAACAAATTCATATAAGTAATTCATTAACTTTGCATTTTCCCCAGCAAGTTGGGCATATTCATTGTGATAACATGCTTCAGGAGAGAGTGCAGTGGAAGTGCATGCCTCAAAGCAACTAGGGCTTATTGCACGAGGGGAAGGGAGCGGGATGAGCACACGTGACCTTGAAACCAGAGGAAGCATACAGCTATATCAGGTTTCGATAGGTCAGGTAACGAGCTGAAAGCAAGATATTTGCCGTCTATCACCAAAATGGTCACTGGCGGACCTGGGATTCGATCCTTTGACCTCGTCGAGATGTCAGATGCCAGTGCACTTACCCACCGTGAGTACAGTATCTTCTAGTCAAACATAGTTGTCGAACAGCCTTACTTTTCTTCTTCGTGGCCACTTCGGGGACTGGCTTTTGGAAGGAGAAACGGTGCTTTTAGTGTTTGGGCCACGTGCCAACTGCGGATTTCCGTTTTACCTCTCCCTGTCACTCATTAGGGTTGGGATGATTGCAGCAGTCCATATAATCACTCTCCAGGAAGCTGTCGGCACGAGCGATTAGCCATGTCCTGAAGTTAGTTATTGCAAGATCAGTCTAGCGTACGTCAGTCACAACAGAACGGGAAGCAAATATAACATTAGTTCTTGAAATGGTTATACGGAATTCGACCATTAGTAGTGTGGCCAAGAATGACTCCGACCCAATCTAATCAGCCGAAAACAACGAGACAAACACAGCCGTTGGAAGACACATTTGTTCGAGTTTAGTTTACAAATCACTCGTGCGAGTAAACTTTATTGGTGGAATGTCTTTCTTTCAATGGGTTTTGGGACATGCGGTGATCAAGCGGACAAGATCGTGGCGTTTGGAACTGAAAATTGCGGATTCGAATCCTCCAACAGCCGGTCAACTTCTGATGGCCGCGGCCCTCTCTCGGAAAATGGTGTACATTGTTATTTCATTTACACCAGAAGTTAAAAACAATAGTTTGAAAAAAGAAGAACATAGGAGATGCTTTAAATTTTCGTTCCGGTCTCGTCACGGTTCAAATTATCTGATTGCATATGTAGGCTACAGTCAATATGAGCGCGAGTGCATCATATAATTTGCATAAAACCTCACGGCAGTACCCTACTGACAATCAAATTACCGTACATCGGGTCCACTTGTTAGCCCTTTTTCAAAACTCAAAAGTATGAAAAATCACAAAGAACCGGAAGGATCGGGACCGGAATAAAACGGGGTATTTTGTCAGATGACAACCGTAGACAGGTTTTATACTATGAACTTGAAAATGTGAGAGGAATGGCTAAGAATTTTTAAATATCACATATTTCAGTGTTGAAAATTTTGGCGGTTAGTGGTTCCGTTGTTATTAGAACTTTGAACGGTATGACTGGATCTTAAGTGAACGTCAGTTTAAATTTTCTAGATGCACTCGGAGGCAGTTTTATTGCAGTCAGCTTACCCAGTCAACCAATTAGGACCGCAGTAGCACTGGCCTGAAGACATAACACCAATCAGGATTCCTCTTTTTATGCCTATAATAGCACAATTTGTCAATAAACTTGAGTAAGCGTGTCTTTCAGTTTCCATGGTTTTCTCGTTATCTCCGATTGAGTAGCTGGGATGAGATTCATTCTAGCACGAACTGGCAGTCCGCATCCATACCTTAATGGTTATTTCGTTGAAATCCGCATTACTATTTCAACTACCAATATCATATCCAGACAGGGAAGCGTGTCACGTGAAGCGTTTTATGATCAAGCCAACTATTAATCAAGGAGTATGTTAGATTTTATGTCAATGACAGACTGGCCACAAAATTATGTCTAACTGTAGCTGTGATTATCTGTTTCACCTGCTCCATTCCGTCACAACGGACAGATAGATCGACTAATGGATGCAGGCTATGGGCTCGGGAAGCATACAGACCAACCATTGGTGCGGGCGTGAAACGTACTGTTTCTGACCGACTTGGACTGATATAAATACTTTACTCGTTATCATTTCGCAACCTCTAGTTACCTTTTAGTGTCCTCTGTTAATCATGTACCAGACTCTGGATCCGCCTAATAGCCCCTGGGTCTTGTAGCCTCACTGAAGAAATCCACACTAATTTTTTAGGCCACATTACTGGTTAACACAATTTACACATGGTGTCTCCATTTAAGATATATGTTGCTCAGAGTCATGCATTCATTTCATTCGAGATACACGATGGCCAGAGGCCAGACGGAAAAACCTGAAGCATGTTGTAAAATGATTATGGTTATCACATGCCTTTGCCGGGTCAGATTCGAATCGTGATTCTCATCTAGGCAACCATTCAGTAGACTACCTACGTGCTCCACGGTGCTTGCATCCGGAGCAATGGAATAACAGTATGGTATTCGGGATGAATAGCCATGGCAACTGGTGCACGCTTTTTGCCTGTCAGTTCTGGTGAAACAGACCAGCAGGAACTTTTAGCTGCATCATCCAGTGCCACATATCTTGTTTTGATTCCTATATCGTTGAAGAGTTCTCCAAAAATAGTCACTGTTGAGTATCGTCTATTCTCTATTCCGTATTCTGCTCTTCAGTAAGCCGATCCTATCTCTAGATCACAATAGTCCACATTCACTAGCTCAAGTGAAAGCAGTCAAAGTCAGTCGGTACATATAGTTTGACTTATTAGGTATAATCATCACATATGTGTGGGTTGCTTTGCTTGCATTATTGTGCCTGTGTAGCTGTCATCATTTCATCGAATGTCTGGGTCCTGTCTTGACTGATCCGTCTTTTTCGAAGCGTTTCATGCTATTTATTTCATGGCATTTTCTCGTCGAATCCATACCGCTCATCCTGATTGGTTAACCCAGCTCACGACATGACCTTCATAGTTAGCATATTAGCACTCCTACCTTCAGGTCGCGCCACGTCGGCTGGTCGCTCGAAGCCAATGGGATGAAGCGGTCTCACTCTGGTCGTACATTCTGCACTTGCTCGGTTTCTGGCATGATCAGGTTACATCCCCGCCTGTGTATTAATCACAGTTTGCCTGGCGAGGTCCAACGTTGGGCGAACTACCGATAACTAATGAAACAGCTCTATCAGGTTCAGGCGCAATGCCAATTACAATACCATTCCATCACAGCAGCTAAATGTTTGTCCTGGATACATTGTATTGGACTCAGTTAGATAACCACCAGTTTGACAACAGTGCTCGACTTCCATTATTAGTGACGGTAATAATAATAATAATAATAATAATAATAATAATAATAATAATACTCACGCATTATGACCAAATAAACGGTTTTTAATTGAGAAACTAGTCAATGGTGAGAAGAATCGCACCAACACCATCTGTTACCCATTTTGTTTTGCCGATGCAGTTGTCGATAAAAATCTCAACACAAAGACACTAGTTTAGGCTCGCGGCGACCTATTGACTCAGTTCAACTTGAATCTGTCTACCTACTCGCCACTATGGTCCTAGTGATGTTAAATTTTCAATGTTATATCACTTCATATTGGAAGTAGATTGGATTATAATATAAAATAATTAGCTGCCACCTGTATTATGTTGTGTTCCTACAAGGAATGCAACACACTACACCCGTTATTCGCTACTAGATCCGAGTTTGACTAATGCCAGTCTACGAATTGGGCCTAGGAGTTCACGGACAGCCCGAAAACGGACTGAGATTTCGAGATGACTATTCTCACTGAACGGATACAGAAAAGCATCACCATCGGTCTCTAATAAGACAATCTTACACACGGTCTGTCAAACCCTCGAATTTTGCATACTACATGGCCACGGATCACACAGTATTTGATCGATTCCAGAATCAGAAGAGCGGAGCAGCAACAGATAAGAACATATTCTTGAACAGTCACCAGTATCGGGACAATCAAAACTGGTTCTCGAAAAACAGCAGATTAAAAAAAATATTACAAAATTAAAAACCAAAAATCAACAATACGGCTTGTAGGTGTAGCAGTTAACAGGACAACAGTAAGCGGTCAGAAACACTACGGCAAACGGTTGTCGCGCCTCGGTCCAGTTCAACAGAGATTGCTACGTGGACAGAGACGCGGTCAGTGGATTGGCTGTACAGTCCAACTGAAGTACAAGCTTGCCACCAATCAGAATGGAGGACAGATGAAAGCACAGTGGGTTCAGTAGACAACTGGTTAACGCAGTCCCATTTCGGAGAGAAAAAGACTGACCTAAAATCAATATCACTATCACCAGATCAAAGTCAAACAATACTGATGCAATGCATTCGCGCATTTGTTCCTGTATGCACGTGCGTGCAGGTGTGTGTATGGGTCCACGTACGCGTACATGCATAACTGCACTCATGTCGCGTGCTTGGATGTGTAAATGGGTGCACATCATTATTGATCTACCTCTGAAGCCTTGGAGATTCTACACCGTCTCTTTGAAACATTCTTCTCGCCTAAATGTCAAAGTAAATGGAAATGCACGATGCTTCCTGTCGAGTTGATTGGCACTCACTACAGAGGAAGGGTTAAATCCTGATTGTCAAAGAAACTCGAGCGGCTCAGAAAGCATACAATTATATGCTCAACAGTCTATGGTTGTCGGGGTTATTGGGCGTCCAATATTGTTTGATTATCCAAATAGCTTATAAATCGAATGATCAGTTACCTGCTTCCGGTTGAATACGGTGTTTTCAGGTCGCCCGACTGCAGAAGAAAAGCGCAGAAGAGCGCAGAAGAGCGCAGAAGAACGCAACATAAATTTGTTCTCGTCCTCTTTTCCTGCAGCATCATCTTCCTCCTTCCCCATGGTCTTGACGGCACGTATGCCGTACATAGACTTGCGTCGAATATTAACGACAGGGAACTTACTCCATCCTAATTGAGGAATTATCAATCGTTTCTCGCGCACGCCGAGTTACGGTCACTACGGTAATCATAAAAATATAGCGGTTCGTGAATTCACTGACAATCCATGTCATATCTTTGTGACAGATTCTTTAGTTCACCTTTAGTTCACCTTTAGTTCACCTCGCGACCGGTTTCCGTTATCATTTTGATCGTTGTTGCCCTTCTGTCCGCAATTCATGCTGGAATTGAATAAACTGAATTGCACGGTCCCCTAAGGCAACTGAGAATCTTGCTCAGGTCACAGTGTTTCTATCGTAATAGCATAATCATAAAGCCCAAGATAAGCATGTACATATTTTCATAAGACATGAAAGTGATTACGTGATATCCTACTTACGGATCGCTTCTGCAAGCTATGTTAATGAGTTCACACGATTTGGAAGTTCCAACTGGATTGAGGGTTTTTATCAGTTTTCCACAGCACTGAAAATTGGCTTAGTTTGAGCAATTTGTTTTGTTTCTTCAGAGACCATCTCAGCTAATGATAGCAATCTGGTTACTCCATGGTGACCATTATTGTTCACGCATTATATGCAACTGCCAATTTGTCGAATATTAACTTCGGGTCTTCGAATGAGTCCATTAATGAAAACATGAACTTGGAACATGATACCTAAATCATTTTCCATTCCATCCCCATGGAACGTTTTTATCATACTCACTAACTCTTTCCTGTCAGTTTGTCAGGAACATGTCCCACTGCTGATTGTTCTGTATTCACAAACAAACAAACACTCGACTTATTTACCGACTTGCCAGTTACATTTGTTCATTTGTGAAGACAGACCAAATGTTGGTGGAAATGCCAACATGTAAGATGGAAGGTCGGTTGTTTGAGGTATACACTTTTCAACAAACGAAAAGTACTATCCGCGTCTCGTAAGAAATGATTAGGACATTACACATGAACAAAGCCGTCAACTTACACAAAAATGTTTTTTGTTGTGAATGGTATATTGTGATTCTCTTTCAAATGTCAGTCATCTGTCCTGAATTGAATTACTTCTGAATGATTTTAATGCCTTTACCTGTCTAAGAATTATGATTATGTAGTGGAAAAAAATATTCCGTTTTCTCCGAGCTCGCTTATTTTCGCAATGTGACAAGTTAGGACTTACACATGCAAGCCCAGTTAATTGGGTGACGTGTTCGTCCCAACAAAACCACGTGACTCCGTCGATAGCATACTCGTAAGCGATGTGATTCGGAGTTCGAACGTAAAAGATAAAGCTACAGTTAAATGCAATCAAATCAATACGAACTGTACAATGAACATAAAAGGTGTTTATGATTGGCTGCTGTTGAACAGGCTTTCTCCGGTGTTAGAGAACCGCTTCGGTAGTTGAATTTAATGGTAATCAGATATTTGGCGTCAGAATATCCAGGTTAACTTAAGCACTACTGACGCGGTCATGGAAAACACGATATCTCGATTTTCTAACTAGGACACACATGAGATTACCTTGAGCTTCGATTGTGTTGAACAGCGCTTGTTCGATTAACTAGACACCTCTCGTACACCTTGAGTAGATTCGGTAATAAGATTCTAAACACGATATAAATGGCAATAATGAGATTACGAAAATATTCATCAATTAAAATCGTCTATTTCCATTTTTGTCGGACATTCATATCGTCCAATGTTCGCTCCAAGCATGGTTTTCGGGGATTTTCAACCAACAGAATAACTGGTACGTTAATTTTTGGTCAAAAATCTCGTCAGCTGAATGAAAGACACAGTGTAGGTGGGAGGTACGCAGTGAGCTAGAGTACCGGTATCCAGTTCTAAACAGGTCGGATTATATTCAAATGCCGAGATGCTGAGCGCGATTAATGTATTTTCTTACTTATCGGCCGTAGGGGACAATTTGATCTCACCTTTGTCACTGACTAGACGTCTTTCGTGCCCTACTCTAAGTAACAGCATGGCTACCTTTCAAAAGCCGGGGGCAGCCAACAGCAGCCGTTGGTGATTCCCGATGATCTGAAACGTCGTATGTGCAAAGAGCAAATGGAGAATGACTTGTACGGAAGAGACAATCGGAAGGGCAAAACGGTCTATCACTACTGTTCATTATTTGGATTTGGTGCAACATGTGAACCCCAGTTTCGCTGGTCTTCTCGAACTGCCGGATTTGGAACAAAGTTGAACGTTTAGAAGCTGATCTATACCCGGGGACGGGATAAAAACTCATGATCCGGCAATCAGTTGGTTTTTTTTGTATAAGTGCGGCTTAGGGATGACAAATGCACTATCTGGTTTGGAAAAAGTTCTACTTTTCATGCTTGAAATGGTGGTACTAAATATAGAGCAGATTTTAACATGGGACGGAGATGAACAGCCAGCTTGCATTTTGACGGCTCCAACCCCAGCCCATACGGCCGAAGAGAGCAAGGGAACTTCGATAACTGAAAGCCACGTTCGAGTTCATTTGCAGGCACAACTGTACAGAAATATCATTGGAGGGATAGCTTTGGACTAGTGAACGTCGTCGAATGTTCGCTTTCTACTAATCTGATAAGTGGGTCTTAGTTGCAGGCGATAACGAAGCGGTATCGGACTACGTGTCACGTAACATGCATGTGGATTCATCAAAATGTTGTTTCAAAGATCCGGTCCCATAATTTTCTGTGAATTGCATTAACAAAAGCGTTGCAATAAAAAAGAAGCAACTCACAACCCTGAGACCTGCTACTTGGAGAAAGGGGGAGGACATGGGTAATGGGGGAGGTTTATTCACCGTGCTTCAGATCATTACTATCACACGAAGAAGAAAATATAGATAACGAAATTTCTGGCACTGATCTCCCTCCTTAAAGAGAAAGAATGCCGTAGAATTCGGTCAGGAAACTGGATATGGTTTCAGTGGGTGAGGTCAGAAATTTGAGTTTCTGACCAAATTATTACCATTGAGGAAGACAATTCATGAAAATGACTGGAGATAAACTATTGGGTGGGAGCTTGATAAATAGACGTCGATTGATTTTGACGAATCACAAATCCGTAAATCAAATCACACACCGCGACAGTTGATCACCATTCCGTCTAACAGTGCAGGCTCGATTCTCGTGCTCAAAACGATGCTAATGCCAATTCGATCATGACATCTGGAGACTGGATTATCTAGCATGCAAAAAGCGAAGTGAGTGAGCAAGGAATTGAACAAAGATTGCAAGATATAGACTCGTGTATACACACTTTGGAGCCAACGTTAAAGGTTCCGGGTCTTGGAGAACATTTACGACTAGTTAATGCTCCCAATTTGCAAGCATACCTTCCATCAATCCTGTCGTCAACCCAATCTACTGAGCCGTATATATTCACACTAGCCTTGTAAACGAAGAAAAAAGGCCGGTGACGTTCCCCATGCGGAGAGGACTGGAGACATTTGGGCTAGCAACCAATTGCAGGTGCCCACATCACAAATGGAGTGTAGAGCCCGCATTTGGTTTTCGTCCTTTCAGTCAGGATGTCAGCCGATAGCACGTTGAAAGGAAAGCATATGCTATTTCTTCTGAACTGATCGGGAGATCCTGTCTGACAAGGGCGTTAACCTGCTCCATCTCAAACTAACCATTTCTTTCAAACTGACGAAATAATTAAAACAAAATTCCACAAACGCAAAGTCCTGTTATTTTGGTTAAAATTCACGAAGTCAATCGAACTAATTAATTTCAGTGTAGTCGAGAATAGCAACGATACATGCGGAATTATCGTTTGTCATTTGCTTTGCCGCAGTCATGAACACGGGATAATGTAATAATCGCAAATTGTTTTCAATTCAAAATGAAGTGTATACAAAAAGAAGTGGGGCAAAACTTATAGGAACGTATTGGGAAACGGCACCTGTGAAACGATAGCAAACATGCACTTGTTCAGCTTCATAACAATATTGTTACCAAAGGTAGTAGTAGTAGTAGTAGTAGTAGTAGTAGTAGTAATAGTAATGGTAGTAACAGTAATAGTAGTAGAAATGCAAAAACTGGCGGTGTGTAGTATTTTCCCCAGTAATCCTAACATGTCTGGTTTACAGATGATAGTGCAAAAGAACCCGAAATCAAAATATTCGTCGCTTGATGGTGGTTGCCGGACAGAATCGTCCAATATGCACGTTTTATCCATCCAAAAATTGGGACTAGGTTGGCGCCGAAAGGCTATGAGCATTCTGGCTATTGGCGGTTGCTTCAACCCAACGTAACAAATTCAGACCGTCCGAATTCCGCCAATCCGCAACTAGGCCCGTCAACCGTTAGCGACGGGCAACCTCTTGAACGCTTCACTCCGGTTGAGAACGATTGATAGTTTTGTGGCTTAGTATCAATAGCAAATTTCTGCCGGTTACCAAAAAATTAACCTCCTCTGTGCTACTGATTTTTGGGTTTTTGTGCTTCCAGCGTTACTTCTCCCATTCCACATTTTCAGATTGATTGTAGAGCGTCTGATGCTACTGCGATCCACATAGGACACAGGACTGCTACTCATTGGACGGCCGAAGTCCACTTGAAACTGACAGGGTGGCCCGTTAACCCGGATGTTGGCGAAGAAGCCGTTTTTCAAGCCACGGTGCCAAAACAGTTGACAGTGGCATGGTAACTTAACGAAGGTATGGTAATGGATGGACGGATATGCTTGCATGAAGAGCGGCAATAACCGCGAAACCAATCGTACACTTCCAGGGGGGATGTTTTCTATACGTTCGTGTGCAAAATCTAATGCGGACAAATAAGTAATAACGTTTTCCGGGGAAGCCAGTGGCGTCTAAATCAATATCTCGCAATTTCCCGGTCCACAACAAGAACACTACCGGCTATTGGCTTGCTGACTGTCCAGATAGGTGAAAAATAATTGGTTATTTTACTACCCCAAATGATCTTATCACCGCAGTGTGCTAGCAGTCTCACCTAAGTCGCGCATATTTGGAATGCTAGCTCGTAACTTGTGGCCAGTTACCATTGTCTGTCGATTGGGCCAAATTAGCTGAACCGTTCTCATTCATTTGTGACGCAGACAACAGCTGGCCGAAGCACATGATAAGAAACGGGCTAATTACATCAGAGCATTTGCTGCAACGTGTGTACATAAATCAAAGGACTCACTGGGCATATTGTTTGGCTCTATTGACAATAGCTAACTTCCGACCCAATCTAACCAATCACTTTGCGAGCGGAATAATAGTCCTACAAGTATATTTTCCACACCAAAGGTAGTTTACTTCTGCGCTGGGGGAGATTTTTCGCTTTCATATGAAATCAATATATAATCAGAATGTGTAAACAGAATGTTGACAACCATCCACTTTGATACTAATTAATCCATAACAAAGGGCCCGGATGAACTGAATACGTGATCTTATAGTTGTCGATTTTGACATTCGTTTAGTTTTCAGCTCAGAATATTTTCAGTGACTTGAACGGATTCTTAAATAGAAGAATCTTTTTTAATTGACATTCCTTCAATGGTGCTCAACTGACTAGCATATTTCAGTGTGAAACATCGATAAAAACCAGACGGAAGAGTAATTTGGGTTCTTCGTTTACGTTGTTTCAAGGTCAAGGTCATCCAACGAGGACTAGTGATCTGTAGAGTTTATTTACTGCTTAAATCAAACCACTTCCTTTTTGAAACTGCAAACACTAACTTGCAAGTTATTTTTATTTACATTTGTCACAAAATAAATCCCCGAGTACATATCAACAAAACAACAATGATTTATCGTGTGAAATTCTGTTGAATGACTTATAGGTTTCATTTCCTCAGCATTATAGGTATTAATGAGATAGACTTATAGTCGATTGAATCCAAACTAGTTGGGCATTAAAGGGAAGGAAAGCGATGAGCCGCATTGTTTTTAGATTTTCCTATTTGTTAATCGAGTTAGTTGAGATTGTTAGATGAGATTGTAATGAGCTCCACCAAAAGCGTTGTACTTTGACTAGTACCGTCCCCGGAACCTGTGATCTACGTCAGAAATATTACTATCCCAAATTACGATGTCTGGCATAATTGAAGAATATATCGCAGCACAAGCGAATTACAAGCAGCAACTTACAGAGTGCACTACGAAAACCCAAAAGGTCTGAAATGGGAGCAAACCGGAAATCGATAATCTCTCACCTTAAACGTGAACTTGTCCAAACGCCAACTTTGCACGGTCAGTCAGGATTGCGTCAGATGCGAAATGAACGACATGCCGTTGAATTTGAGCTAACTGAGTGATGCAAGATTTGGTCGAATTTGAACATATGATGACCTTAATTTTCCACTTGGTTGGACAAGTGGGTCAGAGGATGCCAAGCGAAGGAGACAATGGTAGATGACACACAGAGTCCAGTGTTGTATGTAATGAGAAAGTCGGCGACACGTTTCGTGTGTCCCCGGGTAACGAGTGCAAGACGAGAACAAAAGGATCACCGTTCATGAATGGGATATTTGTTCGCATCGACTGAACTACGGCGCCTGCACTCATCGATAGTGGACTAGATTAGTGATCGTCGCTCTTGTGTGCAGCTGTGCAACATTACCAAATCGGTTTTTCATGTAAGTAATACACGACTACTTGCGTATAATGATTTCCCTGACTGGCTGTCCTTCGGACTCCACTCTCAACATACAAACATCCGGACATCCGGTTAACCAAACATCTGAGAACTACCAGACTAAATTATTACATTCTGACATTACTCATTAAAATGAACACTATGGATCATTATTGCTGAGGGAAAACTGCACAGATGAATAAGATCCCAACCGCAGCTAGTTTGATCACTACAAAAACTAAAGCGGAAAAAACGAACTGCATGACGAGCGGCCTCTAGTTTTTCTCGTAATGCATAACGTCCGTCAAATTATCTGCAAGTTCGCTTAGAAATATACTCATTGTGATCAAGCGGATAAGAAGGCGGCGTTTGGGCGTGAAGGTTGTGGGTTCGAATCCTCTCACCACCGGTCAACTCCCCCACCTGAAGACACTCAAATGACTGCGGCCGCCTTCCTGAAAACGATGTGCATTATGACTTAATTAACAAAGAAAATGAAATTCTTCCCATTTTCGTTTTCCTGTTTCTTAGATATACTCGATTGTCTCTACTTTACTTACCAATGTAACCCCTTTTTCTCGGTTTATCTAAATCAGTCCTATTCAACACAAAGCATTTTCTGTTTCGGATAAATGTTACTTTTTCTTCGTTTTTATCTATCACTGAACATTCGACGATTTGTAAATTTTACTCATTTTAGAAGAAATTCACGTTTAGTTGCCTGATATCAGTTCGATGTGCGAAAGGGAGCACCTTACCACGCCCAGGAAGGTGGAACTTGGAAACCCAATCACAAAACTAATTTGCACCCTGCGTACACTTTGTCCGTAAAGGTTCCGTTCTGGCTAGTCCTCCTTCAGATTGAAACTCTTTACCGCATGCATAACGAATCAGTCTGACCACAGAGTCCCGGATTCGATCTCATTTGCTTTTAGTTGCATTTAAAATCTTTCGACATGTGTACTTTGTCCTATTCCACGACGGTTTAAGGCAATGGTAAAAAATTGATTCGGTCCGAATTGATCTTGGAGCATTTGGGCCGTGCGTCTCATTTTAGTATGGAGAACGGAAAATCGTGGACAGAGCCCAGTAGTCGTAAACACTAGTGTTCCATTTGAGCAAAGCACGTGATCGCCGCACGTAGTTTTCAGTATTAGAGGCTATTTCTAATGCAGCTTTGTAATCTTCGAAGAATCACGTGGGTAATTTCCATCACCACCACTAACGTAGTCACCATCATCACTACCACCACCGCCATCTTCGTCATCATCATTATCAACTGAGAACGGGTCATCGCAACACTGAATACTTACGGCCCCACACTCGGACTGAATTGGTAGTTTCCACCTCAAAATAGTGCGAGACAGACAGTGTCACAGAGAACGGGAACAGCGAAAGGAATCTGGGATATAAATTATGCATAATCCCATTGCCCTGATCTCTGGATCTACTGGTGACAGGTTTTGGAAGCGAAAGAAATGACGAGCACACGCACGCACACGTACACGCATACACAAGCAGAAACAGACAGATAAAACAAACAAATTCACACACTGCTTTCGTCACAATCAACTGATTGACTGTTGACTCGCAACAATATTGCGGCCAAATTTATCCCAAATATTTGCACTTTATTTATTAGAAGAACACATTTGTGAATCTTGTCGGTACACGCAAATAGGAAAGAAAGATGAGTCAATTAGACCAGTCCGATTGCAATCAAAGATTTTTATTTACCTATCTAAACGAAGAGTTCAGTAATTAAAGCCTAAATTAAGGTCCAACTGTCAAAGGTCCAAAAAGTGAATAGATGTCATTGTTTCAGGAACAAATGATGTAAAGAGTGTATCGAAAAATCGAAGCGCTACGTATTGGTCTTTAATTGTGAATGATACAATGTTAGTAACACAACGTTGTTGGTAGATGTAATGCGCCAATGTTTCGACTACCGTGGATAGTCTTTCGCAAAGCAAGTTTTTACTTCATTGGTTCTGTCTTTTCTTGCTGCGCGTCCTTTCACTGGCTGCGCTATAGTTCTGTCATCGTTATTTCGTTGAATTACTTTCAGGTATTTGGTTCCATTACGGTCTTCGTTCGCTGCTACAACCAATCGGAAATAATTTTGTTCAAATTCCGTATTGTTTCTTGACATGGACTGGGATCACGCATTGCTGCACCTCAACGATCTAGTAGATCTAAAAGAGGCACTCGTGCTGGATGGCAAGGTGCTTTCAAATGCACCCATCGGGCCAAGATGCCTATTCCGCCATTGTTGAGTACCGACATCCGCTCTCTGTTTACGAAAACGTCGGATCTGTCCCTCGCATTTCAGTCACCAATCCATGTTCACACGTGTGTCATCTGCATACAAGAATCGTGGTTGAATTCGGATATCGCTGATTCACTCGTGTCGACAGATAGTTGCGGACTCCATCGGCAGGACAGAGATTCGGAAAAGAAGAAAACCGGAGGTGGTATGGCAACATACATCAACTCCTTCTGACTTGGCAAGTCCGAAGTTGTTTATACTTACTCGCTCATCGGACATATTGTCATCCCAGGTTTTCTTGCCATACCAGTACAATCATAACGTGCCCATATATCGCCCCTGTTAACTCGCAACACAATATCACATCTGTTTTCGACTTTCCCAGCATTTATTGTTCCTCTTCTTGACGATAGTGTGCGTATTATGGTAGGTGATTTCAATCAGACATCTACCCTGCCACTGACTGTGTTTGACCTGATTGACCTCTGCGTTTCTCCCAACAGAGGCGGCTGCATTTTAGATAAACTTATTACCAACCACCCTGATTTATTTTCCCTGAAACTGCGTGCTTTAATTTCAAGTAGTGATCATTATTTGCTTCTGTTAAGACCCAATATATACTCTAGGTCAACTTTCCATTTCTTCAGGCGGGCAAATCAAATCCAAGTTCGCCTCCATAACTTTTCACACAACAATCCTACTCTTCTTCAGAAATCTCTTTCACTCGCATCTGCCTGTTTCTCTTTTGAACCCCTGCTCAATGACAATGTCAAACATCTTTGCAGAGACGACCAACACAATCTTTGATATCTGCTGCTTCTCAGAGACATTATTCATCACAAATGGCCGTATCTCCACCCGGAAACTGAAATCTCTAAGAAGACGCAAAGAGCACTTCTACGAATCTCGCAATAACTCAGGCGTGCAGTATATTCCCAACCTAATATAGGTTGAAATCAAACGCACAGGCACTACATTCGCAAGCCAACTCATGAGTGGTAAGAATAATCGATTCCTATAGTATGGCGTTAGACTGTTGTGTGGGATGGAAAAGAGGCACGTGAAATGTTCTGCGGATGTCGACAGCATCAACCATGCTTTCATCCATCCTTTTTACTTACACCCCAATCATATTCTAAAGGCGTGATGATATGACAGTTAAACGTTTTTCTAAGGAAGAGGTGCTCGACATTCTGCGCACCACTAAAGCTACCACAGGGGTTGGTCCTGACAGTCTATCCTCAGCTCTTTTAAGGCATGGTTCTACGGCTCTGACAGATGCATTCACTTCTCTGATTAACTCATCATTAAGCTCGTTTCCTATCCCTGACTGCTGAAATCCCGTCACTATTATCCTGGTCCCAAAATCTGTCAGTTCTACTGACTTAGCAAAAGGCTATAGCCCCATCGCCTTAACATCTTCCAACCTTAAACTGACGGAGCGTGCTGTACTAAAGCGCATGCGTTTTTCTATGAATCCTCTTGACGACCCATTTCAGTTTGCCTATAAATCTAACAGGTTCACTTTGGACGCTGTCGCCTCCCTCATTCACATTTGTAAGTCCTTGGACGCATCGATCAAATCTGTGTGTTGCGCCTTTCTAGACTGTTCGCTGTCA
Source organism: Fasciolopsis buskii (assembly GCA_008360955.1). Taxonomy (NCBI): domain Eukaryota; kingdom Metazoa; phylum Platyhelminthes; class Trematoda; order Plagiorchiida; family Fasciolidae; genus Fasciolopsis; species Fasciolopsis buskii. The sequence continues at coordinate 35,753 of LUCM01001123.1, read as the reverse complement.
TCTGATTCGTTCCCACAGTCTCTCTTATTTCAAAAACTGTAAAGATTCGGTTGACCCACGCCTTTATTAGCATGGCTGTCTGATTACTTTAGAAATCGAACCCAATGCGTACGGGTGAGAGGTAAAACTTCGAAACCGTTAATTAATGACTCAGGCTTGTTACAGGGTGTTGTTTTTCGCCGCATCTCTTCTCTATTTATATTAGTGACTTGTCAGCCAGCTAATCATATCATCGGTTTAAGTATGCTGATCATGTCACCTTCTCTCAAGCCGTTTTGAGCAATGATGATTTTTAACGGTTTTCAAAGGTTTTGTCATTTCTAATCAGGTGGCTTCGGCACTACGAGGTGAAACAAACCGGCGTCTCCCACTTTGTATTGTTTCAGTCCTTCTTCACTGTTCTTCCGTCATTGTTCCAGGTTTACTTAAGAAAGACTTTGAAATTCTTCTCCGAGGGCTATCGGTTATTAGCCGGGTGTCCTTCGTACCACTAATTAGATGATATGATCAACTCTTATCGACGTGTGAGAAATTCGCTCACGAAATTCTTTCTGATCCCACGCATCTTCCGCACAACGTTTTTTCAAAGTGCTGCTCTCATATTTCTACTCGATCCGCTTTTCGTTCCATACCTTCTAGGATCAATGTCTATAGGAACTCCACTATCCCATACTTAGCACGAAATTTGACTAATCGTGACCGGGTTTCAGCCGAATTCCTGAGCAGCCTATCACGATGAGCTCTGATTATTTCGCGTTGAGCTTTGTTCTCCATATTTTTGCGAGGTGATTGGTGTATGTTTTTTTCTCATTTCTATTCTTGACCCCCAATTTTTGCCGAAATGTGACATTATTTTTTGCACCAAAAATTTTATACAATACAATACAATACAACACAACACAATACAATACAATACAATACAATACAATACAATACAATACAATACAATACAATGAATAATGTTTTTTTCTAAGACTTCAGTCATATTAACCCGTTGATATGCAATCGATTCAAAATATTCCTACCAACTGTAAAGGCAAACAAAAGACCAAGTTTGTCATTCTCTGCCGTCGCGCTACTTACCCGGTCATTATTGGGCTGTCTGAAATCAGCTTCATCCAAGTCCCATTCCGTATGCGTCTGATTTTAAAAGTACAGAATGGTTTTCACGAAGTCTTAACCACTACGCCTAGGATGTAGATCGCGGAAGTTTTACCTCCCGTTGTGCCTATTCACCGGCAGTGTCACCTAGACTGGCGACGAAACGCTTGTCACCTAAGCACCAAGCTCAAACAGTGAGGACTTTTATGTAAACCGTTAACCTTCATTATGACCAGCATCATTCTTCAAAGATGAACTGAATTGTGCCACATATTCAGCTTTCATTTTTGTCTGACTTAACTATCCGGTACTTGTTTGGGACAGGACACGGAGAACTAGTATTGAAATCCTGTGGTAGGTATGTTCGACTCTGAGCCGTCCAGCTTTGCATTACTGATAATTAAAGAAGGTAATATGAATGCTATGCCCTGACAACCTGGGACAAACTGACTATGCGATAATCTGCTTAATGATGTTACCGGTGGACCGAATCGTAATTATATGAAAATTAGCCTCTCTCCTGTAACGGCATTATTTCGAATGAATTCGGCACTCACCCTAAAAGATTTTTAGGGAAAATCCGATGCACTTTATTTCAACCTTAGCAGGATAACAAATCACGAATAGTAAACTTTAAATAGTCGGCCTAGCAAAAGTTTTGTCCCAAGGGGTTTGCACAACCACTACCAGTTTTCTCGGTCATTCAATCGAACGGGTACTAATTTCCTGTGAACAAATTCCCGAACACATCATATTTCGATGTGTGTAGGATTCTGTCTTTGTGATTCGTCAGCTTCGCTTCCATTTTCGTCAACGTATCAGCATCATGTCGTCTGGAAGCGAGTGTCGTCTGTTCGAATCCAGCCCTGTCCATCGCGTTCTCATGTGCTAACCCGAAACTGACTTTAGTGTTCCTTCTTGAAATCCAACATTCCACTATTTAATGAACCGGAATCGAAGAAATCGTACTGTTAATATTATCGAATGATTCGTGCGTCCGCGATTTGCCTAATGAGTACCCAAGTAAATCTCGTTTATATAATAACAAGTTTGTATTCAACGTGTCCTGGTGAACTGGTGTACATGTTGTAAGCTTGTCCTGTTTATTGATGTCTGAATTCACTTATGCACAGAACGGGAACCATAGAATGGCATGGATTTGTGATACTAAACAACTTGTCCTCTTCTGATTAGTATAAGCATTAGTAGTAGTATAAATAGTAGTAGTGGTGGTGATAGTCTCATAGGTGGCGGTAATATGGGTTTCATTATTATCATTATTACTACTACTAGTAACTCTGGTGCGGTTTTAGTTTACGGCTTTCTGATTCCATCTCCAGAGACTTCCGGCATACCAATTATAAACACCCGTATAGTTTCAAGCCTTTCAATCCCACCGTGCACGGCAATCGACTTGACTGCACTCGCTTGGCCAGCCCTGACAACCGGTCTCGAGTGAGACGCATATCATGGGATGCCTTATGTCATATCAATCCCGTCGTTTTGCTCCGTGTACAATTTCAGTTGACCTGTTTTAGATTAGAATCTACCATTAAAGCGAATAAATAGTCTCACTTACATTATTTTCACACGTTATAGGTACGAAATCGCTGTGTTGGTGACATTCAAATTAGCCGCCTAATTAAGACTTTCGTTCTCTTTTACCCTGATGATCCAAACAGGCTGACGAATCCCAAAATGGAGGACGATTCGAGGAACGATTGCCTGTCACATGTGACTGGTTTGACCGCATTTGAAAACCTGTCTCGTTTTTGGACTTTTGCACACCCTCAAACACAATGACCGTCGTTAGCACTTGTGCTATTTTCGTTAATGAACTTCGTCCTGCAATTTCATGTTCTTTCATGGATTACTTTGACTACGTCTGTTCTGATAAACTACCCAAGTGTTCCGGTCAGTGACAAACATCCCCAATTCAGACTGCCAAACACTCCACGTATGGGTAACTCAACTGTTGCTTTCTCTTGCTATGAGTCTGCTTCCTGAACATAACCTAGCTTGTCTATCACAGTACTAGGAACCATCTAACGCACACAAACTCCGTTACTCCTTATGAGCCCATTCAAAACTGTCTTTTGTGCGGGCAAAAGAAGAATAATGCGGGACCTTATGTTGAGGTTTAAGATGTGTACCATGTTGATCTTCTTGCTTATTAAGCTCCAGCTCACCAGATTTTCTCTTTCCCACTTTGGAGATTCCTCCAGGACGAGTACTACCCCGATATACTACGAGATTACTATTTAATATCTGAGCCGACTTTAAACTGGACACAGATACCGGACCTTAGAAATCAGGTGGTTGTTGAATTCTCGTTTGCTAGGATCCAAATTCTGATTGCTAGTGACCTATTTCGAGTGATAAGAGAAACAATAGCGAGCTAAGAACCGTTTCCAGCACCAGAAGCAGTTTTCGTGAAATAAAGCAATATCGTCTGGGATGACCAAATCGTTTCCACGTAAGATCCACTGGTCATTCCGTCATTAACAAGAATTCATTGAAAACAAACACGCATTTAAATCCGGTGTTCGGAAAACAACTGAATTGGATGCCGGCGGGTGAGTCAGGCTTTCATCATCTCACGTTCTTGAGACTTATGTTGCAGGTACACTGATATTTCTGTTTTGTTAGATTAATTGGTAACACACTTGGCCTGTTGACATCTTCCTTGAACCCCATTTTCCAAGGATTCAGATTGCAGATCCTCTCGGACAGCACCAAGTTCTGTGGCGCTTAACGCGCTTTCGATCTTTATGTATTATCTATTACTCCTTTTGTTATGCAACATTATTACAGCTCAGTCATAAACATCTATTTCAAGAGTGGTAATAAAAATTGTAACTGTTAGTTCATATCCAAAAGTCGAATCACCAACTAAAAGTATACGCCTATCTTGTATATAATTAGGCACCAATTTACAAAACTGAATAAGTCGACTGTTCTAGAAAACTTTTGTTAGGTACTGAGCGTTTTTGTGAAGTCAAAAACGGGAAATCTTTTTCCGTAAAAGACTACTGGAAATCGTCCCCAAGAGTTTGACGTAGCTGTACCCTATTGTACGTCGATGCAATCATTAGCGCCACCGTGCAAATATGTATTCTCCCGAATCCATAGACTACAGGATAGCTCACATGCGCGACGCGAACTCATGTACCGCAGAAATATTGGTCAACTATGGGTAGAAATTTGTAAGGCCACGGTCGTGCTATTCTTGCCGCACGCATACACGCATGCACACACGCGGGATGGCTTGTGCATGAGTAAAGACAGGACCGTTAATCGACCAGTCGGTACACGTACGCACTAACTAATAAGTATCTCGGGAAGTTGCATGTGTCAGATGAATTTCTGGTCGGTGTGTTTGGATTATTGTCCATGTGACGTCAAATGCAACCATCCGCTGTTGCACCGACTTCATTCACGCCCGATTGACCGGTCGGTATTCAGCTCACACTGTACTCACCGGTCACAAATCGGTCAGCGTGATTAACTCAAAAGTGCGGCATGGCACTGCTTCCACCCTGTCCTCTGCAGGAAATTATATGCCGTTTGGCAAACTGAGTAAGTCATTCAAAGCTGTCGGGTTGCTCGGAAGGAATGATGGACGTTTACTCCACTTTTGAACGTTGCAAATACCCAAAATAGGCAGAAAAATGCATCACTTGTTGAAACACAAAATTCGACGAAACAACCTAGCCTACTAGCACAATTGTCGACAAGGCCGTCCAAAATTAGCTTATCTGTATCGAGGAAGGATAATGTAAATCCACCAACTTGATCACTGCTACTACTGGTGGCCCTACTAATACTACTGCTACTACTACCACTGCCACTACTACTACTGCTACTAATGATAACAATAATACTACTGCTATTGATAATCAGCGAACCTACTTGTCTCATACGAAATTTACAGTCCCTGACAGAGGGCCATGACAGTATGCCTGTCAAATGGAGAGATGGCCGGCGATATTGTCGTGCATATTTGGACAACAATCGCCGAATGGGTTGCCTGACAGACCTGTGTTCAGAAATGAAGCGGCCAACGTGAGCCATAACCCAGTTGGAATACATGTCAGCATCAGACATAACAGTATGGCTGTCTAGGGGATACAAGGTACAGTAGGAGGAGTCGGACACGGTAAATTCACAGGAAAACTCCTCGACGGTGGCCGGATTTCGTGGACGGAAAGACCTGACTAACGCAGTCTCAAGTTGGGAAAGTGAGGGAGAATGGGAGGCAAGTAGTCCGAGGATTGATGGAGACGTTAGATATCCACCCAGAACCGTGATTAGGCCTATCCATTCAATGTAGTTTGCACAAAAGAATGTCACTCATTAACCGGCCAGAAGAGAAAAGAAAGCCGGCAAAATGTTCCGTTGAGCATCGACTAGAGATGAGCTACGATTCCTGTTCAGGCACCTTCAAATCAGTAGTTGATGCCCTTTTCCTGACAACAAAAAAAGAAAGAACAGGCCGCTATGGCTCAAGTTCAATGTAGTAAGGAGCACACAAGTATTGCAACTAACCATGTTTTCGGTGCTTGCAGTGGTGAGATGGAAAATTCTGCATCAGCGTGGTGGGTTTGCATGCAGGTCATGTGATGCAGTCCAGCACAGCTTCACGCCTGTGTAGAAAAACAGCCAATGAGAATAGTAATGACAAGAGGCCATGAAATCCAAGCATTCCACAAAGCTGATTGGACGGAATGGATTCCGCCAATCGGAATATTCCCAAAATTGTACATGAACCCATGAGCTGTAAATGCAACCTGTTTCCGTTTCGTTGTGATCTTCTTGTTGACTTCGTTCGTGCAGCTTTGTATAGAAGTTAATTAAGTGCTTATTGTTAAGTCATATCCACTCATTGCTGTGAGTGATCGAACTCTGTGTACTAATTACGCGTTCAAATACTGCAGCTATCGGATTCATTCACCACAAGCTCAGCTTGTTCCGGGAAAACTAAAAACAAAACCGAAATTAGATGTTACCAGACTGAGAAATGACTCGATGAACATGGGAAACTACGGAGAATCTACAATCCAATACTGTACAGCTTGTTACACTCGATTTCCAAGGTCGCTTTGTTATTCACACGAGCAAAGTTGGAAATTTAAACCAACAGGAATGACGGTAAAATTTGGGCGGATTCTGCTTTTAGATTGGTTGGTTGAACTAAGCCAAAAGTTAATTATCCTTCCCACTGGCTCTTTACCCATTGGTTTTATTGCAGTAAATTTTTTTCGTTATTGGTAGTATACCAACGTGCAGTCTATGCGTGAGAAGTTATCAAGCCGAAATAATTCTTTACTGGTCTTGAACGTTTTAGAAGTCAGTGGTTCCTAGTCTAACTAAATGGCAATCAATTGGTGTGAGGGACAGAAGTGCATCATCAAAAGTGATTCTTTTCGTTTTTTTGACTCAAGTTTGTAGCATTCACAAAGGAGCAGCACATAAAATAGTATTATTGTGAGTTGTCAGAAGTAATAGGTGAGTGTCTTTTAGAATGACACGGAATCACTCGGAAGACCCTTGTGTTTGTCAACGATTGTCCCCTCATAAACCATCTGCCATTCCCGCGTAAAAGTACCGAGCCTCAGTCACCTCTATAACTATCCAACAATTCCTTTCTCCACTCCCCTTAGGCCTAGCAAGAACACCTATGTGACACAAACTGCGTTCTGTTCGAGGAAGTCAGTCGTATACACAGGAATAACGCAGGCATATCCACGCCTTCGGGATTGCCGTATATTTCATTGATTTTTTGAGTCATTGACTGATTGGGTCGCCTTTTGGTCTTGTCATGAAAAATTGATTTCTATTGTCGATTGGCTGGCGTCTATTATGCGGTTTACTCAGTTTGCTTTTTTGTTGTCTTACCACTCAATTACAATGCAGCGTCTCTTGGCGACTGGCAGCCAATCACAGCGAGAGGGTCTTCTACTTTCGCGGTCGGAACTCGCACCGTATTTGACATACACAGACAGAGTCGATAGGTTGAGTTGATTGCTTTTTCCTTGCGCGTCGCGGTTCATCATCTCGACTGATTTCGCCCAAGGGTTAATACCATCTTAGACAATCGATCCGTTATTGAAGGAGGCTTGTGTGTGCACTCTTTGAGCCAGCAGAAAGCCCGCAAATTTGTCAAGTCGTCTTCTCCTCCAATGTAGTATCTCCAATATACGACAAAGTTGACTTGAACTCGGGCACATTATGTCGCTTTACCCAAAAAAGGAAGCTAATTTGAATGACTGCACTATCTCTGCCGGGGTAAAAACAAACAACCGTGGTCCATTGGTATTGTAATTTGAAAAATCCCAATACGATGGCAAATGGTGGTGAACGGTATTTCCGAATGCCGTTCCGTTTTACTCGGTTTTATCGTGCACTTCCAAGGATCCAGGCGCGACCATTTGCTGAAACATTTTCACACACCATGTGACACTGTGTTTCCACTCCGTCATATAGCACGGATAACTTGCACAAACCAATGCGAACAAATTATCTCTATATTTTTTTTATTTTTTCATGCTATCTGCAGTACTGCCGCTCCATCTCGTAGCGCTTTTACACGCCGGAGGAAGAATGTTAGTCGTTATTATTCACCGCATTCCCCTGTGAAATGTATGTTCATAGATACTCCTGGTCTTTACTTTCCTCACTAATGAAACCAAAAGGGTACACGTTTTTCAGGAAGGACGTTGTGGTCAGCGGAGGACTTCCGACCAGGGAAGTTCACTGGATATTAGGAGGAATCGAACCCGCGACCTTCGAAGTGGAGCTTCGTGATTTTGACCGTCCGTCGGCAGAAGGAAATTGGAATGAGCCTAAGCCAGGTTTTTCTTGCACAGAAGTACAAACTCCTCAGCGGACAGCTCATTCGGATTAGTCGTACGGACGCTGAATCATCGGGACAGAAAATAAAAAAGTTAATACTTGTACCGGAGCGCTCGAAAATATTTCAGTCGAATAGCGAATCCAAAGTTCACCTCGGAAATCGTTACTTCACGTCACACTATCTATTTACCGGGATGGGAAAGGTGGCTTGATTTCCCCCGGGTTAGACTACACTCACCGGCCCGTCACCCCTTATACACACACCCCCTAACTGCGTTTTCACACTTCATACTTCAACTCACTTAACAGTCAGACAGAAAGATGAACCTGATTTATACCTCCCCTGTCATGGACACTAGCGCTTTCCGACGGACTGTCACTGATCGATCGAGCTCTCGATAACTGCCACTTGGAATGCGTTATGTACGAACATCATACCTGATCTTACCCCTCCGATTCGGGATGTATGGGCCAGGTTCTGACTTGAATTATGACAATTATTTTAACCTAATCACACACAATTCGAGGTTGGATTTCACCCAACAGAAAGTTACCGAAAATTCTTTCACGTTTTTCTCCTTTTTTATGAGCTATTATTCATTTGTGTAGGACTTATTGATTGATTGGTATGATAATCTAATCAGGCAAATTCTATTGTCAGTGCGTATAGACATAGTGTGAAGAAGTTGTCACAATTCTGCATATTAGGCAAACGGTGTTCTCAATAATGATTCTGCTCATAGCACATCACAATCAGGCAACTGTTAGCAGTTTCATATGAATCAATCTAAGCTGGCCACAAATGAGATCAAAACGAGGTTGAAGAGGAATCAATTTTAATTTCAACACGAGAATATGTATACCCGGGAAAAACAACAAGCTGCGGTACCATTTTAGGGCTACAGATCAGCGGTCATCGTCGTAAGGAGCAATCCAATCAGACAGTATACTAATCACAATAAGAAACAATGCCAGGCGTGCACAGAGCGACCAAATCCCAGAATAGTTTGCGAAAATATTGAACAGCTCAAGGTCAACTATAGCTGTACTGGGGTCATTCAGTTGAGCTCCTTCTTCAGCGTACGCCAGTTCGTGGGCATGGACAACATTCAGTGACTAAAATCGGAAGCTCCAGCTGTTCCGGCCGTGCTTTGTAGCCACTGAATTCTTTTGTATGGTGTCCACTCTGAATCAGTAGAACGAGGAACTCATTGCATTTCAGAAATGGTTAGCTAAATGAAAACAGTATTTTGTTTGACCGACCAATTTTCGGAATCCAATCTCAAATGACAAACTTTAAGTCAGGCAGTCAAATTTCCACTGGAGAAGGACCAGACTGGAGTTTTTCACTTCTGCATATCTACCTCGTCATTGTGGAATGCATCAAGATGATCATCAGTTTCTGTTTTTAACTTTCCAGGTTCACTAATAAGTTCTAGTGAGAGTCAGACTCAGGTCAGTTGTTTCCCGAGGGTTCGATCGACTAGATGATCTGAGTTTTGTACGTTGCCACTGAAAACCGAGAAGCAATCTATCAAGCAAAAATACTGCCAATTGAACACTTTACTGGTAGTGAACTATGAAATGTATACATGGAGAACGTATTATCCAGGTTGTTGGAATATGGAAGATAAGGGGGAAAAAAAGACGTACTTTCTAGAAATATAAGGTCCCATTCAGAAGGAGGCCGCTGGGGTAAGATTTATTCAAAGATTGTTCGTGCTGTGCCATTCCGATCCAATTGAACGTATGCGAAACTAAGTGAAACGAACATATTCGCCAATATGAGGAGCTTAGAAATGATCAAGAGGAAAACATGGGGACAAAACATCGGTGGAATTATATGGCCGGATGTTACAAGATCAAGAATAGGTTTCGAAGATTTTGTTAATACCAGCGCAGTTTACACGATGGATTGGTTCGTGCACCAATAAATTTATCACAACCCGTTTCCGTGTAGATGTCCTGGTATCGCAATTAACCAATGAATACAAATGTGACGGATAGGCCTCGATCGTGTCATTGTCAGGTCAAGCGAAAAATGAGTAGTGGCCATGGGAAACGGGTGCAAACATTTTACATTCTGAAGCAGTGAATCTTTCTGATCAATTTGACTGGAACGGATAAATGGTGAGGTTTGTGAGATGCGACTATTTGATCTATTCATCTCAATCGCGCATGTAGAACATGTGAACTTAACCTCGAATGGGACGAGGCTCAATCGGATGGAAAACAAACAGATCAGGTGAAGAAAAAGAATTCTTAACGGGGACTCTCAGGGCAAACGAATACGCTGATTATTTTGTGGAGATTTACAAAAGGAAACGATCCAAAGCTAATTCAGTCGGCTTGGTGGAGAAAGAGTCATAATCACCCGGCCATCCAAGGGTGATCATTTATTCAGTGAAATTAGCGAAAACCTCAATTGTTCACTAGTACGCATCTACTTATCTGTTAGACTGAACGTCCTGCACAGTCAGTGGACTAAATCGGACAGACGATCGACAAAATTGCCCGATATAAACGCCTCTCATAATTTACCCGTCCACCTGCAATTACGGTGACACATACACAGGCAGAACGGATCGGTGCCTCGGTCAGTGAATGAGAGGAGAACGTACCCAAGTGGTTGGGAAGACGGAAAACAAGAAAAGAGAAATTTGGCCTCGTCGGTCGCGAACAATCGCATGACTTTCGGTCGCTCGACTGATCCGAGCCGAGCTTTTCCGGTGTTTCTACTGAACTGCAACCCATGACTGATGAGGTCTTATTACCCAACTGACTGCACCCACCACGATGAAGGTAAAAACAAACGACCCACAAAGTGAGTCCAACCTGCCGTTAGACAATCGGATTTTGCCAAAAATTTTCGTGGATTCGTCGACACTGCTTGGTTTCCGTCTTGCTGCTCCTCGTCGGATTCTGCCGTGAATTAACATGCTTCGCCATATTTGTTCAACCTTCGGACTAGACAGTGGAGAATGACTTAATAGGTCTTTAAACTCCAGTGATCGACCCGGCCAACAGAGTAAAGCTACGAGACGCACTTGTACGCTTGTCCGAAGATAAGAAACATGCGCAATGTGTACTGTACAAACTGGCAAGTACTCTAGTTCCGTTCGATATGTACATTGCATCTGCAGATTCTAAAGTAGTTTTACATAACTGAAAGGCAGTAGTTCCCATTTTAGCATCCGATAAGGCGGAACTAACCAGTGTAGATCTTTTCACTTATCCCGACAGCTGCCTGACCTGGAATGGTACCCGTATCGCAAGGCTGGGCACCCTTATGCCCAAGACTCAAGCGGTATACGTTGGACTGATTCACATGTGACACCAACCTGATATTTCACAGTAGTTGAAAAGTTCCAAGGCTGTGCAGCATTGCGCCCAGTTTAGTCTTATGTCTGGGAGGCATGGCCTTTGCATGGTAAACCTGTTTGTCGTTTACGGGCTTTCGATCATCGATTTCTGCGTAATATCACAGTGTACAAGGTTAATGTTCTAGTTTCGGATACTAGGTCAGATATTATTCTACCACAGCGATTCAAGCTTAGGTCAGTCAGAATGACGTTTTGAGCGTCGATTTTAATATTATGAATTATTTCGTGAACAGTATAATCTCATTCAGCTAACTCATTCCAAATAGCCAGGCGTCATTGGTCAACTTCAAAGTCTTCGTCTTAATTGGGCAATGTGCATAAAAGATGTGCGTGAATAGGGAACAGTTGCTAAGCTGTAGCGGCATGTGGTCGAACAAGTTAATAAGGGTTAGGCGCAATACCGTGCAGTGGGGTCCAGCAGAACGGCCGACAACCTGCCCGGCTAAGGCGTTCGACTCAGTCATTTGCCCTCGATTGGCGTCCCAGTCGGGGAGGGGACGATGGATATGTGCGGCATTTCTTGATGGCTAATTAGGCTTAGACATGAAATATTTTATGAACTACTCGATGCCCTACAACTAACACTCAGCAGTTAGAATTACCGAGTTAAATTAGTACGGATACCATCCTCACTAACAGTCAACAGCTTCGAATTGAGTCACGGCAAACGTTCCGTTAACTGCAATAAGAAGTGTCTCCCGCCAAATCAAGGATGCCACATCTCCCCATTGGGTTGGTTTGCTGCTGATATTCACACGGTCTTCACAACTACATGTAAGCAGCTTGTGAGATTGATGTAACAAGGTTAAAATGGTTTGTTTTTAAACTAAATTTGTTATGCAAGGCTTGCAAAATGAGCATCTGGCTTTTGAACCTACAAAAACACACCGAGGATTACATATTTTATCCTGAGAAGGCGCACATATCTCCCAGTTGCTCATCCGCAGATAATAATTCTCTGCGTTCAGCATCAGTTCTCGTCACCGTTCAAAATGTTCATCACAGTCAAGCATCTTCACAGCACGAGCACGTTAGACTTAAAATCAAATCACGCAAATGTGTCTTCAGTAGACTGATTTTTTCCCCGTGTCGTGTGGGAATGTACAACGGACGTTCAATAACACCGTTCCTCAGCGTGCAGCAACTTTACCAAAATTGTGCTGGTCTGGATAATGTTAATGTTTTTGTAGCCTGTTCGTCGCGGTCGCTAACTCTAGCATCTTCAGCCGGTCGTCTCGATTCTGGACCAATCCCAGCCCGCCTAATCACGATAGAGCGATTAAATGGACTTTGGGCGCGCAACACAAATGGCTTATATCGGTCCATACCAGACGGAGCTCGTTAGCCGATTGCTTTTCGTCTGACGGGCTCATTGTCTGTTCGTCCGTCTTCATATTGAATGCTGCCCCCGCTACCGTGTGAGCGCGTCAGGCCACTTTCAATCAATCGCCCGACTATACGTGCCTGGATGACTTCGTACTTGTTTCCGGGCTTGGTGTCGGTCCGATTCCAAGCAGATAAGCTGCTCAACTGGCATCAGGACGGTTTAACAATCAGTCTTGTTCTGGGTGCAGCCTTGTTGGACTTTTGTGTGACTCGTCGGACCGAAGCAAAGTGGCCTTGAACTTCTGGCATTCGCGGGTAGCCCCCTCCCTACAGCTAACATTGAATGATACTTCACTCGAAGAGTAGCGCCTAGAGAATGTTCAGGGACAAGTCAAATCGGTGAATGAACTTCAATGTTCATCCCATTGACTTGATTCTTGTATAGTCGAATCGTCACGCTCATTATCTCTCGCGCACTCAGTCGGTTGTCTCGTTCCTAGATTGATTCCGCCCTGTTTATTCAAGGAAGAACTACCAAACGGCCCTTGGCTGAGCACCACGACAAACGAATTATATGTCTCTTCGGGTTAAAGCCCAATTGTCGATTGACCCGTCGCCTCTCAGACTCATTGTCTCTCCTTTGGTTTTCATTTCGAGCGACGATCCCGCTCGTCTCTGAAAGTGTCACGAAAATCGAATCGCCCTTATTTTGACCCAGAAATAAGGCGAATGGCTTGCAGTCGATCCGGTGCTTGGCCCATACATCATTCACTCCAAACAGGCTTGTCAGCCAGTCCTGTGTCCTGAGCGTGATCTGGTCTCACCATTATCTCACTCAGCGCATGCAAGGGAAATGATCTCGCTTTTCTGGCACCGACTGGTAGTGTCATCTTACACCTGGGCTGACGGATGGGTAAACATTATCCCAAATGTCAATGTGATTATAAATTCGTTTTACACTTTCGGCTTTTGGTAGAGTCCAACTGAACGGTACCGCGTCAGATGATCTGGAGTTCATGAGAAAACTTTGAGGCATTCTTAAGCTGTCACGCAGACATTGATCGATGGACCGAAACACAGTGGTATTGCCGGATTACCTTAGGCCAATTACTTTACTGTAGATGCTTTCGGACAGTCTCCATGAGATGGGCAATTGACCCGACGACCAGTCTCACATAGTGCATTACACACTGATACGTTGAGCCTTAGATTAGAGCATACACAAACAGCTGGCGATGGCTTATGGGGGTTTCTAGGTTCATCTCCAGTTCAGCATGTATCAGGAAACGAGGATTTTCTCGACTTTCCCATAACTCGCCTCTCATTCGATTTTTCTTTTCCGTCCAGCTTGCATCCAAATTTGTGAAAATATGTCAGATGTTTGTTTACATTTTCTCGGTCAGCTTACCCGGCTGACCCTAACTTCGAGAACACAAAACCACTCAGAAGGGTAGATTCCGCCTAGTACATAGAAATTTCCAACGAAGAACTTGAGGTGGTCATCTGACATTTAAGTTTGTGTAAAAAACCTTGGAAGATTATCATTTTACGCAAAAATGCCTCTGTATTTCTTGGTTAAACGAAGCACTTCCTCCCTGTTTCATTTCCCCAATGTGTATTTCTCGTTCTCTTCTATTTTTCGTCATTTTTACAAGTTTACTGAAGAAAAACTTCAGAACCCCTCGTCGTGGTTCGCCAATTACGAGTAGCGTATTTTAATTATCATTGTAGGAACTGTGCACGAAAATGTGATGTGCATCTAACCGCGTGCGGAAGAATCTGCATATGAAATTCTCTTGGACCTGTTCTCTCCTTTTCACAAAGGCATTTCTAAATGCAGTTCTCATGCCTGGACACGCTCTACCTTCCACTGTATAGTCTATCGCATTTACAACCATAGGAACTCCAATGTTCCCTACCTAGCCCAAATTCTCTCCAACCGCGAGCAGGTCGTGGTCGACTTTCCGCACAATCTTTTGTGAATTTGCATGTTTTATTTGCTCCGTTTTTTGCATTATTTTTTGATGAACTGACGGGCGCGTCCTTTTTGACTGAAATGTGCACACATGTATATGCAAAACTCCAAATATAGTACATGAAAATACCATACCATGGTGGTGACATAACATAGACTAATTTATCCGAGACCATCGCACGGATCCATGAAGGTGCTGGATTCTTCCAAGAGTACGGACGGTCAAGACATACCTTTAATCTTTTACTTCCTTTATTAATGAAATAACAGTGTACATCATTTTTCATGAAGGGCCAACAGAGGGCTGGCTAGCGGGGAAGTTGACGGGTAGTGAGAGGATTCGAATCCGCGACCTTTACGTCCAAGTGCCACAACCTTATCCTTTTGGTCACCACCGGCCATAACTGATTTTTGAGAGCCCGTTTGCAGTCATGCACACTCACGATTAATTCGTTGGCGCACCTGCGATAAACGTGGTCGGTACAAGTCTCTAAGATGAACATCAAAGTCCGGATCACAACTCAGTTTGGCAGGTGAACTTACCGTGCACATTTTTGAGGCACTACTTTTTTCGAGTGAAGTATGGTGCATCGAAGCTTAGCTTCAGCCAAGTCGGCATATTTGTGGACGATTTGATTAGTGTTGGTTGCGTTCTTTTTAGTTGCGATCGTTGGAGCTAGCCAGCCAGTCACATTCATCCACTTATTCATCCCTTACTTAATTAATTAATTTGTTCAGTCAATCACATATTGGGTTATTTTCGGTCGGAAATCGATTCACAGTTGTGGACAGGTATAATAATAAAAAGAACCGATATCGAAAGCAGAAACTCACCGCACCCGGATGAGAAGCCATTCGGCTTTTGTGAGAAATGGCTGGGAAATTTTGAGTAATGCTAAGGTTACCCTAAGTCAAAGTATGGCAACTTCTGTTTCAAGACTTCTTGAAGATGTCAATCAACCGAGGCGTTCCAACCGATCTACAGAGTTTTGTGTATATGTTCGAGTTCCCGGTCCTCCTAGTACCCAAAGTAATGAGCATTCGATCTAACAATCTTCTAGTATGAGCCTATAGGCAACTCGTTCAAAAAGCAAATCGCCCTGGCCCACTCTCCATCCATCCAAGAAAGAACGATCACACTAGTGCACACTTTTTCCACTTCCGACTCCTTCGTTTGATGTTACCGTTCCCCTTTCTTTATTTCGGCTGACGCTAATCGTGTCTAACGTGACCCAGAGGCTTAGTTGTGAATCAATGAAATAGGCCTTGTTAGCCACGTAATTTCATTTCCGGGACAAACGATTCTGAATGGAACAGAAACCCTGAATAACTCTGTAGGTCATGCCGAAGACTTTCGCACTTTACATCCTTCCTAACAAGGATAAAGTAGCTGTACAGTGCTTCCATGGTTTCTTAATGTGGTGAGTTAAGCGTTGATATCACATGGTGAATTATTCCATGAAAAAGACTTTATTAGCCGGGTGATTTCATTTTCCGTGTAAAAAGCTATTACTCGTTTGTTTCAAGTTTGCGGACTCAAACCACCAGTCCGAACCACGATCAAAACGCACTGGAACTCCGCGCGCTCCCTATCCGACCGAATCTGTCGACATTGTAATTGGTTGTGCCAGGGGAATGGGTGTTGCGGGACCTGATTCGGAATGTTCACAGAGGAATAGGGCAGTTTTCCCGGAAGCCGAGGCCCCGTGAATACAGTAAAAAAACATCAGAAAAGCCCATCAAACCCATTACCCAAAGTCCAGTTTTGATTCGTTTATCTGGTTGTCGAGCGACAAAAACATTCCCATTCGAGGAGAACCATCTAAATCATATCCGTGGTCTGGGTGTTTCTTCATCGAACCTTTATTGTTGCATTCGGAGTCCGTGAAAAGGTGACAGAAAATGTCCGCTGATCTCTGGGGTTGTTTCGTGGTAGTTGCAAATTTTCCTAAAATGTCACCATTCAAATTTTGCTTAAGAGCAGATGTGAAGAAAAAAAGATGGAAATATGAACACCTGTTGACCGATCTCGGCTGCCTCACTGTGACGTCCATTCTTTTTCAGATTGGCAAATGTTCATGGTCGTAATTGGCTTTGAATTTGATGAGCACGTTGGCGTTCATACGGATGTTGTGAACTACATTTTGTATTTTTGAAACTAGCAATGTTAGAAATATTCGTGAATATGACCGTTACATAATCTAGTAGCGAAAACCATATGAACACACTGTTTTTCAGAAGTCTCGTTGTCAGATTTCGATAAATTTAGAATTAATCCAACTGTGTAAAGTGCGTGGTTTGAGCCTAGGAACGGTTGCAAATCACATATATGTACTTCATGGGTTACGAAGCCAAGGCGAAAGGTGTCCACACGTTTCCGTCATGGATCAATGCTTATCCTCCTGAATTAAGCAAGCACATGGGATCCACGATGATGGACGTTTGGCAATTCAACTATCACAGACGGACTTTCGTATGAATTAAGCAACCAAAGCTTTGCTGTGGTGTGTAATCATTTGGGCGAATAACCGTTGATCTCTAAGTAAAATTTCCAAAGCACCATTAGGCTTGGCCTCGTAGCTCAACTGGTATAGCAAACGAATGGGTGCGTTGCGTCCATGTGTGAACTCTAATTACACAAGGAGAGAAGACGTATCACTGTTGGATCAGTTCTACATGGTTAGCGTATCTGGAACCTAACGCTCAGTTGTTTCGCAGTCATAAAATGTTGGGGGCAGTTGAAGCTAGTTGCAAGCACAGAAAGCACAATTACGGCACCTTTGTCACAGGCATTTACAATTTAATCAGCGCTTAAGATGCTGGCAATGGAGCCGAACTTGGGGCTTTCGATCGTACGAACAATCGGTTGTGGGTCGATGCAGTTATTACGGGGGATGCATCAGTACGTGCTAAAGTGAAGTATTGAAATATTATAGTGCCGGATACAATAAGGTCACTGGAGAATCCAACCGTAAGTTTGCTAGACTGTTTAATTGACTCCAATCGCAATCTAGCAGCCACAATTTGGGTTGAAATCCATCATTTTTCTTTGCAAAACGCATCCTTTTAAGCAGCTTGCAGGACCCATGACAGGAGCAAAGCACTATGGGTTCTACATGATGAGCTGAAGTTGGTAAGTCACAACTGGGCACTAATAAATGTCATCAAGCGATTATCAACAGATAATTAGTAGATGCGCAAAAATACTGCAGTAACCAATTTTCTTACTATTGCTTTTCTGGGTTCCTTGTGGCAGTGTTCTAGCTTGCATTGGCTCAGATTTTGAAGTAGACTCCTGTGGAGATAAAACGATGGCATTTCGGCTGCAAATCAAGCTCCGAACTAGCCTCTTCTTGGCTGCTGGCCTATATTTTCAGTGAACTGCTTGCTTGGAGTACGTCAACCAAATAATGAGACGCTGTAACACGTCGAGAATTTTCAGTGAAGTTATCGATAATGTTAATAGGAGGGAAACGAGTAGAAAACACCTTAGTATTATCATATTATTGTTATTATTATTTCGTCTGCATTTTTTCGAAACAATAAGCCAACATTCGCAGCAAGTTATCATAAAACACCTGGTACTGGGTTTTCTGAGATCATACCATTGCTTGCGCCAATGGATGCAGTTTAACTTTGGCGGTTTTCCCCCTTTTTGGAGTCCGTATGAACAGACGTGCAGAGTACGCAACAGTAATGGTATCCTAAGTCTTGTAACGTCATCTCAGCAAAGAGAAGGTACAGCTTGTTTAGTGTTCAACCGGTTTATGTCAGACCGCACTCGTCACTGATATATGGGGAGAATATCCTCACACTTGCCTTACCGACTGAGCTTAATTCGAACTAGCTCGTCCGCCATTCGGTTTATCGATGCCATAAAATGTGAACTTACTGTTTCTGTTTCCGTGCATTACAGTTCCGTAATGTGCCTCTCTATTTACTTGGCTACTTTGAAATGTTTGCTACTGTTTGTTACTACAGGCCTGCTTGCTACTTGGTAGGCTCAAGCCTACCGAATAAGCAACCGTGGACAAGCGGTGGCAGTGTCGAGGCTGTGGTGGGTTTTGGCCTAGCAAGCGATCTCCCCAAAAAATTATCACCAGAGCCCATTGGTGGCACTGTGACGTGGAGAATGCGGCTATCTTAGTAAATAAAACCATTGCCCTCTATCGTGTTCTAATGACACGGTAAGGATTTCCAGAAAAGGCGTATGAACCTACTAACCGGTCACCGGCTCCTCTGGAATGATTCTGCTGCCTTACGGAAGCGGTTGGCTGCGCAAAGGCTAGAAGTGCGTTCTCTAATAAAAAGAGCCACTCAGGACTAGGCGACTGAGTACTATCACAACCCACAACGCCTTCATCTATGATTACGACTGATCTCCCCAAGAACGTTTCTGGCTCCACCATACACATCTGCTTGTTCACCTACTAATTCGTGTTATTTATCTTCATCCTGCCCTATTTCCTTCCAGGCATCGGAATCTGCAGTTGGCCATTCTGGTGGTAGTGTCAGGTAGCATTCAAATCTCATCAAACCCGCTGATACATTTCTTCTTCCAAGCCACATAAAACTAGTCATGTTCGGTATGCAAACACTGCTGCGTTTAGGCAAACAGCAGATTTTACCCCGTGCACTGGAGACCCTAGCTATCGATGTGCGCTGTATCCAACAAACTCGCACTCCAAGAGACTCCATCTACGTTATCCAACTGATTCTCCCATCTAGTCCTTCAGTTAGATTTGTTCTGCGTTCCTTCTGGGGGTCTTGAGGCTGCTAATTCCTGTGTTGCTGCCGTTGGTGTGGTTCTCAGTCGAAGGGCTGAGGCTGCTCTACTTGACTCGATCCCAGTCGACAGCCGTCTATGTGCATGGAGACTTGGATGTTCGTGTAGAGTAAATGGTCGTCGCACTGATAGACGCAACTTGTTTGCCGTGTCTGCGCCAAAACATTGCAGCTCACATAAAGTCAAAGACACTTTTTGTCAATACTGCACGATCTCTTACGCACAAAAAGACGGCGTGACGTCGTGATTTGGACAGGAGACGTGAATGCTAGAGTAGGTTAGTTGCACTCGACGGAAACGCACTTAGAAAACCCTTTTGATCTTGATTACTGTTGTTCTGAAAAGGGGAAACGGTTGCTGGATTTTCGCTCAGGCCATCAACCGTTCCTCGCCAGTAGGAGCTTCAGAAGTTCCAGTCGTCAGCGGGCCACTTAGCTTCCTTACTCCTCGGGTCAGCGGCAAACTCAAATCGACCACTTCGATATTAACTACTAGTGGCGGGCTAATATACTGAAACACATCTTTCGACTCAGACCACCCGTGTGCATATGGTGAGCTGAACATGTGTTAGTTTGTGACCAGCTATCTGATCCGACTCACCTATCAATTTTTCGAAGTGCACTACCTGGGAAGCTAGGATTTCCTTCAATTATAAACATCAATGAGCATCAATGAGCTCGCTTATCAAGAATGTCTTGCATTCTGTTGGCTTAGTTAGTTACGGTCTTACCCGCCGCTTTATGACCCCATGAATTTCTGTTGAGTCTTTGCACTTTCTTCACGCACGCCAGTCCATCGGGGCTGGTAGTGAGTATAATGAAGTACTACTCGTAATCAGATGTGAACTTAATCCAAGCTTCCTTCAGGATCGCAAGACCTGCTGGTCTCAACGAGCGTTGGAGATGGAACGTGCTACGGTTACATTAAATTCTAGCAAGCTGTTTCACCTCATCCGAGATATCGGCAAGAAGATATTAGATGTAAGCGAAACGATCTGTGAAGCTGACGGTTCGCCTATTCACAGGCTGCACTAACATCTTGTGCGCTGGGTGGAGCACTTCTAAGCGCAGTCTAGTTGGTCGTCAGCATCAGCGTGAGCGCCTTCTGCAGCTATTCCGACAAGTGTCCGGTGACCGGTTATAACGCATTCACCAACTGAGGTGGAGATCCTTAGGGAAATTCGAGCCTCAAAGCATCATAAATTGCCGGGCTCCGATAGGCTTTCCGTTGGTTTATTTAAAAATAGAGCACTTGAACTGGCCAGAGGATTTCAAGTTTTGATCTTGAAGGTCCGGCACTTCGAAGAATTCTCCACTTTGTGGGAGGGGTAGTCGATGGTTGCCACCTTCTTCTGAAAAGATCTTGCACAAAGCGTGTGCTAACCATAGCGGGTTATTGGCCTTATCCCGATGGCGTCAAAGCTGCTTGTGTTCGTCATTGTTCGCAGGCTGTACAACATGTGTGGGGGACAAACGTGTAAGGAGCAGACTGGATTTCGCGGTTTTCGTGGATGCGTCGATGAAATCTCCACCCACTCATAGGTGTTAGGAAGCCACTCTGCTTTGCAGAGACCAATGATCATCGTGCTCTTGGAGATTCCTGCAGCCTTTGAATTCGTTGATAGGTTTGCACTTTGGCATTGTCTATTGAGGAGTGAAGTAGCGGAGCAGTATGTGTCGGTCATACCTCTGGTTGGGTTAGGGCCTAAGGCCAGCTTTCGCCACCCTTCGCTGTCTCCATTGGTGTACGACAGGGATGCCATTTATTCGCATTTCTTTTCAACTTCATTATGTAGGATGTTCTGCGGAACGCCTTGTCTGGTCTTGTAAACACTAGCATTGAACTCCTACCAGGGAACAGAAATTTAGGCTTAGAATATCCTGATGACATCGCGTTGCTCAGGGAAAATGCACAGGCAATTTAATGCTCATTAGACCAGTCGGCAATGGTTATCTCTAGGTACGGCATGTGTTTTCAACCTTGAAAATGCAAAGCATTTCTTCAAGATTGGCAGGAGCTCGGGCCTGCACTCATGCTTTTTGGTGGCCGGTTAGAGAAAGTCAATAGCTGTAAATACCTCGGGGCCTGACCTCACTTGGCGGTGTTGCAGAAGGGATCATGAATTGCAAAGCCAAGAGCAGCTTTCGTGAAACTGAGACACTTGTGGCACCGCCATGACATCCTGCTTTTCATCACGGGGAAGTTGTTCAATCCCGAATTTTGTACTGTTCTGCTTTCCGGTTTTGGGACCTGGCTTATCCTCGTTGAGGATGTCCGAGGACTTTCCGTTTCCGAACACCGATATCTCCGAGGCATTGCTGGTGTCTGGTGGGAACATCGGGTGGGCAATGATGAGATTTTTCATCGTGTGTTCGGTGCACACAGTCGTCCTCTGGCTGAAATAGTCCCTCTGTGTCACCTTCAGTGGCTTGGACACGTATTGAGTATGCCTATCCATTTTCTACCTTTTTCTTCTCTTTTTGCACGTGCCTGGCAAGGTTGGAAGAAGCGAGATTGTGGTCAGATTATGATCTGGCACAGAGGTATGAATAACTTAGCTTTGGCTTTGGCCTCGATTGGTGATTCCTGCCTTCCTGGTTCGGACGCGAGAAATGAGGATTGTTGTTGGTCGGAGAGGCTAAGAGATGTAGCTCAGAACTGACGTCGATAGCGCGAATGTCGCATGACCTGTCTTTAGAACTCACTCCATTTGGAAATAATACGAAAATAATCAAAGAATATTACATGGTTTGCACGGTGAAAACAAAACAACAGTTGGTTTGTTATGGCTTATTATCCCTCCCCCTGTTTTTCCCCTCCCGAGTGGTTGCCGTTACATGTTATTCCGTTGGAACCGTGGTTTTTAAAACCGGCATATATGTAGATATACATAAATTAGAGATTAGAATGCTTATATAAACCCCAACACCACCAGTTTGCTTACACGTGCCCAATAGAATTGATGAAACTCTAAACTTAGTGTTTTTAATAAGTTCGCATTGGCTAGATGATGATGATGTCTATCTGATAACTTCAAGCTCTTCCAGTTGGGTATCGAGTGGAAAATGCGATTCTGTTGTGACCAAACGCACACTTTATTCCATTGCATCCTTCTTATTACAAATAGAATAATTCAGTTCTGGAAAAAGTTTCCCGTTTTGTCTACTCTGCTCGATCGCCGAGCCTATGTAATGCTCCGGTGCTTGACAAGAGCAAACGTATGATAATATGGACTAAGGGTTGATGTATTAGTATCAAGTCGTACAGAACTTTGACTGCTTAATGGATTTGGGGTTATTGCAATAGGCATTAGTCACTTCATATCATAATTACACAATGTTGCTCGTAAGAAGGAAACTGAATCAACTTTTACTTTCAGTTGCCACTGCGCAACTGATAAGAGCAAAGTCTATCGGCCGAGATAAGTGGTAGCGAAGGAAAAGTTTTTGTCCGTAACGTACAGAAAATGGCCCACACTCTAAGAAGTGAGGATTTACATTTCAGAAATATGAACTCCCCCAATTAAACTTTACTGTATGAGGTATTCGTCACCTTTCATTTCTTAATATCGCAAACAGCATTGATAATCAAACGGGGATCGACTGGGCATGCAAATACGGAAGTTCCCGTACGGTATTTAAAAATACGATCTTTCTCCTTAGTACTCAAGGGAAACTGATCTCGATTCTGATTAGTTCTTGGTGTCAGGAAGCGGAAATTATCCTTAGTATGTCATCATTAAACCGTCACTCAGCAACCAATCAAATCACGGATAAATACTTTGTTTCCATTCATTGATGACCGTCCCCTCGAATTTTGCACAGCGATGTCATGCAGAATATGTGTTCAACTCATTTCACTTCCACACTCACCAATATCACACCAACTCGGCAACCAATCAGTAATGGATAAGTTGCAATACCAGACTTCCATCCTTTATGCTGGGTGACCCACATTAACGGCATACGTCCATGTTTTTCTTTTTCATCCTATATAAGTGGTTGAATGCAGCCCAAAATTTCACAGAATTCCATTGCTTTTTCACGCGGTGCTAACTGAATGATCGAGGAGACATCACGCTGGGACAGTCACCAACTCAGTGCAACGTAAGCATCAGACTGTTTCAATCCTGAATTTGTTTCATTTCGTTGGTTTGCTGTCTGCGCATGTCTGATGTGTGAGTAACAGAAGGATGGTTCCCCGTGTTCATTACATGCTTTCTGAGAGCTCACGGGTTTGACACTTCGCTAACTACTGTTATGTGCACAAAAAGAAGTGTGGGAATTCCGAAAATATGAATTAGGAGTACAAAAGTGTTCGCAATTATTATTGCACTGGAAGCAAAGCTGGACTTTCACGTCGAATTGTCGGGTATCAGAAGGAAATTCAGAACACACTCCTTAATTTGGCTGCCGTGGTTAGTCCTTGCATAACACTAGTCAAGTGGCTGTTGAAAGATGGATTTACGGTTGAATCACTTTTGTCAGTTGATTCCGCACTGCACAGATCCAATAGTAGTCTGCCTACTTCGAAGCCCTTGGATGTTCTCGTGACTATAAAATTCTGTCCCCTTCAGGCACAACTTAAAACAATGCAAACATTTCAGTGGCCCCGAGATTCAACTTTACTTTCACAAACTGGACGCAAATAGAACTGCATAAAAATCAGCACATCTCAACAAATATTTTTGTCCTTTTTGATGGAATGCAAAGAACATCCTTCACTTTTTTAAACACGTCGTTAGATACTAGAAGCGTAACATAATGTTCATACTTTAAATATTAGTAAGATGTTCGATCAGTCACAGCAATTTGTTAATAGTTATAATCAGTTCGAGCCCGACTAACGCCAAACGAAGGTACCCAACCGAAGACAATGAGAAGCCAATAGCAACTCGAAGACTAGCTAAGGTTTATTGCAAATCATGTGTCTGTTTACAAAATAGGAAGAATCTTGATTGGTGAAGTATATTCGGGCCAGTGGCATCTATTGCATGTTTGAACTTCATTTTCACTTCATGACTGTCATTAATTGATGGTTTATGGGGAATACCGCGAAGCTGAACCGGACTGCATCAATTGGTTTTCACGTAGACAATGACAAACACTTTTT
Organism: Fasciolopsis buskii; assembly: GCA_008360955.1. Classification (NCBI taxonomy): domain Eukaryota; kingdom Metazoa; phylum Platyhelminthes; class Trematoda; order Plagiorchiida; family Fasciolidae; genus Fasciolopsis; species Fasciolopsis buskii. The sequence continues at coordinate 11,215 of LUCM01001123.1, read as the reverse complement.
CGGTGATACAGTGGAATCGTTGTTGTTACACACTGAAGGCTCAATACCTAATATGTCAAACACATGATACATTGGGCTCAAAGTATTCTTGGTCTCCCGTGTATTTGGTGTGCGCATCCACTTTCGTTTAGCCTAGTACACTTGAATTCTGAATGTCCGCTACACGGCACAATTTCTAATCAAATTTCTATAAAAAAAGGGTTGGAATGACAGTTTGTAGTCAGGAAAAAAGTGATTTGAAAGAAAGGTAATCATGTGCATAACCGTATTGTGTGCGCTGATTGGCCTAGGGTTTACAACAAGTGAAATCTCAGTGTCAGCCCTGTAGACAGAACAACGAACGAACAGCCGATACTCAGTCACGGAAATGGGAGTCAACAAAGCGGACACAGAATGATCACCAGTTCAAGATTGCAAACATGCAACGGTGTTAAGAGCTGGTCGGTTCTGTTATTCTGCGAGATTAGAGCAAACATCAGACCGGATCTTTCTAAACCGAGTTACCGAAGAAAGTGTACGTATTTGGGATGGAGGTATGACTAGTGGTGGTCAACCGCATTAAGGCGTGACGTTTGAACGTGAAGGTGGCGGGTTCAAATCCTCCCACCATCTGGTCAATCTCCCATCTGGGAACACTTTGTTAGCCACGCATTCCTACCTGAAAATTGATGTACACTGCAATTTTATTAATAAAGCAAGTAAAAGATAGGAAGATGTAAAGGAGATAGGCAACCCAGAAGTACAGAGTCCGTTTTTCAACCCATTAGGAAGCGTTTTAGTCATCACGGAAAGATCTACATACAGAAATAATACAGACCCCTCTATTCAAAAAAAGAAACAAACGAATAGTCATTATGAATCACCCGCTTCTAGTGATGCGCCGTGCTACCTATTAGTCTCGTTGCTGACAAAGTCGATTATGCTAGTCTTCTGCTCATCGTACTCATGACCACTGGCTGTGCGATTCATTCTTTAGATAGTAAATGTACAATTTTTTGTTCGATCAATAATTACTGATTGCTTGAAACTATTGCAAACGGAAAATGGAAACTTGATGATTGGATAGTTCCAGTTAGCTACTTTCTGCATGCTACAATGATGGTATCGTTTTTTAGGAAGGATTTCAAAGTCATTGTTGATGGCGCTCGCCAGTCTTCTAAACTAATCACTTTTGCTTCCACTCGTTTCTAGAAATTGTTCCTTCTTAAAGTAAAAACTATTCCTACACCGTTTATGAATCTTCAAATCTGGTGGAATTCGGCCTTTAACTTATTCTGTTCAGAATAAGTTCATTCTCATTGCAACCATTTTTTATTCTTCATTTTTGTCCTCGTTCGCTTCCGCTGCCGAAGTGTTCACTTTAGTCCTACGTACCAGCTTCAAGTTTGAGCTGCCCAACCGTCGGTCGGGCATCCTTGTTCATACTTACAATTATCGGGACACAAATGAATCTCGGTCAGAAGACTAGCTGAAGTGCACAACTTGAGGGCCTTTCACTACTAATATGGTCTGATATAGGGCAATTAAATGTATCGATTATCATCGAACATGCCCAAGCCATGACTTTAAATTTTCCCTAACCCCAGGCCTAAAGGCGCAAAGAATGAGGTTGATATGGATCACTCTGGCCTCATATTTATAACTCCGTCCAATGAGTTTTATTTTTCTTGGTCCCCCACGAGATGTGATGTCATGCTCTATCGTAAGTACTGGAATGATCCATTGCGAATACAAAATGTATTCTGTGGCCGGCTATAATAGTCTCTCTTGTGGGCGAATGCCAATCACGGTGTAGATCCCAATTGCGAAAACCAGTTGCATATTTCCTGTCCGAAGAAATTCTGTTACTATCCCATCAGTTAGAAACTCTTCTCATTCAAAGGAAGCATTTTATTGCCCAAGCTTAAAATAAGTTGATCATAGAGCTGTTGATGAGTTTGTGGTACACGGTTTCCAGATACTTCTGAATCCATCGGCTGAGTCCGCTCGATTCGCTTAGAAATCGGAGAGGTTTATTCATGATGCACTATCATGCCCGGTAGATCCACACAGGTAACTCGACTATACCAGTTTCCACATTACTTCGGGATTATGTCAAAACCATTCCGAAATGGTGTTTGTTAATCAACGTCAAATCAGTATTCCAAATTCTGCTCGCCATTCAATCACTCTTAGTTCTAGATTGTTATTATCCGTCCCTGTAGCTCAGACGAGAATAATCAAGTTAAACTGGCACAAAATTCGTTTTATTAAATGAAATCACCACACATTTTGCGACTACTTTGGTTGAATTATTGCGTCTGTGACTGCCATTTTTTCATCGGTTGTCTGGGTCGTGTTTGATTGGTCCATCTTGATCGATGCATTTCACCTGATTTAATTTCAGGTCGTTTTGTTGCCAAATCCGGTCCGCTCATCCTGATTGGTTGGCCCAGGTCAGGAAATGGCCTCCATAGTTTTCATACTCGCACACATGCCTTCTAAGCGTGCCATTATGTCGGTTGGTCGCTGTTAGCCAATGGGATTAGACGGTTTCAGTCTGGTCTTGCAGCTCTTACTCGTCCTCTGACTGGCAAGATCAGATTACACTTAAGTGTTTTCTTTGGCATTTGTCATGGTCCATCGTCGCCCAACGTTGCATCTCCATTTGAAACAGGCGCACTTATTCTAATTTCGTTTGTATTAGCGTAGAAGGTGATTCATCTTCCATGCGCACGTTTGTGTGTATGCCCTAGGAGGTGGGCCAATTGTCTCTGCACTGTATAACAACCTGCCAGTGGATGTAGTCGTGAGATGTGTTACGAAGCAGCGGCACCTTCCCACTCAATTCCGAATTTTTTTGATATAAATCTGAATAGTTTCAACATAATTTCGAAATAATGTGTGTGTGGTTCCCTTGTCTGCTTTTCTGCTTCTGACGCAGTTCGCCGACCGCGTTCCATCTTCGCGACACATAAAAAATGACGTTTCGTGTCGCTCCAGTGATGCTGATCTTAACAGTTTTATCGAGACTGATCAAGTGTGGAACTCATTTTCGCTAAATCCTGTCTTTAGCTGAAAAATCCAAACTTTCGGGTATGTACTTCCGACCTGTTCTAGACGATTATTCCCCGTGGAAACCATTAGTTTTAATAAAGAGCTTTCGTGTTATAGCTCCGACGTCACTAAATATTTAGGACTCATTGTAGAAAGCAACTGGTACTGGTCTCGACGTTTTCGACTGTGTAAATTACGTTGCCAAGTCCAAACTTCATCTTCTATCAAAAAGGAATCTCGTTTGAATCACTAAGACTGTGAATGGATGGTGAGTCCATTTACAAATCAGAACGGTGATTTATGGACGGATTAACCGGCTGATCAAGGACAAGCATCAGAAAGTGGACACGTGGTGGCAAGTTTCGGTTTTAATTGCAAGCATTATCGCATAGATGAGAAAACCAAATTCCTCCCGAAGTCGACGATACTGCTGATGATTAAAATCGACAACTTGGAATCATCAGTCCTCGTTCTGAAGGTTGTGTTTGATTAACTGACTGAAACATTCCACAAATCAGTGTTGTGGCCCATAAATGGACACACGATCCATGCTTACTCGTAGCGATTTACTGGTAAGAAAACCAATGACAGAGTATACAACTTGTCGCTGTCCAATACGTCGATCATTTTGCACTCCTAATCTTTCTCTACTTTTCCCATGTCCCATTTCGGGCCCGCTAGGGCAAAGATACAAAAGTCTATCTCGTAATTTGCTGTTAATCAGGCGAACCTCTTCTATTTCGACTAGGAAAATGACTACTCTACCAACTGGCGGGCACATTGAACTTTCCCAATATGACGGTCAACCAAATTAGTCTAGGCATTACCCATCCACTACAATTTGACACGTTCCATCATTATTTTCGTCCAGGAACTGGTTCTCATCTTCCGCGTATTTCTACGTGTACTGGTCTTTATTATGTTCATATTTAGCATGCATGGTAACTTCCAGTGAGTTCCGACAAAGTGACCTGATTTCCAATCCAATCTAGGTGAGTAATGCTATTTCGACTTTCATGTTTTCGGTGTTGTGGCACTTTTTTGAAATGAAAACAAATTTCAGTTCACTTTTTACATTCAGTTTTAGGAAAACGACTTTTTGTTTCATGTGAAATCTAGGCAAGCAGGCCCGCAAACTACACACAAATATGGATGTAAATAGAACGAAATTTTCGAAACAACTGTGTGCCGCACGTCTACTGCATGCTTCTCGATTAATTGTTTATTCTGCTTTCATCCAGTACCCTGATCTTTGCCGTTCCGGAACCGTAAAACTGTTCGCTATCTCCGTAAACGTTGCATTGATTAGCGAAACTCTAATCCGAATCAGGTCCGTCAACAGAGAGGTCCGAGATCCGACTTTCTTCACCTTTGACTTACCCTCTTTCCAACTAGACTTTTCAAGCACAAAACTCAGAGCATCCGGATAAACTTATAGACAGAAGCAGCACGCTAAAGGTTCGATTATACTGGAGCTCATAAACAGCACATATCCACATCTATGCCCTGGCTTTGAACCTGAGCTTTCCATGTGAAAGGCGTGGCTTTTATCACTGCGTCAATAATCCCCCTCTCAGATAATAGAAATGATCAAGTTAGATCTGTTCAGATCTTGTCTTCAGTGATGGAGACATACATACACCAATGATAAACTATAGTAAGGACGAAACTTGAGTTTTTAGTTGCTTGGGTAGCTGTATCTCACCTGGTGGTCGCATATTGAAAGAAGTGTCCTCGTGTATATAGAAGGCTTGGTTGGCATTCAGCAAATTAAGGCATCTGTAGCATCTTCAGGACATCCGGTTGCGGACCAAAGGTCCAGTACACACAGTAGTGAAGGTCGGTACTGTTAGGCGGTCCAAAATCGGAGCTGTTAAGGACAAGCGTACAAAAGCCGTTGTGCATGCGTTACTGGTAGAATAAGATGGGAGAATTTTTGCAGTATTTCAGAGCTTAGGTGTAAGACGGTGGGGTTTAGGGTATATTCAGTAGGACGGGAACTGAATACAAATCTAGTAAGGTGGTTGGGGCATATTTTGCTGATGCCCACGTAACGAATGCCTCTTTGTGCGTTGCTTGATGAGGTGGGCGATCCTAGGAAGATGAGTCGGCATGGTCAGTCGATCACGCGGAAAAATGATATCAAAAACTCAACCGGCGGACTGGCTCGCGAAGGATGATTTAAGCTGTAGGATTGGGACCCACAGGACTATCCCTCCATGCCCCAGATGATGACAGTAGTTGATGTGGTTTAATGCAGCAGTCAACGGCGTTCTTGCATTCGACATTGTCCTTCACTGTACGGTTGCTCAACTTAACAGCATTCATTTGCCCCTTCACTATCTATCATCCCGTTTTTTTCTCTTTTGTGTTGATGGTTCTATGAGGTGGCAATCAGGACCAGACCACGTTGATGCAAGTTTAGTCGGATTATAAACTGAAGTGAACCGAACTGAACTGAACTGAACTGAGAAGCGTTTTGTGACCAGAGGTATGCCGTGATAGTTACATGGAACATGTTCAGATATGTAACTGGTGGCTAATGATAACTTGCAAATAACTAGGCAATCACGACTTTACTAGTGATCAGTTTTCGGCTAGCTAGGTACGACAAAAACGACTACTGTGTATGCTTGTTCCCAAACCGATTTCTCTCATCCTTGTTCAGGCATTCATCGAACTTTGGACTCCAACGAAAAAGAGGCAAAAGGATGCCGCAGATTGCTGATTTCGGAATCCTCCGGTCAACTGTTCTTTCCGGTTCCCACACTAGTTTGATGCGTTGCCCAAATAACCGAGTGGAAAAGGAAAAAAAGGTATTCGATTACTATACTGACCCATTCTTTGTACTCGGTATCCTCCCATCCGTAACGCTCAAAATCGAGTTCGACTAAAAGCTTAATACGCTATTGTGTTCGAAAATCTTTCATTTTCTTGATTGGTTGATCAAATCATGATCGGGTTTATTAATCGAATTAAATTGCCCAACGTGAAATTAACAGTTTCCAGTGGTGGTTCTCTACGCTCTGAATAAACAGTACACTTAAATTTTCACAAATTCCGTCCAGGCACGGATTAGTCTCATCGGCAGATAAACAGTGATTTCAAAAGAGAATCGAATTTTTCGAGTCAGGAAGCCTTTCTAACAATTTTTTTTACCTGTAACTAGGATTTCTCGTGCAAAGCCTTCAAAGTAAAAGAAGATACAAAATGAGACATCAAGAATGTGGAGGTAGTGAATTTTATTAGCTGTCACATGTATATGTGGTTATTACAAAATGTAAGCAGTGTCTGAATTAGTGCACGAAATTTCTCCCGGGTAATTTACCACTTGTTTTTGTGGTTTTGGTCGCTCGTCAGGTATGCTTACCCGGTACTGTTCTGTCCAAACACCCTCTATACTGGCAAAACTTGAATTTGTATGTGTTACCAGAATATAATTTGTTTTTTCAAGTCTGCGTATGGAATATCCTCGTTAAAGAACGCACCAAAGAACCTGCTGCTAATTGTTTTGGTATCTGATGACTGGACAGCAGGACACCGGAGTATGCATCCCCCATCCTGACAAGTAACAACAATCGCGAAATTAGCCATGTGGTTAGTGGGAAATTTTAACCACCCGTCCAGATATAACTAAAATCTAACCTTTACTCTTGTGGCGTTCTTCCTTCGCTCCCAAGATTAGCTCAGCCCAAATAACAGACAATTATCAACGAATCACTGTCGTGATTCTTCCGTGGATACTAAGCAAACGGCTTCCAAGCACACATCTGACTATACATATGCATACATATATATATATATACATATATATATATAAAGCTTTTGGCTACCGTTTGACATGTATGGGCGAATTTCGGCCCCACTGGTCTAAGGTGACCTGAGTTGGAAAAAATGCATACTTTTGACTAACGGCGCAACACATGTGAAATGTATGATCCAGAAATGGTACTTGATAACAGAGTTTAAATTTCCTTAGCAGTTTTATTTCAATGAAAACACGTGTCTGTTAAAATCGAACTTATAGCTAACGAAAACATATCAAGCTAGCGGAACGATGTCCGGTGGTTTTCCGTTCATTTAGCAGCCATAGCCTGGGCTGAAATAATCTCGCATTTCTTAGTTGGATGTTCAGCGGTTTTCAACATTCTTCCTAAGTTATATAGCTGCGTTATGAAGTCCAACGAATCCTACGTGATTTGCATCCTTTGGAATGCATTGTACGATTATTTGTTGACGTTATCCTCTAGGGATATGGCTGCTCAAAGCATCCCGATGCTAATAAACGATAGCCTAGGTTTACTGATTGATAGCCAGAGGTTACCAGGCCGGAGATTGCCAAAAGACTGGAAATTCCGCGGCTGCTATGTGAGTTCTTCTTTCTTAATTTTTTCCTCCCTAAAATAATTAAAGATTGTTCAATTTTACTTTTGACAGCACAAATCTAGATGATAGGGGAAAAAATTTATTTCACATCAAATCAAGATTTAAAATATGATCCAGATGTGGGTAAAAATGAAGGATTCCGTTGTTAGTTTCTCAAAAGGCTAGATTCACATAAGATACTTGTCGATCTATCATCGATTCTTTGTACAATTCTGTTTTAAAACCGAATTGAACCTTTAAACCATATCCTAGGACTACATCTAGGACGTTTATTGGCATTAAACCTGTAGATATATGATCTTCTGGAGCTAAATAAAACTAAACAATAAATATACAAACCCAACAACATCAGTGTTTCTCCTATGGTATTACTTTATTGCTTTATATCGATTGTCTGTATAGGACTCATCGCGAGCAGCACACGTCATAATCTTGAATAATTAAGTCCGATCAAGCTGTTTTTCATTCGTAAACTGTTCAGTTCAGTTCAGCAAATTTTTCATAGGACAGGTTACGACTGGCGCCAGTCAGGAGTCCAACATTCGTTCAGTGGTATGGACTGCAGTTGCGCATCTGAAATTGCAGGTCCAATTCAATGGACTTTGCTACATGAAACAGCAGCACAATAATTATTCTCACAATGATGGCGAGAGAAAATGTGGTTCGTAAGCATTCAATGTTCAAGCGCAATTACAATGCGAAATACATTCCACAGCCTACCAGCAGTATATTTCCAAGCTTCAGTGTTTGTGTGAGGTCTAAGTATTGCCTAATCTGAGGGCCTACAGCATCCTGATTTCAATGTAACACTTGTTTGAAGGAGACTCCGATATTAATCGCCACCAAGTCCTCAGGTAGTTGGTTCTATAACTTGTGTCTTGCTGGTGATGGAGTGCCTCTTAACTAATAACCTCAACCTTGCTTTTGTAAACTTTCTCTCGGACCAAGACCGGTCAAGACATTCATGATCTGAAAAGTCACCGTCTCTCAGCGCACCTCCTACGGTCCAGTGAAAAGAGCCTAAAGGCACGGTGTCGTTCTTCTTAACATATCCCATCTTGTCCCTCAATGGTGCACTTGTTTAAGGTAGACAGCCTCCATTTTGAAGAAGGATGGCAAAACACTTGAGGGGCAATCTTACTATGGCTTTATGCCAAGGTATGAACACTTCTGATTGAGGCTAGGACAAATTTAATTTAAATACAAGCATTCTCCCTGGCCTACGGTGCAGCGACTGAGCGTTGAACCACCGACTTAAAATCATCCTCGATGTTTATCCCTAGGATCCTAACCCTGTTCATCGCATTCACAGCGGACTTTGAGATTCTCAGTGATTTGAGATAATACGTGGCTATTGTTCATTTATAAGTAGGTCCCACTCGTGATCCCAGCCCAGGGTAGCCTTCATCTCTTTCTATTGAGAAATGATTTTTCCTTATACGCGGCTACGTTAACAGACATTGCAAAGAAGGAGCTGGGTGACTGTAGAGCTGAGGTAAGCCAACTGGTAAAAAGCGGAAACAAAATTGGTCTTAATACTGACCCTTGCAAAACTCTGCTCGTGATGCCAAGCTTGGTCGAGCATTTGTCTCCCACTTTGGCAGTGAATTTTCTCTTGACAATAAACATCTTCAGCCACTGATATGCCCGCCCGACCGCCTTGCAGAGAATGCTAGTAGTAATTGGCTGGTGGGTACCTTTTTTATTCGCGAGTTCGGATCACCCGGTGTATAACCACCGCCTTTGTGCTACTTCAGTTCTTTAGTCTTGCGCCCTTGCCAGTAGCACACAGGAACAATTTACCCACCGTTTGGGTATTAATAGTCGCTAAAGGCAGGAAGATGGCAGAGTGAATGTCGTCTGGGCTAGCCGACTTATTTGTGTCTAACCTTTCCAGTTGTCTACGTAATCCGAAAAAATTCAAACATGATTTGGACACATTACCTCGACCGACTCTCAGGTAATTTAATCGCAAAGAGATAATGTGATTTTAGGGATTACAAAAAAAACACTTTTGTGCCACCTTCCCATATCTTATCTCCTTACTTTTATCCAGCCTGCATGAGTTTGGTTGCATTTCCGATGTGTCCTTGCTACATTGAAACATCTTTCCATGTTTATATTCACAAAGTTCACATGGGAAAAATCTATCGTTTCCTCCGTTTAATGTGCAACATGTGCACAAATAGTCAAGTGTTATCAACCCTAGTGTTTGCTGTAAAACATAGCGAATCGTTGTTAGGCTGAATAAACTTATGCCAATCTACGTATTTGTGACGCGAATTCCTCTACTGCTTGGGAAAGTCGTGAAAACGTTTGACCAATATGTGCTAAATTTCTGACAACTGAAAGTGGTCACTTCACTCAGTGGACTGCCAAATGGCATGAATGCAAACTTTCGATTCATCCGGACGCGTAATTCTACGGCGCAGACTGCCTTGAACCGCATCAAACCAAGGAACAGTGAAATCATTGCACCAGTCGCGACATCGGAGTAGTTTATGAGAGAAAACGTTTTCTTGGCGTGTTTGGGCAAAAATATGCTGCATTGTGTCACGAGAGATAATAATGACCTAAGAACGAAGATTTCCGATAAATTTCGCCCTGGAGAAATCTTAAAACTTTGTTGCCTTCAAGCTAATCAACCGCCATTGGAGTGAGACTAATTTGAAGGTGCCGGCCGTAGAGGAAAGGAAATGACTAGAAATTTAAAGTGATCTTCAACGAAAGAAAGTTCGCCCTCTCAAAACCTAAGGGGGTACAAAAGCCCAATGCGAATCCGGTCTGAAACAGCGTTGCAGCCAGCATTCACCCAACAGGATGGAGGTATTTTCCGCTTGCCTTGTTATTCACTCGTGTATTCCAGAGCTAGTAAGCGTGTTCTACTGTTCAAACTTTCTCCAAGTTTTAGTCTTTTGCGAGTGCAGAATAATGAAAATTTTGGTTAACATAGATCAAAACCAACATGAAAATACCGTATTCGGCATTTCTGGCCGATTTTGCGAACGAATCAAACGTGGGATTGAGATAAATTAATTGTGACGGAGTTGTATCACCCTTCGATCGTACGATATGGACATGATCTTGAATGGGAACAAGCAGCTGATCTAGATTGGAGATCGCGGCGGATAACTCTTTGTTTTATCACACATTTACGAGCAAAGGTTACAAAATGCCCGGAACTATACAATACAAAGCGAAGAGGTGAGTATTTCTGATGTTCATAAGACTACGAAAAGGTACGCATACTGACTATCACTGCGCGCTGGACTGACTTCAACTCAAACCACGGAAATGTCAAGAACGATAAGGCCACAATAGCTGGGACAAACGTTCTGTCAGGTTTATTTATAACACTTTTTTATTTAGAAAAACACGAGAATAATCGATTGGCAGAATGCATTCAAGCCAATTGCGTTTGAGGTGTTTGAAAGTCACGTTCACTTGCCGCAACGGTACTGGCTGGTTAATTATCGGGGCAGATTACGGCAAAGCTGTACCGGGATGCATCAAATGGTTTGCCAATCAACCTACCGCGATTTCGTATGCGTGTTAGCCGATGAGCAAATGGATGTGGTTCTTAAATCGAGGGCGCCCTCGAAACATGACCCTGGTAAAAGTGGAAGGATGGATGAAAGCATGGTTGATGCTGTCGACATCCGACGAACATTTCACGTGCCTCTTTTCCATCCCACACAACAGTCTAACGCCATACTATAGGAATCGATTATTCTTACCACTCATGAGTTGGCTTGCGAATGTAGTGCCTGTGCGTTTGATTTCAACCTATATT
>LUCM01001122.1:0-34615 GCA_008360955.1 Fasciolopsis buskii | reverse complement strand
TAGCACTAGTCAGTCTTCGTCGTGCTATTTCTTAGTAATTCAATGAAAGTCTGTCGTGATGTTGATGTACATAGCAGGAACAGAGGAATTTAGAGGAATTACGGCTTGCATATGGTCACGAATTTCGGCTACGGCCTTGGAATGTTGGACTAGTTCAATCAGTTTCGGGAATATGAGAGGTGATTTCTACCTCACTCTCGGTAACTTGGACTGCCGACCATAGATCTTCCGCCGTAATCAGCCTTGCAAGAGAAAATGAAGTTCATTTCCCCAATGATAGAGAAAGCTACTTGCAAAAATTTAACACTTTTTTCATAACAAATACCACAAGAGGAGTCACGCAGGAAGAGGGTGTTTTTCTTGGTTCTCATCAAATTTACTCATGATTCGAAGGGACAGCTATTGGCCTCAAGGAATGAAACCATGCAAGGAACTCCTTCATTCATGACAAATCTTCAATCTGAAGCAATGAGTGGCTCCAGATTTGAGAGTATCAGGGACATTGTTCACAAAATCAGAGTGCTTATTTATTGTCAAAATGTTGCCATCTAAAATGTGTACCCTTATTGGAAAGCTAGTGAGATCGTTCCATGCACATTCATTGTGAGTACCGGTCCGGTGATTAGGGCAAGAAACTTTTGACAGAGCCTGCAATTTATGTTTAGTTTACGTGAGCTGCTCTGTTCAGGTAGAACCGAAATATTTCTGGCAGTAATTTTTTCTGACCGCTCAGCCAAAAAACAAAAATTATTCTCAATACACTTAGTATCAGGGCCTTGAAGAACAACGATTTGTCATTCCTCTGATAGCATTCGACTTTTTCCCTGCAACCTTCAAAGCATTCCTTAAGCTACAATGGCGACGACTGGGCAAAGTTTTGCATGATGTTATATATCGTGGCATCCTAGGCTAGTCTGTGTTATTTCAGTTTTGCTGGATAAGTCGTTTTCAAAGCTAATGATTAACTGCCCACTGTTTGACCAGCTAGCAATATGGAAAAGACCAAGTGAACTGTCATGAACAACAAAGATTCTGAGTTAAGCTGGCCATCTGTGCTACGCGTGATGATGAAACTGAGGTTTCTCGTAATGTGCAAAACGAAGAACAATAAAAATTAAGTTGCTTTTGTTAGACAGTTATTGTCCATTGGTTGGCAGGCTTTACTAGGTTAGGATGCCCTTTCTCGTATAATGTTTACAGATGTAGCCTGAACAATAGAGGAAGTAGGTTCTTTAAAATGATACTTAACAAATTTAAAGCTCTGGGTTCTTTTATCCAGTGTGTCAAAGCAGTAAGAGGTCATGCTACGAGGTGCAAACATTTTGTTTACTATCCTCGATTCTGAACCTAGAACATTACAATTTGTACACAGCAGACTGTGAGGAACAGTGAATTCACCTAGATGGAAAGCTTCGTATAAACATTTACTGATAAAGTGGAGTAACAGGTGGGAGGATAACATCAGGGTTAATGCCTTGGAAGACCAACATTCAGGGTCAACTCCTTCTATGCGCAAAGTGCTGGTTGATGCATACTGATAAGCATAGTCTCTATGAACACCGGCAGTTTGGGGTTTGTAATGTGCACTAGTACTCTAAAAGGATGAATTATGTCAACTTTGTGGTGCTTCGCGATCTAAGAGGTCGGAGATTCTGCATCAGTGCATCAGGTGACAGGACTGGGTCATCCATTTTGACAACCATTTCGGTATGTGCTCTGACATTCGTTGAGTCAAGTAGCCTATGTATGGGTCACCGCGATTGCGAGTAAACTGACAAACAACCTGTGGGATATTAGGATCAGCAAGATAACTAGATTATTTCTGGAAGCTTTGCTTTTTGATTGTTTGTAGCAGATGCAACCGGGCTGCTCGATACGTATTTCTTATGAATAACTTAAGATTTCTATTAATTTGAGTGAACAAATGGTCACCTTTAAGTAAAGCAATAAATGCTTGCCTCTTTTCTACGGTGACCGGTTTTTCATATGGCTTCCTCTACCTCCGCTGCAGTTCGGTGAACTTGTCCGACTAACTGTTGGTTGACAACGTCCGTTTCATGAATTCTTCTTCCTCCGGCACTTAATTGTGGGCTAGGATTTGCTGCACTCTGCAGAAGAGTTGGAACTAAGCTCCCTTATATGTCACTGGTGCAAAACTGAAAAATTGTAAGCAACGCCGACCCCGATTAAATTTACGGAAGGTGTTCTGTTGCAGCTTTCCAAATAAACGCCTAATATCTAAAAAATGTTAACGGTTGTCATTTTACTCTCACTGAGAAACAGAAAGGCTGGGATGGATGAAATTAAAAGTGTTGATAAAAGAAGTAAAATGTTCTTCATCAGTGAAATTTAAGCTGTTGTCAGCATAACGTCTGTAAGTGAAAATTCCACAATATAAGCAAGAACTTTCTGCTCAGTCATACCTAAAAACACATCTCCCAAGTTTGCAAAGCTGAGTAACGGTAGTAGTTTAAAATGATACAACATTAAAATCTTAAAAGTTGTTTGCAGCGGGGTTTGGCCTATAGACTTTGTGGTATCGGCTAATAAAAGATCGAGGTATTCAACTTTGCTGAAAAATGCCAGGATTTCTGCAAAAATATATTGCATTTTCGTCAGTCCCTAAGCGTTCTACTGTTGTAAACACGGTGTAAAAATTGAGATTGGCCGTGTCAAGCAGAGATCATTCAAACGTCGTAGTTCTGGACCTAACCAACCCAAATTTGATGAACTGATCCCGACTCTTACGTTGATATTCCTAGGCATCGGGAGCATTCGAGAAAAGCGTCACTACCCGACCTAAGTCGTTAGGCAGAGTAGGTTATTATTGACAGTCAAGTGTTTCATGTAAATGCATTTTCGAATCTTTGCCCACCACCGGGTAATCTGCACTTCCTATTACATTGCGGAATTAAACTGAGCATTAAATTTCACACACCTTTCGGATAGATTATCCTTTGAAATGAACAGCAATCAATATAATACCTCTAGAAACTAAACAGCCTTCAGAAAGGGGCGGTTATTTCTTGCGTTTTTGTTAGTTGAAATTTTTTTACTAAAAATAAACCTTTTTTACCCAGGGCATATGCTATTCTCCGAAACACTTAATGACTGTCGGATGGTTCGAATTTCATGAAATTCTCCGAAGCCATGACTGGAGAGAGCAGGCGATGCGGTACAACACGTAGTCGGTGAAAATTTTGCTTTCAAAATCATTCCTTTATATAAGTCTTTCATTTATTATCTTCCAGTTGATATTTTGCTATTTCTAATTCTCCCCTTCTCTTTCAAATAGACAGTTTTGTGAAGTGGCACTCAGAACTATACCACACAAACACAAAATAAACATTTTTAAAACTGAAATGAACTAAAAGATTTTCAAGACGGTTTGTCCGGATATTACCGCCATTCTGTGTGCACTTATTGCTAATCCAGTACATATTTATGTATGTAAATGGAAACATCTGGAAACTTCAATGATAGCGGTTGTGACAGTACATCGTGCTGCTAGGCCCCAGTGTGATTGTTAAGTTTCAGCGATTTCGATTTAATAAAAAATGAACATCCAGGATATATTGCTCAGTTCAAATCTATTTTGTCTTTTTCCGATATCGACCTAACGAGTAATTTGCAAGCGAAACGTGCAGCACAAGTGTATCCCATGTGAAAGTCACCTTTCAGAGAAAAAGTTTCGCAACAGTTGGAATTGCTCCCATACGACGTTTGTCATATCTATTGAATTTGAGTGGGATGCTGATCTCAAATTTCCAATTGTCCTCAGGCGAAACGTATGGATTAACCATGACATCCAGTACTCGCAATTAACCCTACTCGCTTATAACGTACCTGATCCTTTTAGTGAATTATGAACGGTCAGTATATACGCATGACGAGGTTTCCGATTTAAGATAGTGTCAAACTGGAAAATTACCGGGAATCTCTATCCATTTCCAAGGAATTTTGATTCACTGGAGTATATTTTTATTTACCTGCCAAGTAAGTTGCAGATTGAAGTAGTCTGAGAAGTTTCGATAAGTTGTTGAGTTGTGCTCTAATTTTCTAACATTCTAGTTCATTTTATGAAACTATTTATCAGTTGGCATCTTGTGTGGTCTGGCATATCGTAGAATAAGTTCCCCGTGGTGTGAAAAATTCAGTCCCGCAGAAAACCGTTCGGTATTGAACTAGAGATTAGCAAATGAACTGGGTGTAAAAATCAGTTCACTTCTACCTAGGCGTTATGACCACCCCGGAGGTGCAGATACTGTTTGAGAGCACAGGTGAAAGCAAACTGGAAATTTTCCCTATTAAGAATCTGCTTTTGCGTCAGGACAATGTTTCTAGTATTTTTTGCGAACCGAGTCGAAATTCATGTCGAGATAATGTAGATAAGGTTGTTTTTAAAGATCCAAAACAACAAGCAAAATTTGACTGTTGTAAAATGCAACGAATGTGAGCTACGTGGATATCTGATAGGATGTGAATATAGCTAGATCAGAGACTCTGCAGTGAGTGCTTTGATCATCTATGTGGTTAAAACTTATTCTAGTCCAGGAGTAAGGAATGTTCGAAATCTGTGGTGCTTGATTTCCGTTAGATCCGGCCAGGGTGGACATGCTATAACCTACCGACTAAAGGTTTTAAGAAAGATATCATTAGTTCACCAATAAGTAATTGTGGTCAATTGCATTTTCTGTTGTTCCAGGCCAGTCAGCTTCCGGTTTGTCATTCTATCGGACTCATCTCTTCACACCATAGGTTAACTTTTTGGAAGTTTAAAGCTGATCATTCTACTCGTTATTAACCACCTTGGGTTTATCAGTTTTGTTGGTTGCTTGGAAGCTAGTATCAATTTTTAGATGTTTTAACGGGAGTGGGTTTTTAAAAAAGTTACTTTCAAATTTACCTTCATCTTGCAAAATCTTCTAGTATTGAAAATAGTAGAGTTTCATTGGCGATGTCCACGGCTGAATTAGAATTGTGGAACAAAAACTTCACTCTGCGCTATACCAGCTGCGTGTTCTACCGGCCACTACCGGTAGTCTGAAACGTTCGAAAAAAAGATCTCACAAAATTATCGCATATCACGCAGACGGTGGCTTGCGCTATCTTCCTCACTGTGGTTTCATACTTGCGCAACTCCAAAAGGGCAATAAAAAGTTAGTACGACAAAACTTTACTAGCATAAACAAGATTATATGACTTTTGTTCGGGGAACCGAAAGAATTTTACTTGCACCATGTATACCCCCAAACCGTCAGTATCTGTCTAACTGTTTATCTCTCCTCCAGTGGTCTCGTGCGATATATTGCGCAATTGGTTAGGAATCGAACGTGAGCTGAAAATAAACGTACAGCTGATAGGTGAAATAAGAAACCTCCCACATAAGAATACGAATTATTTTTGTCTTACTGATGTGTTACGGTTAAAAATAGCAGAAAACTAATAGTTGCAGAGAACCCAATACATGATTCTGGCAGATTGTTCTTCCTTTTTTTTGACCGAATTAAATTTCTTTCCACCTCATTTTTATGATATTCTTAATGAACAAAAAACACTTTCTGCCCTTTTCTCACTTTGCCAACTTGGTGACAGCTGTATCATGTCCATTCAAGCAAAGGTGTCTATATGGTGGAAAATTTGACCCTTTTCATTATTTCAGGTTGTTATTTAAATCACTTTGATATATTTACTGTTATATATTTACCGGCTCAGAAATCCCTGTTTACTGAAGAAAAACATCTATGACTCCAAATTTGGGGTGTGGCTCCAGTTTGTGCTGTAATTACACTTTGTGGCTGTGGCTGAATGCGTCACATTACTTCCAGGAAAAAAGACTTCGTGGATCTCCTGAGTTAGCGTATCTCCAAAAATGCACGACTGCTGTTACTTACAACGACAGAAACCAGATTTCAACTACAAACATGCACAAATTTATACAAATGCAATTCGTTTTCTATAGCCTTCTCCAGGAAAGAAAGGTGAATTTTACAATCTCTTATGGTGCTCCCAGAATAGAACAAGTTTGATCATCGCTCTCAGTGTGTTAGTGTAGCTGCTAACGCGACAGATGACTTCAGAATTATGATAGCAATCAAACTTGTCTACTTAAATTTCATTATTTGAAAATAGGCCATCACCTGATCAAGCCATTTCCTATCATCACGCAATTGTCGGTCTTTGATCACCCAAACAGTGCGTGTTTGTGTTTGTGCGTGACAGGTGTGTTCTATTTTATAGACTAATATGAAGCAGATTGGTAAATACTGTTCTGTGGGAGGGAGAGACACTGACTAGCAATTCCAGCGTTTGGCTATATTTAACAGACATGTTCGGATCTTTGATGGTTTCAAGGTGATCACGCAAAGCTGAATATGAATAGTTCATTCCGATTCAATGCTACTGAAAAAATTAACCGAACAAGATAACATCAGCCACGAAATTCTTTACTTTTTACGGAGAGGAAATCATTGAAAAAAAGGCCATCAAATCAATCAAATAATTATGGATGAATTAGAAAGAGCAGAATTTGGTTGCATGGAATCTGTTTTCTTGTTACTATGGAACCGCTACAATTATGGGAAGTCACATAGCAGTGGAGAAGTGTTAGACTAATTTTTTTCTCTGTGAACCTTTCTGTTCAGTAAAAAGTCGCGGGATTTCATAGTTTCACGATGGGATTCCAATGGGACAAATTACCAGAGCAATAGAAACCGAATCAATCATTTTCCGGTCATTGAATTCGTCGAATACTATTATGGAGCAATATTAAGGTGTATAGTCTCAAATGGTTTGCTTATTCTCACAGATGTATTTGTGAAAAATAAAATTGTACAGTCGGGGTTTCTACGGTCGAATTTTATTCACAACATGGACAGTCGTTATTGAAACTTGAATGAGCCTAGTTGGATACTCACAAATTAGTGGCTTGTCCCGACACCATCAACTGGATTCCCAGACCACGCCAGTTTGCATCTGAATCTCTAGCATTTGGATTAATTTTATTTGGGCAGAAACAGAGAAACTAAAGTATATGGTAAAACATGCCCGTGAAATAAAACTGGAACATACGGGTTGATTAGCTGGACGATGTTACGCTGGAAGTCAGATTGCGAAAGATAGACTTAGGGATGAAATATCCTCGTATGGCTTGAAATAGTAGCCAAGACCTTTTGGGGAGAAGGCCATGTCTTTCTCTATTTTTATGAAAATTTTATTTTTGCTGTTGTCTTTCCCTAAAACTGCATCGTTTTCTTGTTTTTCTCTATTTTCGGTTTTCCGTTAAGTAAATTTTCGCCATGCCCCTCCACTGGTGCACGCCAATTAGTCAGTTTTATGATTTTCACATTAATTTGCAAGGTCGGACGCCCGACCTGGCCTAAAACTATATAAGCGGTGGTGACCCGAGTTTACTCGGCATGTTCTTCCATCTTACCTTCTTGGCCGTCGTGCTATGTATCAATACACGTTACTCGTGAGGCTCCATCTTCTGTGTTTAGCTAGTGGAAGGCCTAGCTTGAATCAGGTGCCTAGTATACTGTGGTTGCACTATCGTGTCAATCGTTGTGCGGTTACGGGTCAGGGTCACCCCTCGTGAATCCAGCCAGTGTTTTGATCGATCTGTGTCTGTGCTATCATAGGTGTGGCGCCTGTTGGGATTGTTCTCATAGTCCCAGAGGGCTGAGAATTGTGTAGTTTTCGCCTGGTGCTCCCACCACTACATAACAATACCTCTTCCGTAAATTTGTCCAAGTTTATTCGTCGCGACTTCGTGGCTTATTTGGGAGGTCATACGCTGTAAAAATGCATGGGCTGTCACTGCACGGGTTCAAGTTTACCGAGGCTGGATGCGTTTCACGGTTGGATAAATTCTGGTGTCATAACTGAGGCAAACACGACAATTTCAACTATTTTTCGTTGCTCACAAATTTGTTGATATTGGTCATTTTCATCATTTTTTAAGCATCTTAAAATAGACTAAAGTGTCGACAACCATTTCATCACCTCACGATTGATGAGTCGGCCGTTCAGGTTAAAAATGTCGCACTGGCAACTGGCGTGACCAGATTAATGAACATTATATGAGCCTCTTATCAACCGCAGTCACGCTCTGCAGTCACTACTCGATTTGAATTTGAATAGAACCTGTTTCTTAGGTTGTCCTAAAGGCAACGGTGCACTCAAGGATAGGAGTTTTGCGTGACCTGAGACGACCACATCAAGGCCAACAAAGAGCATCGCATGATGAATTCGTTTAATGGAGATTTTGAACTCCCCTAGTTGCTATCGTTCCAAACTAGTATAAGTAATTCTGTCCACCGCTTGGAAGAAGTTATGTTTGTGCGATGGCAGGGCGTTTTAAGAATGTAGACATGCTTGTATTTATGGACAAATTCATGACGCGAGAGAACAAAAGATTTTATCTGTTTTTTTTCATATTTCACACGTCCTCGACGGGCAATCAGCACCCAGTCGGCGAAGGTTGAAGATAAGTGTACACATCAGGCGCGAAATATCTAGTAGAATATGATTCCGGATGATTCAATGTTGCGGACAGCATGACAAGGATAAAATCGACTTGGTAAGCTTAGAATTGCCTAGAAGCAGCTCAGCGTGTTTGGAAGCAAGCACAATAACTTCCAACTTTAGCAATTTCGGTTCAAGAAGACAGAGAATTGGGGTTACTGACACGAGCGCAATAGGGCAGTTCGAAACAACATCTTAAGTAACTCAACACTATTGTTATGCTAAGGTGATTTGATACATTTAGTAGGTCATTTCAGTTGAATCTGATGAGTAATCAAGCCAACGCAGATTGCTTAATAATAATGATCAAGCAGTCCCGGAAATAAATGAAAAGAATTCAAAAAATAAGCACGTAACTAACGATTTGAAACCTGAGGGTTTACTGTTGAAATATACGAGAACTTCACCACTTGAACTCTTATAAAGTCATTCAGTTTTTTTAAATTTTGGATTTTGCACGAAGATCCAATCCTATTTAACAAAGAAGATGTGATTTCTAGGGAGCCATGGCCTTTTTGCCATTCGCAACAGACTTGGTCCTAGTTGCCTTAGATTTGTACTTCAAATTTTGTGAGACAGAACTTATCTAACAATCTAGCACATCCGTAAGTGTCATTCGACCACGTAACGTAAAGGGTTCATTTGGGTTAAGCAAAAGACTCAGCAAGGGTCAGCACTAAACAGGAGTCTTCAGATGGACATTAGAGGACATTATGCACAGACAGTTAATTAATATGCGGCAAGACAAGAGGGGCTTTGTTGATTTGGGTTTTGGGCTCCATATTGACAATCCAAGTTCGGGTCAACATGAGGAATTCATGGAAGACCTGTAGACTTTTGCCCAACTTTTGACAATAAAAACCGCCGAAGCTATGTTGAGAGTGTTGACGGGAACCATTAAGTATGAGTAAATAGTTGTCAGCTATGAGGCTCATTGTAACAATTTTATTTTCACAGTTTGCATGCATTTGTAATGACTAAACATACTCAACAGAATGTCTACGCACTCCCTAGGAGTATTGCAGGAAAACTGACCGTTTAGCCAAGCCAACATGGAGTCAAACAGTTTAACGAGAGACTTGAACAAAAACCTATTGACGTTTGAAGAAAACCCGTGTTTAATCTTTTTTTCTGAAGCTGATGAAGCTTCAAAATTACCGAATGATCATTTAACCAAAGCCATTCATTCGCACATATCACGAAAGTGTAAAGACCCAACACAGACCTTATCCAACAAGTAAATATAGGTATATATATGTGCATAGATATATGTGCATGAAGGATTCCATAAGACCAGTTTGAGTTCACACTATGCCCACTATTTTAATCGTCACTTGTACAAGAAGACGGACAGAACTTTGAACATTTTTTGCCCAGGGATTGTGTGACAGACTACTACTACTAATTTCCTGGTCGCAAAGCAAAGGCAGCTACACATTCAGGCGGGGACACGAAATTTGGCCGTAGCTGGTTAGAACAAATGAGATGCCCGTTTGAAAAATTGAACAGATTAGCAGGTATCACTGGACTATTCTAGTCACAGAACACTATGCATACCAAACGGTTCTCCTAATCACCGGAACGTTGCTAATGAAGAAATTAATGACATGTCAGGGTAGCCGAACTGTCCACGGTGAAGATAATTTTAAAAGAAGGTGACTAACTTGTGATGCCCCTGATCAGCCGAGCAAACTCGAAGTTAACGATATTCACAGTGCTAAAATTTTATTTTGGCAAATAAATCTTGGATTTATCCTGTTGATTTCCGTCAGTTGTTCCTGATACCGATCTTCCAATGTTAATTGTGCACAATGATGGTAAAATATCTCCCTTGTTTTTCAGTTGAATACTGGTCGAGATTTCTCAGCAAAGCTTATCAGCTAGCAAGTCAAACATATATCCTCGATTATGGTTTCAGGTTGGATTTCAAAGAACTTGCAGAACTTGTACGTTTTATTGTTGTCCATAGCTTAACTAATTAGATATTGATTTTTGAACTCTGGCTCTGAACAATGCAGTTCAATTCCATTCCAGGAAAAGAGATAACTTAATCTTCTCTCTGCCTAAAATTCTTTGGTCCTCTTTGTCGTAAAAACGCCTTTGAATCGGATTCCAAACGCTGCATCATCAACCGCAGTCCAGGAGCCTAATCAAATGCACATTCTGTTGCGCTACTGCTTGTTCAGTTACAGTCGCTCACAGGAAGTAGTCACAGGACGACTAGGTTACTGCCACTGTGATCATCTGACTTTCTACGTAAATTTTCATATCTAAATCGAAAACTCAGGAGTGAAAAAGAGATTGCTTAATTGACAGAAGATGGTTTCCCTGTACAGCTGATCAACTTCCTAATGAGTATCCAAATCAAAAAAATCGAACCCTTCCAGGTGAATCCACGACTGGCAGTGGCAAGATGCACTGAGGACGCTCTGCATTTTGCCCTCAGTTAGACATGGTCTGAAAAACGGCTGCCAAATTCAAATAGTTCTAATCACTGGTCAAGTTCATCAGTTTACTACCATAATTACGTTGTCACTTACCTGGCCGTCAACAGGTTTGAGGCTGATTCTAGCAAAGAACTGCGTGAATTAAAGGGACTTGAGATCAAAAAAGCATCGAGATTCGACTGAATCTAGCTAATCATCCTTTGGCAGCACTCCTCGTATTCAGGGAAGTTTTCAGCGCTCTTTTGACCACTGCATGGCAAACGACCAAAAATGGCAGCCACGAATTTCGGTGAGGATTACCGCCGCATTGATGAAAGAAATTGGTAAACTTTATTCAATAGCTTGTGCTTTCATTTTCCTAAAGGTAAGTAAAATCCTGATTGTTACACGAATATAGCTACGTGTTGACACATCACTAACAGTTTGATCACCCCGAAAGGAAGCTCACCATCCGACACCTTAGCCACATCAATAAATTCCTTCGGACCATTCGATGAGTCACTTCGTATGTTTCCGTGACTAAAGTATTTTGCTCAATTATATCGATCAAAAGTTACTGTTATGCATTTTACAAAAGAAGATTACCACCAGCTATGCATGATAGACCACTTTAGCAAAAAGACACTTTTTATCTCCAATGAGGGTGATATATTTTATACCGACCCTATCTCACGGAGAGCGGTCCAAGCGGCTTTTTTAATTGAAGAGTTGCTTGAAACTTCCAGAAAACTGCAGAAAATCATGCTTACGGCATTGTGATTAGAGCTAAATCTGACTATGAGTATAGTTTCAACAACTTAACTGGTTCTTCGTCGTCTGTTAATGATCCTTCACTAATTGTATATAAGTGACGTTGTGCTTCAATTGCCAAAGAAAATCATCTACTTATAATGCAACCTAAGCTCTTATTTCTGCAGACTGGTAGTTGAGAACGCCCGAAAGATATGACGGCGAAGTGTCTGTGAGTTGTCGCAATCAAAGTCTTTCGCCTAATCCAGCCTCGACCAAAAAATATTCTTTTCAAATTTATAGGCTAAGATCTTTGGAAATTCCTCAACATTTACTGAAAAGATCGTCGCATTCAGGTGTTGCCTCATAATTTTAACCGCGTCCATGAAAATTTTCAAATGCCGCAGTGGTCGATGGATTAAAATAGCTGAATCAATTTGACAATTCATAAATAGCTGCCTTATGTCGCATTTAGTCGTTGATATATGTTCATCGACTAGCTCTTTATCGAAATTCCGTCCCTTGGGATGAATAAAACTAATCTTAAATTAAATCGGTTCAAAAAGAAAAGAAAAAGGGAAGACCGAAGCATCTTTTCACAAGGAGTCACTCCATTCCCGGCCACCAGAGGAGGTTTGACTGATCTTGCCAACTTGATTTGCTGCAGAGCGTCTTCTTGTCTTGCTTGAGCCAAAACTACGAGTAAGTCTAGTGCATACATTCAAAGTATGGTTGTGATTTTCAGTTATGTTTTCACACTTACATTCTGTTCCCATGGAAAATCAAATCCCAGAAAATTACCGTCATCGCTTGTCCTATGAAAGGATGGATAACGGTTTGTCGTTAAGTCACCGAATTCCTTGGAATCCCGTCTATTTAATGCAGGATAATGCTAGTGCCGACCAAAGGAACCCAATCAATACTTCGATGTGACTGCTTGATATTATGTGTTGCAAAGACATTCCATCTTTCTGAAAGCCATGAAAACCACGAAGGCTTTCATATAATAAATCGCTCGCATAAAATTGGCACTTTGGCAAAATTCACAAACTGGAACTTCCTGCTTCATATTTGTCAGTGGTCAGTGGTAAAACGGGCCCAAATCTCTGACTGTCAAGAAATGTATGTCGGAAGTGGTACTGATAACACTGATTTGTTACCTCATGCATCTAGGGCTGTCCAAAAACTTTGTGGATCATTGATATTACGATTTCTAAACTTCTCGGCCACTCCAGAGGAAAAATAACGTGCCGAAATTTATTCATTAATAAATGTGACTGCACAACATACGTTAACGGCGACAGTTGTGCCAAATTAAGTGAAACTTTCATTGATTTGCCTAGTGGCAAGTATAAAACACATCAATGTGGATGGCAATTTAAAAGTGTTTGAACAAATCCCAGTTTTTTATCTTAGAATTACAAGATATACTGTATATCAAGGTGGTAGGAATAAGTTGATTTTATAAACAACTGGTAAACACATTTTGAAGTCGACGAAGGAAGCCGGAGTAAGCCGCACTATTTTCATTATTGGGCCATATATACACATATATATGTATATATATATATGTATATAAATTATAGGCATTATCTGAATCAGTGAACAGAATTTGCCCGCTTGCACGCACTCGTTTTTGCGGTCATTGTCGCTCGCCAGGTATGCGTCCCCGGTGCTCTTGTCTAAACATCCTTATACTTGTACACTCCAAGTTGTTATGTCTCACCAAAATCTTTGACGAAGAGCTCCCATGCACACTCCTAACGCTGCAAATTAGGCGCGTAAATATGTATATGTTGTCATGTTAATTGTATTCCTCCTTTCTCTCCTATGCTCTGCCATTTGGACATAACAGGCAAGTTCCGTTCGTTGAAGCTAATGGTATTGGATTTTACTTTCGTTTATAATATTGTTCACATGATATTAGTTGCTGATAGACGTCCATTCGGTGTCACACGGCGTGTTACCACACATGATCTAATTAAACGCCTCGTGATTTTATGCCTCTTCAAGCCACAGGATCGTAGATGCACACCCTCCTTCTTCGTGCGGTGTGCACTGATAGCTACATGGAACACTTTTTCCTCTAAACCATACGGCTGGCATGTCATACCAATGAAGCTGACGTCTGAGCGCCTTGAGCAGCAAGATAGAAGTTCACGGTTCAAGTTCTACTCAATGAAGATGAAACTGGAAACCATTTCGTGTACACCAAGTAAAAGTGTGAGAAAACACTGAAAGATGAATCAGGTATCAACCGAAATTTCAATAAAACAGAAAATTTTGGATCAGTGGTTTGTTCTAGTTAGTTACAAACAAAGACTGCATAGCAACTGAGGTGAGGCATGAACTTTTAAACCCTACAAATCACTCTTCAATTTCTTCTTCACCGTGATAAGAATAAGAATTCCGAATGTGACAAAAGACCAAGCCCTAGGTTTGAAATATTTAACCAAACCGAGAAAAGCAATAGGCAGGTCTTTTTGAATAGACTACTGCTGACGAACTTGTTAAAAATACTTCTTCCAACCCATGAAAAGACCACGCGCCAGTCAAGCATAACAAGCGCTGTTCACAATAAAACTAAAAAGTATCCTGTATTTGCATTTTCTAAAAATGTTTCTCGCATCTGATTGTTTGTGTGGGCGCAAATCAAGTGGACTGAAAGTGCGATAAAACTTGCAAGAAGTCTTTTTACAACTGTCCATTCTCATTCAGTTCTTCGTGAACAACATCTCGTATTGGTTTTGTATAGGAGAACAAAGCCAGTTTTAAGTACAAATGCAAACCACGTATCCCGAGAAAAGCGTTGGTTTTGCAGCAACTCCCTAACTTTATTCACAGCATTGTTATTCCGTTCCATTTTTCGTTCAGAACAGTGGGTCAAAGTGATCTCCCGATCACTCTCAAGATAACGTTGAAATACTGCAGTACTGAGGGATTCCAAGCTTTACAGTATCTTCTCCTGCCACCACTGTTTAAACGAAACATTAAAGTGATTTATTCACGAAGAGTATCACGCTTTGGCATTAGGGGAAACTCCAAAGGCCCATGCTTCAAAACAGTTTTTTCTGTCATACATTTAGGTTAACTTATCCGTGTTGCTGCTTTTCATGTTAACACTTTACGAAATTGCTTGGGTTAGAAAAGTAAACTTTAAATAATCAAGTTTTTGAGATTCGGCAGTCACCTTGTGGAATTTTGATCAACTTTTTCAGCAACCTCTGCGACCCGATTTTGACCAATTACGAAAAGCCTTCGGTTTTGTTTATTCTCGTTCGTAGTTTAAGTAAAATGAACATCTACCTTAAGGTGATAAACTCTCAAATCGACCATTGATATCATTGAGTTACAAAAGCGCAAGTAGGCGGTTCGTGATCCGTGTAAGCGTCTCACTTGGAGAAATATGCTGTAGTGAACAAACGCAACGTAATGCTCGGTAAAAAGGATATTCATATTTTATGGGCCTTCATTGTTTTGACTAGAATCTCCGCGAATGACAAAGATCAAATGGGCATTTAAATCCCTCAGGTGGGGAAAATAAATACTTTCCAAGTAATTTTCATACATCCCGAAATCATGCATCGCAGTCCGAAAGCGTAAGTCATAAGAATTTGAGGCAGTTTGCTTGTGTAAAAGCAAACCTGTTGATTTTTGGATTGCACGGGTGTATTTATCGATCCTAATTAGCGTTTCGTAGGCAATGTCTTTTAGTCTAACTCAGTTTTTTCTTCATAATTCGACTTCTCTTGTCAGTATACAACGTAAAGACAGCATTTTGTGCTGGTAAGTTTGAGCAGCTCGCTAGTGTGGCTGTAATTTACATTTTATTTTCATAAACAGTTCTATCACTTTAGAACAGAAAGAATTTCTCGGGAACTGGGCATCATTCATGTAAAATAACACGTCTTCAATATTGATGAAAACGATCGCAAAATCGGTTGTCAATAAATGAACTCAAACAAAGCTCAGTCAAATTAGGCAATCGTATGGTGGTGGTGGACGTCGTTTCAGGACCTCCTGGCCTTCTGTGAATGGGGCAACACGTTCCAAACTTTTATTTTTGAAGCCGAAATTTCATGTCTCAGGATGAAATGTCCCCTTTAGATAT
Source organism: Fasciolopsis buskii (assembly GCA_008360955.1). Classification (NCBI taxonomy): domain Eukaryota; kingdom Metazoa; phylum Platyhelminthes; class Trematoda; order Plagiorchiida; family Fasciolidae; genus Fasciolopsis; species Fasciolopsis buskii. The sequence continues at coordinate 18,802 of LUCM01001122.1, read as the reverse complement.
TTTGATGTGTATTATTTACCGCATCTCCTCAAATTGACAGCAGTTAGCAAATGAATTTGCAGAAACGTGTTCAATGTGAACGGCCTTCGTTCGAGCTATAGTTCATCAGTTGACTGAGGTTGGGCTGGACTTTGTAGTATTTTGCATGCACTAAACGATGGTGATTTATTTACTTCATCCGTCCTTGGATGCATCTTCCCCGGTAAGAACTTTAGGAACATACTGGTTGTATTTGGATCGTTGGTAAACATGGAACACATGTAATGCAAATCGTTCACCCTGTCCCAGTTCTACTGAAAATAAGGATAGATCGCTGTGCATTTTTTGGTTATTACCTAAACTCACTGAAATTTCGAATTAATTGCAAATCACTTTAAATGCAAATAAGTGAAGCAAAAACCAATCATTGATCTTATCTGTAAAAACATAACGCTCTACCAAACGTGCGGAGGTTAAAATGTATTCATTTCACAAATCTGGCCTTTGAAGTAAAATGATTCTCTCTTCTGCAAACAGTAGTAATGTCTGGTTGCTTCTCAAAATTTGTTACTGTAAACGCTCCCTTGTCAGTCGTTGAGATGTGAGCAAGAAAATCTCAGGTGGTTAAACTGGCTACTATTCCCCCATTTCATGTTAGCTTTTTCGAATTAAACATTGTGCTAGTCTGTTTTACACTAACATTTAGGTTTTGCATCCCATATCGATACATATGCTTGGTTTTTTCAACAACGAAATTCAATATCACCATGAAACTGTCCTTATATGTAACGAATTCATTGTCTAGCTTACTAGAAACTAGTACAAAGTGTTTATATTTATCGCTAATACTGTTTTGCCTTAGGAAATGGTTTTATACAGCTGAAAGAGAGCATTTTGCATCATAACAGGTGTATATCATTGAGAACCTTCATTGGAAATATTATTTAAAAGCTTTCTAGAACTGGTTTACATTTTTAATGATGAACCGTTCATCTACAGATATTTCATGTTCTCTTTGGTGAAGAATTAGGCCGAGTGGAACAGAAAACTGGAGTTCATTAGCAAGTCAATTCGTTTGTGAAAAAATCTGATAGGCTGATCAACATCCTACGCCCACCCACAAACCGGGAAAGAAATGCAGGGTAGTAGGTTGTTGGCTGCATAATTTTGCTCATTACTTATTTCGATAAATTTCTAAAGCCAACTTTAGGCAAAATGTGCGAATTTCTTTGCCAGAATTTTGTGCAGAAATCCATGCTGAACGTGCACACTTGTTTCGCTGAAGAAACAGCCAATTTTGACATATTGGCCAGCAAGATGAACATTTAACTGGTACTCCGAGAACTTGTACTGATTCTTCATTTGAAATACGCTCCCAGAAAAGAAAGCATACATGAAATACAGTGAGTACACGTCATTTTTGCTAATAAATTCATTATGATCAATCCCAAAGAAAGAGAACGAACACAATGCATTGCTCCGAAAGAACGACGTCGTTATTTTTCATGTTTGATACACAGAACATGCACCGCCGAATTAAGTTTTGTTGGGCTTTCCAAAATCAAGCGCTTGGTAGCTTCCAGTCCTGCAAGAAACGTAATAATCAGAAGAAACCCATAGTTCTGACCATTTTCTTTTTAGCCTCAGGCACAGTGGGTGGAACGTTATCGTTCGGTTGCCTGGAGTGACTTTTAGCAATGGGAGATTGCAGATTGCAGATTGCGCATAAAAAATGTGTAAGTCAAGTTAAAACGTTTATAGACGGCAACGTGATGTGAAAGCCCGTTATGAATTAGGTAGGTGGCCATGATTCTAATGAGGAAATATTACTGTTCCGACCCAAGGCACTGCTGCTAAAACCAAGCCCAGCCTACTGAAAGAAGGCCAATGTTCATGTAACAAGGCCGGAGGATTTTAAACAACACAGCTTTGCAATATCTATCACAAGGTCACATCTTACTGACAGTAAAGGCAGATCGGCACACTGCATCGAAAAATCCGTTTTGAGAATCTTCATTTGAATTAATCGCTGTCTTCATCTAAAATAGTAATTGTTACCATCTTCCTGCAGACGAGAATTACTTTACCTAAACGTTTGAAAACTTTTGTGATTTTGGCACATCCAGCCTCACAGCTTCTTAATTCTGATTACACCAAATTCAAAACACTTTTCACTATAATCAACCAGTAAAAAAAGCAGATCAACTAATCAATCAACAGATGTTGTATCTATGGAATTGGAACTCTGTTATCCTCCTGGTTTGCATTTTCACAAGTTTGCTACTAACAAACCTTATTATTTAACTGACGAAATGAATCGAATTAGTAATAAAATCTTCATCTGATTTCATATTCAATTTATTTGAGCTTTTCAAAGTACTAAGTTTTGAAAACACTTCTCTCCAAAAGAGCTGCGATGTTAATTTTCAATTTGGAATAAAAAAGAGATCTTTCAAGTGAAAAACTGAAAAATAGCCTACCGGAATATTCAAATAAATCATTAGGCGATAATGGTTTTCATGATGACTTTATGCCCCACGACATTTTGGACCTAGATTTATCGCTTTTTCCAACTTCAAATTGCTTGATTACTGGGCCGGGAATAGTTAGATCTTCACGAAAAACTGATCTGTAAAGACAGTGTAATAATGATGTTCGAGAAAAAATACCGTTTAAGTGAACGAATCTCCGGTGTATAGCAAGTGCAATTTAATGCTTCAATTTACCACAGCTAATAGGTCAAAAAAATAAATCAACAATCTCCAAAAATGACCGTTAGAAACTGGTTCCCTCAACACGTGGGACTACGGAGATTGCTTATTCGGTTAAGTGTAACATTAGTCAAATAAGTACCGATGCCAAATCGGACGCTTAGACTGCTTGAATTACCCTGAGCCTAGTAATTCTTATGCAAGCAGATACAAAAATGAATGTGTCCAAGCAAAGGGCTAACAATCTGAGAAATTTTGTGTGATCAAAATCGTACTAAAACGCTTCTGGTTATACATAAATTCCCCTCGAAAAATAGCAGAAAAATTCTCCACATTGGTACATACTTATTTCACATGTCGTACTTGTTGTTTTAGAGAACTCTTGAACCAGTGAGAGTAATTCAACTGAATGTCTTGTTATATATATGGGAAGGTATATAGAAACTCGGGATCGAGTGGTTAGATGGCTTGCTGCCAAATGTTTTTGAGCCTAAAAAAGCGTATGCCAGTGAACTGGATAGCCCCTTTTCGATTAAGGAACCAGGGTGTGAAAAGAACTCAGCCCAAAGCCATTGATTGACTTCATAAGCTTTTTGACTGACAGATATACGATAAGCCAAATTTAATCAGCGAGTCTATTCAAGAACATGAAAAGCTAAGCGTTTTTGAGTAGGTATTCACCAGGGAGTTGTGCAGCAAGCGATGAGCGTAATTTAAACGGTTAATTGTGACATCATTCATAGATGCAAGTGCCAGCGTTAGAGATTGTCTTTGCAGTTATCAAGCATAATAGCGTTGACAAAAACACACGGGTCAGGGCAATTACGAATGTCGAAACAGTGTAATGCTTAACGTTTTTTTAATTTTATTTAGTTCGAAACTTGGCTGCTAGTAAACGCTGAACATATTCCAAACCTGAGATGTCAACTAATGACTTAATTAAACAAGATTGCAATATATAAATAGAAAAAACGAACTCGTCCAGCAGTACCAGAGGCGGTTTTTTCCAAGATAAATTTACTGAAGCTGAAAAGCTTGGTCTCAGACAGTGTGCAGCTCATCCCCGTTTATGTTTATGAATTCGCGCAAGTTTTGTAGGCTTTTTCAACATCACTTTCGGCAAGAAATAAAACTAATCCGCATTGAACTAACCACCAGAAACTTACCCGGATGTAAAATTAAAAAAAATCAGTCCGGTGTTTCTTCATCACATTTAGTGGCATGCTTCCATGCCACACTATTTAATTTAGACAACTAACGTAGAATGCAACAATTTGTTGACAGACCGCAAACTCCATTGGAACTTCCTTACCTTAGTGCCAGCAAAGTTCCGGTACTTCTTCTAAGTGCGATACAACAATCGAATAAGATTCCCAAAGGGTCGGCAACATTGAAGAGTAGTTGGTTCAGTAACACTGAGGAAGGCGAAATCAGCGCTTGAAACTTTACTCCAGTTAATTTAATCGAAAATTTCTAGAACTGATTTCATGTAAACTGGAAGTTTTACTAAAGGGTATGTACTAATGAAATGGAAGTAGTCGTTTGGCGACCTTGTAAAAACGGATTGGATCATTATCTTTCAGCATTCCAGTTGGTTTACCTACGGTTTTGTTGTTTAAGACTATTTTTTACCGATTAGAAAAATATCACGAATATATGTGAAATATTGCAACCTGATTTGCCTCGTAATAGACACCTTTCTTCTTGCATTGCATCCCCCAGGTTTTATGCCTTTCCCTTGTGAAGACTAAAACTATTCGAATTTAAATTAATGGGTTCCACATTCCTGCATTATGCTGCGGTGAAGATTCAATCATTTAATCAGTTACTGGGACTACCAACGGAAACACCTGTGAGGAAATTTGTCCAAATCCCTAAACCAGGATCTTGAGAGCTCAGAAGGGCTTGCTTACAAAATCAGAGCGGACTAAAAATGTGCTCAACAGCAGATTTGCAAACTAATCTTGCTTCCATCATGTAAGGTAAAACGATTGGGCCCATGTGACAGGATTAATGAAACATTGTGCCATGTAATGAAAATAGGGACCGCGGAAGTTCCAACAACACATTTGTCAGCCGTCCCGGAGCACATTATTATCTGTTCCAAGAAAGTAGCTAATGTTACTCTGGGCGATTATTGTGATATCATGGATTAACGCAAGGAGATTGTGATCCAATAGCTGATGGCCGGAATTCTTGTTCCGAACTGAAATGAATGCCCCGGTGGCGACTACATTGGTTGCAATATGCGACACTAATTTTAGGGTCATGATTTCCAGGTATAATTTACACATAGTATGTTTAACCGAAATAAATTTATAAATAGGTTCAAGTCGATTTTTGTCGACAATGAAATTTCCACAGATGGAAGAATAGCAACGCTTATAACTTTATCCTGTATACTGATCACTTTGTCGTCGATTCCTCAGAATTTGGCGGACATTGATGAATAGAGTAGGTTTACCGAAATCGGTAACAAAAAGGTAGCTAGAAAACCCTTTATCAACCACCACAAATTCTGAAATGATGGAAGACATGGCGTGAAACTTTACAAGGCCTACAAAACAGTGTTCTGCATCGGGTTATGAAAATATACTTCTGCCCTTTGTGATTTAGCTTCAAAAATTGTTATTAACTAAAGGTTAGAATAAGGCAAAAGGAAGTTTTTAAACCATACTTTGCTTTTGATGCAAATCCTTTTTTCCATTATACCTTTATATGTAAGATCATATATTAATTGTCCTATGTTGTTTTAGTGACGAGAATAGATGACAGGTGTGGTTGAGGGGGCATACCCCAGAGAAGCCAGAGGCCACTACACGTAGGCATCATGAGTCTGAAGCTAAGAGTGACATAGAACCATTTAAGTTCTCAATAGGTCACGCGTGGTTACTGGTCGAGGGGCAGCGAGTTACTTTTCACCATCAAGTAACTCAATTTTTGTCCAGTCAGGCATTTCACGGCTCAGCGTGGTAATCTACTTTCCATCACAAACTAGGTGCTCAAAATAAACTCTTGGTCCCCGATAACAGAACTGGAACCAATTTAAAATGGGGAAATATCCGAACGACTTTTTATTCAGTCGGCAAAAATAAGTATAACGGATTTACTGAAGAACATATTTGGTGGCCGTTTAATTGCATCGGTTTCATCGAGACTCGAACGAAGCCAATATCCCCCGGGCGAAGTTGAGTTTTTATTTTTTCAATTATCATTGGACTTATATGAGCAAACGGTGTCAAAAGAAGGATGACCGTTATTGTTTTTTGCTTGAAACCACATTAAGAACAAGTAAATATAATGCATATTTAGTCCTGTTGTCATATAAAACTGAAATGCAAATTGCAGACGGGATCGTACACAGGAGCACCAGAAATTTGATCTCGCATCAGACGGGATTTATTCTCACTATTAAGAATAAAAGATTTCAAGTGCTGCTTCGTTCTAAATTTTCCCATCAGATTTTAAAAGAGTTAACACCCAATCTGGAGCTGAAAGCAGAGTGGTTACCTAGGTGGTTGCGTGATCACTACTCTCGTTTTTTTCAAGCCGTAAAAAGTAAGGTCGGTATTACAACGTACCGCTGAATCTGTTCTTTGGGAATTTTGATTCTTCGCCACTACCAGTTGCTATATATATCGTGATCGGTTCAATGGTTTGTTAAATGGATCATTTGCATTCATGCCTCCGGGAGGATATACCATTCCTCACTCGGTTCGAGATTTCTCTTTTAAGGAAGCATGCAGTCCCTATGCTTCCCTTGCTTCAATCCAGTCCGGTCACTGCATATGAAGCAAGATATTACAAAGCCGGACTTAGATCTCATGGGAGTTTATGGTAGCTTGTTCCATGTTTTATAGATGACGCAATCGTTTATCACCAATTTATTATTCACTTAATAGTGGGTTTTTATTTCATCACATCTGAATAACGTTGTTTTCAAGCATCAGCTTCGCTTGACTGGTGAATCAATTTTTCAATTAGGCGATAATGAGGTATTGATGAACACAAAATAATAAGGTGAAGTATTCTGGGCTATTTTAGCAAACCATTTCCTGCGTACATTTTCTTAGATTAACATGTTGCTTCTGTAAGATTGTCTTTGAATATCTGAATACTGATTGAAGTATTCAGTCACTCCGTTCTGCTGCTGTTTCTAACCCGATGCCTGCTAGTTGAATGTAAACAAAGACCAAACTGTAATGAGAGGAAATTCTACACCGAAGCCGGATTTTCTTACGAAAACAATACATATTTGTCTGTGAATTGCACACCCTATGCAACTTAATTATCAAATGAATCAGTGTGCACGGTCATTTTTCAGTTTGCCTGCAAAAACCGAAAAACTATGCACCTGTCACATCAACCACATTAACAATTTTAAATACTGCCTGTCCCACGTTCTGTTTACTGTTTGATCCAAGGGCAGATGATTGTGAATTACTTAAAATTTTCCTTCGAGAAAAGGCGAACATCAATATAAGGACAATAATTAGCGATGAATATTTCAGTCAAACACAAGAAGTCCGTCTATGACTCTCATGGAATTGTACATCTAGGGTTACCTTTGTGTTAACCGTCCTACTCTTTTGTCCTACACTCAAGAGCAAATTTCCAGCGACAATCTTTGTAGGTAACCTTGCACGTGATTCACGATTTGTGCCTTTATTCAAAGAGTTTTAAAGAAAAGATTACGGGATTCGATGAGTAGATATTTCATATACTAACCGTTTGATACGATGCTTTTAAAGCTATTATATGCAGCCTGGCAAAGAATTTGTTTGTAGAAAGACGAAGTAGCTAAGGTTACTCTAGTTATAAGTACTTAAAGCCAAATTTTTGATCAAGGTGATTAAATCAAAATGGGGACTGTGCTATCCGGATTATCTGTCACTTTTGACGTTCTGATCCGGCTAATCTCAGGGACCCCTTTCTGTTCATTTTCCAATGCCATCAAAATAACAAAACTTGAGCAAAACGCCGAAATTATTACTGACACTGAATATTCTGCTAGGCCAATGCTGAGCTGTGTAACAAGATATAAACCACTCATTGTTGCTACAAAATGCGGTACGTTACCAAAACACCTTTGTCTGCCTAGCATAAAACACAGCGACTGATATTAAAAACAGTAAACCATCTCTTTATTGGGCAAAAACCTTTATTACGAGGAACAGATATGGAATACTTTTTCATTGTGCATATTGTAGTACCGTTGAATCTCTTAAGTTGCAATCATTTTGGCACCGAACTGACATCCGTTTGTTTGTTCATAGGTTGGATCATATCGTGTAAATTCAAGTACTGCTCAACTCAATATCCCGTAAAGTCTGTGCTGTGACCGATTTGTTTCATGTCACAATGCCTGAATATAAAATTACGTAAGCTTTTCCTTTCTTCTCTGACCGTGTCTCCTTGGGCTACTTCTGGATGGATAGTTCCGGTTTTGTCCCGGGGAAACCTTCAGGAACAAGGAACTTCTAATTCAAAAAACGGTCCATTCAGTACGCGATGTTCATTTCACGTCCCTGTAATTGTTGTCAAATGCATAAATTTGACCAACAAATATGCTGCCTAATCCACACTTTAGATTGACTGCAAATATATCGGCCGTCGTCTGTTCCCGTTCTTTCATTTTTTGTCTTTTATTTCGAAAGCATAATCCACCAATGTTGCAGCTTTTGATTCATCTAACGAGTTGTCAGTTGCTCATCGGAATTTCGAATCCCAATTAACATTTAATCAAATGTTGATCATTGCTTTTGAAGGCGAGAAAAGAGTTTGTTGAACGCATTTCTGTCACGGCTGGCTGGAAAAATAGCGTTACCCCCAAATGAAAGTTTATGGTGATCTCACTGAGTTGTCTTCAAGTAAAACAAAAATAGCAATTGTTTTTACGCGCAAAACTGACAAGTCTTGGACGAGATATGATACGATGCAAAATCTTATGCGCTAATCAATTTTCTAAAACTTGTAAGGTTATTAACGATAATAATTTTCCACAAGATTGATACAACTTTCGTTCAGGATAGAATGCCCCCCAATTAATTCCACTGAAATACAGTGTGGCCTAAGCTGTGAACCGGATCATCAAGGAAAATGAAAAAACGGGACGAGAAGATCGCCAGCTGTGCTAATTGTTGATACTTCTTTGTTTATTAGTCGTAGTCTCACTGGTTTTTATTCCCATTTCACATGTGTAACGAAGTCGAAAGATAAACATATGCTATTCTCTTGCAATTTGATTGTAATTCAAGTTCAGGTAAATCAATTCACCTATGTACGTTATGCAATTCAGAATAAACGTCCCGCAGTTACATGAAAGCCATTCTCTCTACCTAGTAGGAAATTGTGCAAATGAAATATTCAGTAAATTTTCAGGGACGAATTTAGATCCAAATCCTCATTTTTTGGAGTTGATGAGAAACTGTGGAGCGTTTATATCCTTTTATGAATGTGCATGACATGGTGTAGGGTTTATCCTTTGGGCAGCCACGGTGGCTTATTCAGTTGTTAATGTTGGCTGAAATCCTCATTGAGCTTTGGCTGACGTTGGGTTTTATGTTTTTTACTATCCAGATAAGCGCCAAGGCCCCTTCATAGATAGCTATCCCAGTGCATGTCGCAATAGCATTACCTTAACTGGGGTCACTGCGACGAACAGAATTATTTTGCGAGAAGTTCAACTGAGAAATTCTTGCAGGGACTGCGATGCCCATAGTTTATACTCTGAGATCATTTGTTTTCATGTGTAATCGTGGACATTAGAGAATTTCATGGGACGCACAGACAGCATGAAGCTATTGAAAAGCAAACCTGGGAAGAATAAGCAATGAGTTCGGAGAAAAACAGACAAGACATTGAATGAGATATAGTGGGGTCAAAAGTTTCCTGAGTCGCAAAGTATAAAGGTTAAGTCGTGTATTATCAGTTACCTATTTACCTTTCACAACCCTGAGCAAACTGTCCATTAAAGTGTGTGGTCAACACCTATCCACATGCAAAATGTTTGCTCACAACATATGTTCAGATCCCACACATGTTCTGCACAAAAATCAGTGTGCAGCTCTCATGTTTCAACAAGTTCCACTTTTCGTTTAATGTCCTCTAGAGTCAAAAGTTTTAGGAAATTTACAGTCCTTTATTTAGAGCACATCCTAAAATATCGCGATCGCGTTTCATCGGACTTCCGGAACAACATATCTGAAGTGACCAAATTATTCCTCGAAGAGCTTCTTTCTTAATTCAATTAACAAGGTGATGAGAAAAATTATTTTCTTATTTTTTACTGCTGTTATTTGCTGAAATGCGAGATTTCTGTATGCAAAAGCCTATGCAATAAAATGCAACACAAACGTCCCAGCCGCATTTCCAGAACAAGAAATTCCTCTGCCAATAATGATACTCAAGTATTTAATTAATAACCTACAAGTAATGAGTTCATCAGTAATAATCAAAAAAGGCTGAAAAAACTTTCGAGAATAACTAAAACCTCTATGAAAACAAATTAAAGCTTTACAGGCTTTGTCAATGGCCAGTAAAAATTTTAGTTTTACTATTCTGCAGAAAGCAGTGGATGAACGGTTTGGCGTATGTTGTTGTGAGGATAATGTCATAAGTTCCATCGATAGGCATGCGACCGTCACGTAGTTCCATGGAAACAAAAACAAATGGAATTCAGGAATAAAAACTAGACAGTCCTGTGCAATGGTTTGCCTGGATGGAAGCTGCGACGAAGTTCCGATGTGAAATCATGTAAACAACAGAATACCACAATACAAATGTGTTATTATGTGGATATAATTACGGCAGTCAGCAAGGCTTCGTAGTAACTTAGACCGAGCAAAACATTTGAAAACATAGCAGTAATCAGAGTAGCAACTTAAATGGACATTCAACCAGATGTCATTCATAGCTAAATATAAAAACAAGGTGGATATTAGCCCAAACGAAAACTGGTTACGGGAAACCTGTGACTTGCCCACAATCCTTAAATGCTGAAGAAATCCTTCACATAGTTTGATTATATAGTCTGCTGTTTCCGTTTTAATTAATGCATTGGATGCAAATCCCGAAGACTCAATAACATGTCAAGGTGATGTTGGACCAAACTCTTACCTGATCACAACGTGATAGTTACACTTCCAATAAATCAGTGTCGCATCGCAAAATCTAATCCGTACCGCCGCCATACACCAAACCTCATTTTGCTTGTGATCTACCTAACTGGTTTTGTGACTTTCTTGCAATTTTCCAGGTTTGGTTGATATAGAATTCAAAATAATATGCGGGCCATTTAACCTCTTATCCTGTGGGAGTGCTATACCCACTCATCATCTTCCAGTCAGGCAAATAATCGAGGAAGCTGTCCGTAAAGATGTTCAATGATTATGCTCACTCTAATCGTGGACATCCAGTAAAACTCATTTTCCAGACCGTCACAAATTACAGTCGCCAACATACACAAACACGCATCAAAGTCTAAGGGTACTGTACAGTTCCAAAATTAGCAAATATTTCAAGCGACCCTGGACCTGTCGCATTACAACTTGAAAAACAATTGACCCAAAATTCCCACCACCAACCTAGGTACTGATTTGATTATCTTTTTCACATTCATAATGTGTTGCGTGCTTGTGCGAACGCTGAATATTCGTCTATCTAGGGACGCTTGAATTGATAAATTTTCCTGACTATCTAGAAGAACTCCCTAGAACTAGTCAGAGAAATAAACACGTTCGCAGCAAGATCATGTAGTTGGACATGGAGATTAGCAGTAAGACAACGGCAGTATTGACATTGGTGTGGCCTTTTCACCGAAATTATGAATTACCCGCAGTACGGAGTACAGTTGTGAGCGTTTTTATCCAGACGAAGTTTAAATGCTCTGCGGTTTTATTATGTGAGTTAAAATGACGGGATACGTGATTCGTCATCGTTGCCAATCGTTTACACAGAAAGACCGGTGACTGCCAAAAAAATGCCCGAAATAAATGAGCGGGAAGAGTAAGTAGAGGGTTTAAATTATGCCGTCAGTCACTTATCAGTGACATGGGTCATCGTTCTTGTCGTTTGACATCCTGACGACTTTAGCTTAGTTATCCTGGAGGAAATGTGTTAGAACGGTTTCTCTTTTGTCTTTTCTTTCTTCGCACCACATTCTTGCTTCGAAAATAATTTTCATTCATCAAGTTCCTTTTGCAGTTTTGTGCACTATCCCCCCTTTGTATGGCGTACCCGACCAACAAGGAATATCTTGTATGCCAGCGAATTTTACCTCGAGCCTACTGCTGAACAATGATGACACTGACCGCTGTAGATTCTTTTTGTACTCATTAGTAATCGATTTTATTTTGATTCTTCATCATAACTGGGAATTACTAAAACTAAATTTCCTTAGAACTCTGGCTTGTTTTATGTGTGATCCATGGGGTTATTTGGACAAAACAAGAGATAGAAATGGGATGTGGTTGCATAGTCAGACCAAAAATTCATTGACGTAGACATGTAGCTACCAAAAGGTTTTCGTGCTACGGTTGTCTTCAATTCCTCCAAGAATAAGCAAAGAATTGAGTTAGACGAATATAACGCAAATATCTCACCATCAACGCTCTGTACTTTTGATTATTTGCCATGTAGCTTTCTTAAAGAAAGCCGCCTGACGCAAACAAAGCGGAATGAAGTAGAGGCTGAAAATATGTTTTACACACGTTTGCGCAGCAATCATCGACAGGCTGAAATATTAGCATCAGACTCTAAACAGGCTCAGAACAAATTATGGCCTAACTTTCTCAGGATTACAAGGGTGTCGCTAATAAGAACTGAACCTCAAGCAGCCACGATCAAAAATATTCCGTGGCAGGAAGTTTCGTGATGACCACACGAAAGTACTAAAAGAAATTTGACAGAAGTAATCTCTTCTTTTGAAAAAAATCAAGCTTAGAAGAGAAGCTATCAGCGTTTCTGTCTGATAATATGGCGCGTAATTTCGTAATGCGCACCGAGATCTTGCACACCTTGATATTTCCAAAAGCAACGCATCTAATTCTAGGGAACAGCCTGAATGAGCTTGGGCTTTGATGACAAATTTCCATCCACTGATTCCCCTGGGTGTTCAGCAGATAAAGGTAGGTGGTTTATGAAGAGCATCACTTCTTTACTCTTCCTTATTCTACGGTAAGAACATATAGTGGAATAAAATTCCCTGTCACCTATAAATGATGCACACTCGAGAAGATTAACGTGGTTTCCTTCTTTACATCTCAGGCTTGTGTTGCCGATCTCTTTTAGGCAAGTAATGCGAATAATGCATCATACAGGGCTTTCTGGTCCATGTCCGATTTAATCCAAATTCAGCAACATAAGTGGTGTCACTGTTACTACTGATTCACAAACTTTGATTCGTTTCCTAATTTCTCATTTGGATACATTTTTCGTTCCCCCATTTTTAGCATCCGCCATGCTGACCTACACCTTTAGGCCTCTCGTCAGCCTCCGAATCACAAGTCTGGATTTTGTAATTATAGGTTTCGCCTTTTATGACTGAATCTTTATTTCCCTACTGTTAGTTTGCATTTCTTTATTGTCTGTTGATTTTTAAGCTTTACTTACACTTCCGTTATTTCAATGTTGTCCAAAAACTATAAAATACGTTCATTTTAACTGCGGTGCTCGCGATATTTGTTTCAGCGACTTTAGAGTTGATAAAACAAAATGGTTTTCGGGTGCTAAATCTGGGATTTTTTCGGTCAGCTGTGTCATTTGATTCGCTTTCCATCTCACGACCTTTCCGAATCAGGCTGATGATGGTGCTCATTGTCCTTATCTACCTATTCCCATTCCCCTTCAGTATGTTGGTGTGGCTCGTCTTCTTTTGCTTGGCTCATCGGACAACAATCTCTTTCGACTTTCTGCCGCATTTTTCTTTTTCTCCTAATTGCTAAATCTATGTGCCCAATCAGTAGGTCTGCCTTAACATTCACTCAGCTGTCCCGCACCCATCTCCTTGCGATACCTTCAGTTTTCCGTCTCACTCAATATTATTTTTGCACCTATTTATTCAGATGCTTTTTCAATCATTCTGACTAATCATTTCACTTAGCGAAAATCCACTGACGCACTGCGTACCAGAAGGTTGACGTCACCAACCGGTCTCCAGTTTAGCAGTTCGAGCATATTTTCACTTGCAAATGACAAGTTTCTATTTTCCAATTCTTCTTCTCCCTAATGAGAAATTCGAGACAAATTTCACCCATCCCTGTGCTTTTGACTGCTTGAAACTTGTTTTTTTAAGACGGAGACAAAAAGTTGTTTTTTATGTAACTGGTCCTCATAACTTTCAATCTACAAATCGCCTAATGACCAGAGAGTTTAACCCTTCTACAGGAATCAGTTCACTTGCAATCAAAAAGGCAAATCAGAATACTCCAGTTAGTGTATTAAAAATCCAACACCGGACAACGAACGCGTCTACAGTGACTCTTAGCCTTGTTCTTATAGATCATATGGATAAAACGTTTGCATCTGATTGAATACCAGGTGAGTCAAAATCCCAGGGTCAGTTACCAGTCAGCATCAGAAAGCAATACAAGAACTACGAGAAAACGTACGCATGGTTTAACTAAGACCAGGCAACTGATTCGGGATAGTCCTCGGCGAAGAGCAAGAATATTTTCAGGAACCTTCCAGAATAGTCCAACATCAGATTAAATTCTCTGTGTGACAAGCGGAAAGATGAGAGAAAAAGGTCGAAGGCTAAATAATCGAATAATTAAAATGTTAAAGCATAATGACTTACACGGTTGACGATTTGTGCGAACAGCCAAAACCCGGCAAATCAACTAGTCTAAGCCTGAACTGGTCTAAAGAAGATTCACAAAAGCAGCAATACAATATGAACAATTGTAGCAATGACAACCTCATTCTGTTGCCCACTGTCGGGTGAAGACTATGGAGCCCAATTGGTTACAACTTTGCAAACAGTCTACCGGACAGTTTAGGATTTACGCCCGTCACCGAGAATACCAACTTGCCTATGAAAACATTGATGCTGCTGAATAAAGTTTCATTATTTAGGAATACTCTTTAATTTGAACCTATGAAATTTTGTGCGAACACTTAACGACACCCAACATACCAGTGCGAACTTCAGTAAAGTACCCGAAGGAACTACTTCTGGGCTTCACAAACAGTGTTCATGTCCGGTTTTTTAAGGACTTGTTTCGTTAGTGAGACGGCACTCCACTTCTATCCTTACTAGTGTATATATTAATGACCCAGTTAGAAAACGAAAAACTGACGGATTCATGGACGAAATTTCTTGCTTGGTTTCTGAAGAATGCACCGCATGGAATAGACTAGGGGAATTAAGGTACGCTCATGACTCACTGAACCACATGCCGGAGATAGAAACCTAGAACAAACTTGCCTTTCTCAACATGCAATTGACCAGGGGAGAAAATAGGTGCAATCAAAAGCACATTTACAAAAGAAATGGGTGGGATGGTTATTACGCGAATTCCTAGATTTTACCGTCGAACTTTGGCAGGTGCCTAGTTTCGTGCCTACACCTTACGGTGCATATGACTCCGATGAAGACGAGATAAAGAGTATGCAACCAAGGTTGCAAGAAAGAGGGCACCTTGAACAGTTAGTTCTTGTATATACGGAGCCCGGTAAACCTGAAGAACTGTTTACTTATCCCCAAGAGCAGGACGTTTTCACTGAATTTTATTCAAGGAAAAACTAACCAGAACGCTTAGAATAGCTATGAACATAACAGTTCCGGGCGCAAGGTTCAAATGAGTGATTTCTCACTCTCCGATGATTATCATCCTCAACAAAGAAAATTTGCTTACGCTGACCTCACTCAGGGTTATCTATTCATTCAGGTGTACGGTGTTGCATCTTACAGAAGTCTCACGATCAGGCATTTTGTCTCACCGCATTAAGGAACATCAGACGAAGTGGTTCAGTAGTGGGAAAAAGGGGCAATCAATATCTCTACGATAAGTCAGCTGCGGTTTAGTACACAGTGGACACAGGACGGAGGCCGAAGCTTTATTTGACATGCTGCACCTGGTCCCGGCCAGCTGGTGGGAAGCAGTTGAACTTGGGATTCTCTCTTCGAAATAAGCGATCGACATTTTTCTAATGAACCCACTCTGCAAGCACAAAAACGACTAATCCAGATTAGTTCAACTGTTCCATTTGAAAATAAAACGAAAAATGACCGCCGATAACAAGTACAAGAAGAAAATAGCCGAAACAAGATGAGGACCATTATTAAGGCAACTGGAAAACCAATTCACCTAATCCAATCCTACGTACCATGTCTTATTACACCCAACCAGTTGTAAAATACCGACTGCCAGTTAGCTGCATAATTTTCTTTTTTTGATCTGTAGGAAACTGACCAAGTATCACGGAAGATATTAGGTCACTCTCCAATGTCCAATGTTAAAATGAAGCCCTCCCCAATTTGTAAATTTATAATACCAATAAAATATTCAATAGAAATGACTGTTTAGATGGTTACCACATAGTTCATCCATGTGAACTGCTTTTATCGCAGAGAGACAACTGCTCATACCAACAATTTTCCTGCTAGCTAATTAACCAGTGTCCTGACAAAGAATTGGCAGCTAGCGCATGATCGATGTGAGAATTTCTATTAAACTCTAAACTGTGGCTTTTGCATGAAGCTTGAACCAACGCAGGTTGTTAATCAAAGGTATGTACTAGTGTGCACTTAAATCTAGAAACTCCAATATTGTCGTAAAGGTTCGAGCTTTTATAACTATTTTGCTTGGTGGAAAGCTTACATTCCTGAAAGTAGTGACTGAAATGAAAGCTAGTCATGCATTTTACATTTAATCTAAAACAATCTTCGGATAAAATATTAACGTAGTAAAGGTTATTAAAACCCTAACTGGGAAAACTGGGCAAGCAACAATCAGGATGAAACACCACCGCGTTAACCAAATAACCATATCGATGGAACGACCCAGTCAAAAAGAACCCGGGACCCTGAAGTTGAACGAAACAAGGTTGTAGTCTTTAACAGGAATAAAGTGGAGTACATTACACAGAACTTTCTGAATAAACATCCGTCTCCTCTCCTAATAGTCGGGGCAAAAGTGATAGTTGACGAGAGAGCATTTGGTACAAAACTGGCCTCTGCAACTTAATTAGTGCTGAAAGCTGATTTACAAAAATAAACAGGCCGGAAATGACAGTTAATTGACATATTGTCGGTACAAGCCAATAGAAGTGTCAGGTATGGAATTCCTTAAGAAATGTTCTTAGGGACAGGATGAAGAGAACGGTGGATTGCGAAGCAAACCGTTTCTGGATCCACTGTAAAGGTCCCTTAAGGAGTACACAATTAATCTATTCCGCCAAAAGTAGCAGAAATCAAGGTTGCGATACCGTTTGCTACTAAAGGCGGCTATGGACCTTCAGTAATATATCACGAGAATCGGACGAATTTTTTTGAGTAAAGGTCAGCCGATATATATTCTGAACTCATATACTGGAGCTTGACAGAACCGATGATGTGCTGAAATAAGGTCTGTCCACACATGTACGAACGTTATACTCTCTCTCATGATGTTTAGCTAATAATATACAATGTTTATCTGTTTCTACTGACTTATTCAACATATTGAGATATACACAATCTCTTGCCACAGGCGTTGAACAATAATTTATTTTTTATTTTCTATACAGAATCACTAGCGATTCAATACACATTCTGCTCTCTTTGTCATTGGCTAAAATCCCTAAAAAGAAGTCTGTTTTAACTGAAATATCAATAAAAGCAAACAGTACTGTCTTTACTCCCGCTGCATTAATACTGCCTCATATTAGTTTTCATCTGTTTGTGAACTTCGTGACCTTTTTAGCTTTTGTCCGGAAAAGTGTAAATATTTTTATGAACCGTGAAATAATCGGTAAACTGAAAGGCAAAAGATGAATGCGGCTTTTCTGATGTCCTTGAACAAGTCACTCAAATCAGGGGAACATCGGGCATGCGTTGCCTGCAACGCGTTAAATGCGTTCCATTAAAGGCGATGGAAGGATGATGCTGAAATCGCTGTGTACCCGCTGGTCATTTTATTTCCATTGAAAACCCCTTCTGAATTTTTTCGATATGTACTTCATGGCAGTTTACATGAGGATTCTACCAAAGAAAAGTGATCTCAATTCACGGTAATATGTGGCTCATTTGCCTGAGTTTTCAACGCTCTTTCCAGTTGCCAGGTACTGAATCAAGCGGTGATTCACAGGAGGAATTCGCTGAGAGATAGTCCATCAGTTTCCATGACCTAAATTTAGTACTACGCAGGTCTCGACGATCTCATTTGGGCATGTTGGATTGTTACTTCGAAGAAAAATGTAGGCATTCAGAAATTATATCCTACTGTATTTTCTGATAGGAATTCCATGTAGTTAGTTCTACATACGAACGTCAGTTGGAATTCCTAGGTCTCTATTACTGCTCTGTGCACATCATTAGAAAGTGGTTTTCGCAGAAATAGGACAGACTGTTCAAATCAAATTCAAAAAAGCAAAGTTTAGCGATTAATAATTATTTGTTGTATGTCAAAATCCTGACTGAACCATTTTAAATGGAAACAAAAAGGAAAGACCCGTGAATAGCCTGGACGTGAAAAAAATTCAAGTCACTAGGGATTAGGTAATTTCGGAACAATTCTAGATTACATTTTAGTAGTAGGAGATTGAATGTTTACATGATATAATTCACCATGTGATACCATCGCTCAACCCACCATAAAGAAACCATGGAAGCACTGTACAGCTGTTTCATCCTTGTTAGGAATCATCAGCAATCCATATCGACCGCGCCCGAACTGGGACGCGAACCCGGGACGAACGATTCTGAGTCGAACGCCTTAGCCATTACGCTACCGGGCAGGCTCTGAACGGTTTACTGAACTTCACCAAATGTATCAAGTAATCAAGCTCTGTTGGTCTTATCCAAAGCCTTCGTCGTACTTAGGCTACCTGCAGAGAAGTCATCTATCAGTAGGGGTCGATCGCTTGAGCTAACGGACAGTAACCGTGCAAATCAGTGACGGATAGGTGCA
>LUCM01001119.1:91585-109086 GCA_008360955.1 Fasciolopsis buskii | reverse complement strand
CCGCTGAGCCGAAGAACGATTAGGGTTTTCAACCAAAGCCTTTGGTTCTGATAAGAGCCTGACCGCAAGGCAGCGGGGAATAGCTGGCTGGATGACCATCTACTTGGATCAATTATTCTTCCACTGGTTTTTCCGACTGAGCTGCTAATTCAGATCAACCTTCAACTTGGAGGACCAGGTGACTACTTCGTCAGGCCTCTATCCATTGACCTCCCAGGCATGATTGGATCTTCGGCTTAAGATAAGCCATCCTGTATAGCTCGTTGGATCATGGAGGCACGCAAGCCGTGACATCACGTCAAGGTGTAGTCTCGTTGTGACATGATGCATGTATAATAATACGTTATTTATTTATATCATGTATATATAATATGTATATATATGTATATATTTTATGTTGGCAGTATCTTTTTCAGAGGCAAATCGCTGGGAGTTGGGTACCGTTAATCCGGCACATGGACTATTTGATTATTTCGGGTTAGGTGTGCGGTGCTCTGCGGGATTTCGGTTTTGCCAGTGGCTGAGGAAATCGCATGTTAAACACGTCACCTTTAATCGTAGGTTTGAAACAGAGCCTCTGGTCACCCACCGTGTGTTAGGTGACTCAGTTTCAAGACCTAGTCAGATTGACATCGAGATCGCTTTGAGCATGAGAACCGAGTGTGCACTGTTAAGCCGGATCCCACTCAATAGTGGTTGGCATCCATTTCGGTTGGATGGTTCCGTGGGTGTCAACAGTAATCGATTGAAGCGCTAATGATATATGGATTGACAATACGCAAAGTAACTGCTGTATGCTATCTACGGACAACCAGTAATGTAGAAAATATACAGAAAATTGAATTTAATTGAGGTTTATTCTTACGCGTCTCCAATTCCCTGTTTGTACCTTCTGATTTCACTTTTTTAGTCGACTATTACATTTCCCCAGTGTTCTTCATTCGCTTTTATTTCACTGTTTTGTTGATTTTTATTTCACCATACCACAATGCATTTAATGTCGCGTTGCCACCATCACGGTTTCTGAAACTATTAAAGCGTTCTTTCATGGTCCTAGGTACATTTGGCATTCAGCCAGTGACAGAACAACAAGAGACAAGTGGTCTACCGATTCACCATGGGTTGCATTGTGAGCTCAGCTGCTTGCTGCTTTTGTTCGTCAGCGGCAAGCTTATGTTGTGCTTGTCTACCATCTTGCAAGAGTTCTACTTCCTCACGACTTATGTTCAGCTTAATCTTCATTCTGACTACATTGTTGTCGGCGATCGCACTGATACCGGGGGTGCGTAAAGGTTTGGCGAAAATTCCAGCACTGTGTACACCGTTTAAAGTAGCCGGAGTAATTAACACAAACGTGAAAAGCGGTTTGGATTGTGATGCGATTACCGGATTTGGAGCGGTCTATCGTCTCTGCTTCGCTACGACAATGTTCTTCTTACTGTTTAGTCTCATAATGATTCGCGTTTTGTCTTCCCGGGATCCACGTTGTAAAATTCAAAATGGGTTCTGGTTTTTCAAGTTTCTCATTTGGTTCCTTCTCGTTATTGCTGCTTTCTTCATCCCCGTTGAAGGGTTTACTCAGACATGGATGGTAATTGGAATGATCGGAGGTGTCCTGTGGATTCTTGTCCAACTGGTGTTTCTGATTGAATTCACTCATTCATTGAATGAATATTGGGTCGAACGTCTTGAAGATACAGGGCACAGACGCTATGCTTTTGGGCTTCTAAGTGCTACATTTCTGTTCTATGCTTTATCAATCACCGGAATCGGTCTGTTGTACCATTATTATGCCAATGCTCCAGAATGCGCACTAAACAAAGCACTTGTGAGCCTGAACTTGATATTCTGCGTGATTGTTAGCGTCGTATCTGTCCTACCGCAAGTGCGAGAACGAATGTCCACTTCCGGTTTGCTTCAGGTGAGGTCATTCAATACTTTTTGATAACTAGAAAATCTGGGCGAATTATTCGCATGCATTTAGAATTCTACTTCTTTTTCCTTCCTCTCGTTGCCTTTATTTTTGTATTTTGCGGCAGACAGCAAAATGTGATACATTTAGACATGAATTTCCTCTTCTGCTAACTGTTTTGCTGCCTGTGATATAGAAGAACACGATGGATACCGGGTTCATCTTAGAGGTTTTGGAGGTTGCGTTTGACAGATGCAAACAGTGCTGACTACATCAGCGTCGAGTTTGTGCGTTTCAGCCAATGGAAACGGTAATTCGGCAGTACAACTGCGGTCTTGTGATCGTAATGTTCCGTCTGCACCACTTGGCTCCTCTCGTGGATCTCCGCACAAGATTCTACTAGCCTTTTTTGAGTTGCATGACTTTTCTTTGTCTTCCCTCATTCTCAGTTCAATATTCGCTGTTCTACCCAGCTGAAAGTTACTCAATCCCATTTCGTTCCACTTATTTTCTCTACTAGATTCATCCGTAAATTCTACCTATTGGTCTCCACTAATATATGCACACTTCTTTTCGGCTCGTTTTTTCGTATAAAAACTTGAACTTTTCTGAAACTAGAATGCCGTATTCTCATGAAATTATTTACCATGTGATATTAACGTTCAATCCACTATTAAGAAACCATGGAAGCACCATACAGCTGTTTCATGTTTGGTTTCCTGATGGTGAATTGAGTGTTGATATCACATGGCGAATAACTTCATAAAGATATAACTCCCTATTACTAACACACCAAGTAACCAAGCTCTGTAGGCTATGTCAGCCTTCATCGTACTTAGGCTACTTGCAGAGCAGTCACCTATGATTAGCGGACCGGTTACTGTGCGCTAGCTGCCCATGGTCGTGCAAATCAGTGACGGATAGGTCGAACATCATGTGGTTCAACAAACCGTAGAGAACCTGCCCGGTAGCATAATGGCTGAGGCGTTCGATTCACAATCGTTTTTCTTGGGTTCGTGACCCGGTTCCACCGCGGTGAATATGCACTGTTGATGATTCCTGACCAGAATAAAGCGGCTGCACAGTGCTTCCATGGTTTCTTAATGAAGAGTTGAGCGTTTATATCTTATGGTGAATAATCTCATGAACACAGTCTTACTACTAGCACATACCAAATGCTTAATCAACTTTGATAACTAATGCTTTCCAAATGGCTGTTT
Organism: Fasciolopsis buskii; assembly: GCA_008360955.1. Taxonomy (NCBI): domain Eukaryota; kingdom Metazoa; phylum Platyhelminthes; class Trematoda; order Plagiorchiida; family Fasciolidae; genus Fasciolopsis; species Fasciolopsis buskii. Next base: position 105,954 of record LUCM01001119.1, on the reverse strand, counting down.
GTAGCTGTGACTGGCTTCTAACCCCGAACTTACTGTGAAACTCCTAGAAGGAGTAGATGCTGAGGCCAAATGAACACTGGTTGGTTTAATGGTTCACTGGGTATTTTGTTTTATTTTAGTGATTTCCCTGACTATGCTTTCAACTCACACGCGCATTCTAGATTGCTGACCGACCCATAAGACAGCGCCAATGTTAGCTGATTTGTTTGTCCTATTCCGTTCTGATCTGCGAACTTGTGGATGTTTGATTGTTCATCGATTGCTTGTTAATTGACCTAATGAGATCTCGATTATGAGGTTGATTGCGCAATAAGCATGCAGTGCTATCAATCACAGGGTAACGATTGACTCCACTGTACAGCGTGTTCAGAAAATTCGCACGTAGCTGGAAGAGCTTGTCCATCGGAAGAGTTGGAGAATAAGGCTCATGCAACTTTGTGATGTTGATGTCAAATACGAATAAGTAAACTTAGTGTTACGGGTTTGCAAAAGTTACTGGGTTCGTTTCCAACCGAGTCTAGCTTTTTGGGATGCTATCCTGCTTGCAATTGCCTGTTTGCCTTGTTATACGGTTGACTACTAAACAGTTAATTTATCCCCGTTTTGTGATAAATGTTTGACCACAGCACATGCATTCCGAGTGGTAAGAGAGAAGTGACTGATTAGACGGAGAGAGTAGTGTAATCCGACTAGTTCTTCCCTGATCTAACAGTTTATTTTGATACAAGCATAAATACATGCAATGGGGGCTTTTTATCGACGAATCATGGCCTAATGCCCAAGCCAATCCAATTTCGAGTAGTTTGGTCACGGACTGCCATTGGATTCGTGGGTTAAAAACACTGTGAATGAACCTTGAGTTTAGACCAAATACCCAATGAAGAGTGTTCTTTCCGTTGATTTATTTGCTAAGATCCCCGTGACCTCAACCGTTGTTTTTGCGCTTTTCTGCGGTCGTTTGACTCACCACGAATCATAAGTGGTCCAATGGATTAAACGTCTGTCACCGAAAGAGTCAGGGGTTCCGATCCCAGAGCTGCCGTTCACCTTGGCGGTAGATGCAACCCGCTGTCGCCCGGTTCGTTACCGCACCCGACTCAGTAGATTCTAAGTGGTTCTATGCCAAGTTTTGGTGTAAATGTTGCCACTCTCCCTCCGTGTACTGGACCCTAGTGGCTATGAGGCGTCATGAAATCACCTAGTCAGGTTATTCGTCAAGCATTCTTTGGATTGAATGGCTAATAGCATCCTGTTAGTCACTTGTTTTGTAATTAGAAGCAACAATACGTTCATTCAATTTTGTACAAGTGGATTGATTGTCTTGTTCTCTATTGCTCACCTCTTGCAGTCGTCTATGATCAGCTGCTACGTAATATTCTTAACCTGGTCTGCCTTAACAAACTGGAAGGAACCGTTGTGTAATCCGACCATCTCATTCGAACCACAAGTTAATAGCACATCTCCAGATGTGCCGGTTCAGTTGAATTTTGACTGGCACATCGCAATTGGCCTGGTCGTTTTGGTCGTTTCTGTGCTCTATTCATGCATCCGCTGGAGTTTCCATTCGTCGGTGGGCAAGCTCACTTTGCGCGTAAGTACTATTACTATGGGTGGTACTATTGTATTATTGTACTCGATATTTTTCGGGATTCTACTTAATATACGCAGCTATATATTTATCTACATCCCAGTTATAGTTGTATCGAACTCAATCAGGAAAATATTGAAACAAGATGGCAATTAATACAGTTGTACTTATAGTACTGACTCTTTTCAGAACACTGACTTTTTACTGTGACTTGGAGATTATATGCCCTGACGTAATACGAGGCCAGGTGCTTATTCTTTTTTAGTTACCTCGTCTTCAGTCCCCAATCTGGTCCATCGTGCCCCATATCCTGAGTCCATTTGTTTTTACTGGCTTATTATTGACTCTTTTGTTGTTGCGGATTCATCTGATTCACTCCGCCACCTGGTATGCCCACGTAGCCGGTCTGTCCTTTTTTTTTAACTCATCGTTATCTATTGAGAATATTATATCTGACACAAACAATCCTCTCTGTTATGAAACACCACAAAATAAAATGTTATACAGGTACGGTCGAAGTCCCTGTGCACATGACATCTTACTTGCTCAGATTTTTCATTTTACTGCTTTTTGGTAGCTCGAAAGCGTTCATGCTTGTTCGGTTCGTGGATTGCATTAATCACGAGACCTGTTTCATCGAACTGTTGGGTCCTTAAAATGCTTCGGTACTCTGGATTTGGTCGAGTGGTATAGGTTTCCGGCTCGATGAGTCTCCTAATCCCAAGGTCTTGGGTTAGGGTCGTGCATTGGGCGGACTCTTATCGAATCCCAGTGGTTCAACGAATTAAACGCCCGTGATTTCAAATCTCGGTAGTTGAAGTTCAACCACTGCCACTAACTTTGATAATGATTATCAGTCTGTTGTCGTCCAGCGCGCTGGTCTGTAGAGACCTTATGAAATCCTGATATCAAGTTCATGGCACAGGTCCCACCTGAATGTTGCGTGGGCCCTTCAGGCAGTGATGTATATAAGTATATAATGGAAGTAGCGACTGCTTCAAAGGAAGTTTAAAATCGTAGTCGACACCGTTGGATGGGGACATTGGGCCAGAGGATATGCTTGGGAGTAGACCACCAGTTAACGATAGGTAGCAGATGTTCAACCGTTGAACTAAATGCTCCCAGGAGCAATTTAGCTGGCGTAGCGCTTATATAGTTATTTCGATATCAACAAGCGCAGATTTCTGGGTGGTGTAACTTGATCCCTCAACGGAATCGGGATAAGGGTCGGACACTGGACTACGGAAGCGGAGTAAAGAGGCTGGTCCGGACGATCTTCCCTCAATTCTTTGCAAACTGAATGGAGAATCATTGATAACGGCGTTTACTTCCTTGGTATCATCATCATCATCGTTCAGCGTTAAACAGCAAGGCAAGCCTCACTGACCACTGCCTTTCCTTAGAGTTACACGTTTCTATAAAAAGAGTGAGTATCCAACGGGAACAAGGAGTGGACCTACGCAGGCGGCAAAAGATAAGATGCTGCTATAGCCAACACACGCAACACAGTCTAACTGTACAAACGCATGTGTTTTCAATCATTCTGATTCGATAGAAAATGACAACATGATCGCCACTGTTTACGGTTCATTGCCATATTCTTCAGTGTCTCCAGTCAGGTAGTAGACGAGTCTTTCGGACCCCAACCGCGAAGGCGTGAGACACCTAATTTACCTAAGTTCGCTATACATTTTCTCATCCCGTGTTGCCACGTCATCTGTTGGCCTCCACATGGCTTGTTCCATTCAGTGGGAGGAACACAAAATAGAGTACGGTATGGTAGACGAGTGTTTGCCATACGCAACACGTGACCCAACCAGCGTAGTCCACTAAGTTTCATACGCTGAAACAAGCTATTCTCAGAAGTGGCACCCAATACCAGATTCCTAACCTCAATATTACTGACCCGGTCACTCCATCCAATCCTAGCCATACTACGTAAACATCGGTTGTCGAAAACCTCCAACCGACGAACATCGTCCACACGCATACTCCATGTCTCGCAACCGTACAACAGAACTGAACGCACTGTAGCACAGTACACACGACCTTTCAACTTCATTTTGCCTGAAATATCAGGCCGACGCCACAAGTGCTTCAATCCAGCGTAAGCTGCCCGAGCCTTGGATATACGCGTGTTTACCTCCACTCCCGAGCTACCTTCGTTGGACACGCAGCTACCAAGGTAGATGAAACGGTCCACAGTCGTTATTTCCTCTCCATCCAGTATCAAGTTCGGCGCTGCTGTCGTCCAGTCCTGTAACAGCACTTTGCACTTTGAAGGTGCAAAGCACATGCCAAACCGACCAACCGATCTGGACAGTCTATCTAGTGCCCGTTGTGCATGGTCCGCAGACTCGAACAGACACACGACGTCGTCTGCGTAATCTAGGTCGCATAGCTTTCCTCCACTTCCCAGTTCGACTCCTACATCCCGAAGACCTCCTAAAGCATTTTCCATCACCTCGTCCATGACGAAGTTGAACAAGAATTGAGAGATGGGACACCCTTGTCGAACACCACTAGTCGTTTCGAATGAACGTGACAAATCACCGTATACCCTAACGCGACCATATGTATGCGAGTACAATGCTCGCAACAGGTTCACAAACTTCGTTGGCATACCCTTCTGGTGGAGCACACTGAATAGTGCTGGTCGATCCACGAGTTCGAAAGGTATCTTGTTTAGGATGCGTTTCGCATCTACGAAGTCCCAAATGCTGTTGCGAAACTGGTTTGGTTCGAAGTCGAACCTTGTTCTTGAAGGGAGGGAGTTGGACGAAGTAGGTAGTTTTTGTTATTGCGGCAATTGCATCCCACCAAATGGCTTATATTCGATTATGTATTTTCGCGCACACAAAAAAGCTCGATTGGTGTTTACCAACTCGAGGTATTTTTGTCGTGACATCCGGTTACCGACCGAAGGCCGAGTGTGCACAACATCGGCGAGATCGGTCCTTCTAAGTGACCCAAAACCATGGCCGTTGAGGGCAGGTGCGCGAAGGCTGTCAGTATTTAAATATCGTTTTCTTCCTGTTCTTATTAGAGTATGGTGGGATACTTTTTCATTAGATCAGAGGTTAGACGTAAAGTACTGGGTCTTAGGGTTTCAAGTTTAGGTCACTGAATGCTAATAGATTAAGGTGGTTGGTACATGTTTTTTACATACCCACAGAACGACGGCCTTGTTTTACGCTGTTCTTTGAGACAACTAATGGTTGGAAGATAGGTCGAAGTGGCCAGCCGATTGTATTGCAGAAGAGTAAGAAAAATTTAATCAACGGACTGCCCCGCCGGGATCCACGAGATCTCCCGAAACATTGGTTGGAGACGATAGGTGATATGGCTCTATGGCACAGTCAGTGGCTTTCCTTCATTCGAACTCTCTCTTCTATATATTCCTCCTAGTTATTATTTTGGAGTCGTTCTTTCGCAATTCCCTTTTATTCTTTGAGTGGATCATATTGTGAGATAAAAACGTTGGTGCAAAGTTAGTTAATGTTTGTAAAAACTGAAACTGAAATTTCAATTATACCCGGTTTTCATGGGCCAATCTACTTAGTTGTGCCTCTAATCGGCCGGTGAAATTAGCGACTACTTCTGACAACTCCAGCTATTTTCGTTTTCCTACATCTGTCATTGATTGACGCGTCACACGGCGTCCAGTTTGAACACATTCACCTGATGAACATTGTGCTTCTAAACCCGAGGTGACGTTTCTTTCGTTTCAAATTACTATTTCGAGTGTCTTTATTGCCGACTGTCACTGGTTATCATGTTTTCAAATCCTTTTCTGTTCTCTCGTGGTCGCATTCCCTCTCAAACAAACGATCAGGGCGCGGAAAGCACTACTACAAACGATACTAAACCGATTTCTGCCTCGGAGGCGGATGGAAAACAAGTTGTGTGGGATGATGAAGAGGACGGATTGACCTATGTGTACTCTGCGTTCCACTTTCTCATGATGCTAGCTACCCTGTACGTGATGGTCATGCTAACCAATTGGCTTCGTCCGGAGAATGATCTGAAAACGTTGTCGACCAGTTCTGCAAGCTATTGGGTTCGAATGGTCAGCAGTTGGGTCTGTCTGATTCTATATTTGTGGACCATGATCGCGCCGATTCTATTCCCCGATCGGGAATTCTAAACTGCTCATCGTCTCGGGACGCGCTTGCCCTCGTTCTTTAGTCAGAGCCATCCAATAATATGCGCGCGTCGGTTCAATTACTTTTGAGTGGTCTATCAATCGGTCAATGGATCGATCATCCCGTCAGCTATAATTGGCGAAATACATCATCCAGCCGTCATCATTTTTGTCGTGATTTCCATCCGTTACTTAAATTTATACCGCTTGTCTACTTCTTTCGTCGCACATTAAATTCTGTGTGAACCATTTACCTGTCACAAACCCATGTGTGGTAATATCCGTTTTTTCGTGCACAGTACAATCTCACGCTTTCCTGCACGCACACTCGCATGCACACACCCCCAGATGAGTCCAAATCAAACATGCATTCTCTTATTCAGCACCCATAAAATGCTTGCATGGAATTTGTCCACTTTCGCAAGACGATTTTCTTTAACATCATGGTTATTAGATCAGCGCGATCCACAGACCTCAGCGTAAAATGTCAGGTAGATCCGGAACCATAGAGGGGATGTGGTTTTTCCTATCGTACGGTTAACTTAGGACAGTCAAAAGTTACGACTTCAGTCATCTATTTGGAATGATTAACTATACGAGGTTTCAATACGCGGTCATCGTCACGGTGGCGACTAGCGAAACTAGCTGGCGCGTATCATTTGCTGGCAGGTTTATGCGCTTATACTCGCGGTTACTAGTTGGGGCATGATCGTGTGTATACATGATTCTCAGTTTTCGTTGCCAGTTCTCTATCTGCCAGACCAACCGTCCAGCGGAATCGTAATCTACCGATGATAGCCGGAGAAAAGACCAGGAGACGAGAGTAAAATGAGAGGTTTATTACCCAAGCAAAAATTTGCCCTCTTACACACATCTGGCTAAACCGTGTTTTCTCCCGACTGATTGACTCCACTTGTTCCGAGTTCTGTCCGAAAATATTCCCCGGTGTTGGGCCTCTGATTGGCAATGGACAAGGGTGCCTGAAGTGGTCTATCGGTAACCGGGTCTCAAGGCCGCGTGAATACCCTGTTTCACCCTACTGTCTTGTAATTTCGATCTCTCGATCGAAGGCTTGGGATGGGACCGCCTCACTTCGGTTTTGGTTGCGACAGTCAATCCGTGAGGTGTAGCGGGATTCTGGAAGGGCTTCCACGCGGGGTGAACTTCACACCGACCCATTTTTCTCTTCCCTTTCGGTCGCCTTTTCTCCCATGGTTTCGATGATATGTGGAGTGTAGATAAATAAAATAAAAAGACAGAAAAGTTCCTTGTCTTTTATACATACTTCGTTTTTTGTCATTTTTGGTGATATCAACAAAAAACGAATTCACTTCCACCGCCGACTTCGGTTTCGAGCCATGTCCAAAAGTGAAATGAGCCAGCTTTTTGCGTGATCCCCACTGCTCTAGTTTGGCAACCGAGATGGCTCTACTCGTGATAGTCATTCTGTTAGATCTTTCATTCTTCTGCGCTAGGTCATTGCTTGACCTCGAAGCTATTTCCGTTAATCAGACCCCGAGAACTTAATGTGTCATGCGGCTGGTGTTAAGAACGTTCTTGGTCCGTGATCCAGTCATTGGAGATGGTTTTGCAATATGGTCTCCTCTGACGCAAAGTCGTTCATGCTAAACATTTCATTGTGAACTTCGAAACTATTAGTACGTCAAACAGCGCTCCATAAGCTGCTAGTGTCAAACAAAACCAGGCGAAGGGCATATGAGGCTCGGAGAGGTCACGTTTCACAGTCATAAAACAGTACGGAGTGCACGGTGGCACTATACGATGGGTTCTTTAAAGAAGGGCTACTATCGCATCATCGCCGGAGGTGCTTGAGATTCGAAAGAATTACCTTTGCCTTTGAAATATACATAGATATTTGCTCTCTCGTACCTCCATTCTCCAAGCAGGCAAAATTTTTAGCAATTTCGTTTTCCTAGTGCAGCGCGGGTGCAGGCTCTTGCCAATCCTAGGCCTTGTTGGTTTGGAGTACATTCCATATCGGATCGCTCCAGTTGTCAAGCTGTTCTGGAGAAATTGGCCTGCTTGGATGTTAAAAGCGGGCAGAGAAATGTCTTCGGTATATTCCAGGTCAGTAATTCAGTGCCATTATCTGCGAGGCACTCGACCGATCTCTTGAGGACGTCATCAATCGCAAAGTCAAGGAGAAACTACAGAATGGGACACGCTGGTCGAACTCCGCTGGGGCAATCGAAAGGGAACGAAAGTTTGCCGCCATCTCCTACTCGTCCCGAATTATGGCGAGAGAGATTTGATGGTTCGTATGTTTTCCCGGAATGCCGCTTCTTAACCCGCAATCTTTACAGAACAATCGTGACGGCTGATGTCGAAGAACGTGTCGATGGTTGGCTTTTGGTAACCGTGTCGATACTCCAGCAGGTGGCGGAGGTTAAACATTTGATCAACCCAAACCAGGCCATGACGAAATTCATCTTGCTTCCCACTGATTTGTTCTTTTCTTTGGGTTTGTAATCTACCGAGAACAGTGGATACCAGAACTCAGTTCAGCCTTGATTATACTGATTCTCTCATGATCAAAACAGACATTTTATCAGCCTTTCTTAAAGATGGACTAAGATTGACCTCCATCCAATCCATAGGAGCTTTGTGATCTTCCCGCACTCCAGAAAACACGTGAGTTAGTTCTTCCATCACATCATATCTTGCAATTTTGAGTGGACGTGGCCGCAGGTCTTTTGAGCCTTGAGTCTTGTGACGCTTCAGGAGTGCAGTAGCACTAAAATTTAAGCTTCTCTGGGGATCTGTAGGCAGACCGTTGAGCACTGCGTCCATCAATTGATATGATAGGCGGTACGGGAGGCCAGCTGAGTTGCAATTTGGAGTGTTCGATCTGTCTTTCTAGGCGCCGATGAGGACTATGAGTAAGCATTTCGTTGGCCTCGCTGATACCACTTCTTTCGGTGACAGTGATGGGAATAATGTTGAACAAATTTCGGAAGTTCCACCTCAACAGCGGTTCCGGTCGCCAGTTTTCGCGATGTTTTCGTGAGATTGCGGCGAGCCCATATTTCAAGAACATACCCCATTGACATTGAACTGCGGATATCCAGAAGTCAAAAGAAAGAGGGAGATTTCGCTGTTAGTCAATGATGGACCATCCTAGAGGTAATGTCACGACTAGCCAGACAAGCGGAGTTCACAGCCAACGTTACTCCAGTGAGCATGGCGGGATGACATTTCACCGTGGAATTTAGCCAGCCCGGTAGGTTCCGAAAGCCTGATGACTCGGGATACCATCTTGTTATCTCATCAGAGCACAAAGAGAGCGCATACTAATTCATGGTCAAAACCCAAGTTAGTTCCCCAGTATGATCGACAGTTTTGGATGCAGCTTCGTCCTCTATAGATAATTGCGGTTTGAATTATCTGTGCGAAGGAGGTCGCCAGGGAGCTGAACGGCGTTGTGTATTCTGATAGCTGATGCTGGGTGGAAACAATGGGCGACATCATAGATTTAAAAACTGCCATCGTCTGAGCGGCAGCAGGTAAGACCAAAAGCGACCTCCTAGGTGTTCACTGGGTCCAATACTAGCATTTAAGTCCTCGGCTGAAACGAAAGTCGGTTTGTGATGTTCTTATCTGTTATTTATAGACCGGCCTTGATCAAGTGGTCAATGTCATGGCCTCTCAACCTGAAGGTCGCGGGTTCAAATTCTCCCGCCGTCAGCCAGCTTTCCCACCACTGGCCGCTATCTTCTTCCTGGAAGTGTTATACACTGTTGTTTCTTTAGCAAATGAAAAAAGCATTTACATGATTTAAAAAAAGCAAGTAAGTAGCTGTAGGTCGCAATAAATGAGTAAATCGGTAGGGGAGTTTGTTATCTGAACAAACTGAAGGATGATGATCTGGACAACACGGGTGTGAAGTAAGTTGTTTATATTGTGGGATTAAAGTTGGAATACAACTGTAAACAGTTGAAGATAGGAATAATCGAAGGAGTGGAGTGCTGAAGGAATCAAAAACCACGGGAAAAAGGCAATTTTTTGCGGCCATGATAATAACGGTTACACGAGGTTTCTTTTGCTTTCTCAGTTCTGGTTTGATCAATGGAATTGCTACGACCTCAAACGTCGTCAGTAATCGGATGTGTAGCTTTTAGTGAGTATTCTGGGCCTTCTCCGGGATCGGCTTGAAAGGTGTTGTTGGTTCTGTCTGACAACCGCTGTCAGCCACGTAGTATAGGATCACACTGCTGATGGTCCGGACTTTAAACTTAGGAAGAGAAGAGGGTACGTGTCCTAATATCCTTCTAGACAAACTTCTGGTCTTTTATTCAATATAGTGTGCGCTGTAAGAGAATGTGAACTGAAATAGAAAAAAAGACGGACACTGATAAAAACAACCTATCCTTGGATTGTTGAACGATAAACCGTATGGTGCTACCTGGAACTTGTATATGCGCCTCAGGAAAAGATCTTCCAAGAACCCTTGATAAATATTCTAAGATTTCCGAGGTTTCATCACTCTTAAGTGAGACTGTCAAAACAATGTTGAATTATTGTGAGCTCGATTTGCATGTTTTCTTACCCGTTTACCGCTAAACAAAAAGGTTCGGGTCTACCATTTTTCAGAAAACATTCCGCATATGCTCTAACCATTAATCATTTGTCCCTCAGACAGTTTTTGCTCTGTAGGCCAGACAGCTCATTGGTTTTACTGTGTCCAGGTGAAACAAAAGGGTGGTACAACACCCTTCTGTCTATTTTCTAAATGTCCATTCGGCGTAGTCGTTCATCGAGAAAAGCAAGAAAATTATTTCAGGACCAAATGACGTAAGAAGTGTATCGAAAAATCGACGCGCCATATATTGTGAACGATATAATGCTAATGACACAGCGTTGTTGGTAGGTGTAGTGCGCCAACGTTTCGACTATCGTGGGTAGTCTTTCTCAAGGCAAGTTTTACAATCAAATACCAAAGTGAATTTCGTCATTGGATGAGGAATCTTAGAACAATCAATGAATTAGTTATTTGGGTCACGTGCACGTAGCAAGTCATTTGGTGATCTGCTTGTGTTGGTGAGGAGTTAACCTAAGGCCTTTGACTTCTTCGAACTTGCTTGCCTCGCGGTGTGATTTCACCACTGTATTTTCTTTACCATGGATGACCTCGGATTTCAGTTACGCTCGTACAAATGGGTTGGATCGCCATCCCAAGGACAGGAGGTTGTTTCCTTCCTTTGGACCATTCTTATAATCACTACATCTTATGTTACTGCCTGTTTGAATTATCGATTGAGTCTTCCAAGCATGGATCAGGCACGGTCGACCTATCCTCTTATCGGCGAAGAAACTCAAGGAATATTGGTCCTTAAAGATCAGTCCAATTCATCCTATAAAAATTATTACAAACAACCGACCTCAGTGATCACTATTCCTCTTGGTGTTCCGTGGCGTTGAACTACACGCTATTCACGAATTCTTCCTTTTGCAATGAAAGACACGACAGAATCTTGCACACCTGTTAATACTCTTGAGTAATCGAGCCCCAGTAGATGTCCGTATACGACTAATTTGAATTGCACGCGTAAACCGTCAACTACTTGTGATAATTCCTATGGTTTAGCAAGACAGCTGATTTTCAGAAATGTCCCGCGTCAGTATCAGCCATTCGGGAAAGGAGAAGGGACGTTTCTTCGGGAAAGCAAACATTACAGTTATCAGGAAAGATTCTTCGACATACACACCCAAGCAGTGCCAAGCGATATCTCATGCAAGTCATCAAAGAAACTTGTTTACCTTAGGTTGGTGCATAAGGACGACAGCCCAATGAGAAAAATGCGTTACAAAATTAGATCAGCCGTAAATCTTACGCTCTCAGTTGTGTTTTCTACTTCCGTTGCGCACTCGGAGATCGGACCTCGACAGGCATGAACATCACTGGCTGTCAAACTCTGTCTCTCAGTTACCAGTTCACATGTAGCTGCGGTGACATGCATTTCAAAAACGAACCGAAAGTTAGAACAACAGATATCTGAGCACATTCTCAAGTGGCAAACCATTGGTTTTTGCACTGTTGGAGAGGATATAATTTCATCAAAAAGAGAGAATTTCTCCAAAACACGGTGATCAGATGCGGTATCTGCTGATATCGTCCATAATGCTCAACCGCAATGTAATCATTCCGTTATGATTCTTTTTGAAGTGCATTCTAACTGACCTGAGACTACCGTGCTTCGAACCAGCGAAGTTCTCGCTCTCAACCGTGATATCACGTGACATCCAGGCGGCGGTTGGTCTACCCTGCGAACAAGTCACATGCCGTCGGTCAAATTTGCACCAGATTTTGGAACATTTCCCTGAATTTTCGCCTATCGGTCGTCGGACTAAATGTGACTTAGGAGGGGTTGGCGACTAAATCGACTGAGCGAGTAAAAAGATTGGATCGATTGACTACTGTTATCTAGCTATAAACCGGTAATCGGACAAAGTGTCGAGCACAGCTTTATGAAGTGACGTCTGCAATGTTGTATCCGTTCTAATGTGTAAATGTGACTAATTTTCTGTTAGGACATTAGAAAACACGACAGCAAGCAAACTTGTTTTTGAGGCTTGAAAACCGGTTACAAGTTTTGGGATAGGGTGATCGAAAAATAACGATAGCAGCAAATAATTGGGCATGACAATGATACTGCGTAATTGGTGTCACGAAAGATAATGTGTATTGATAAATTTCGTGTCGGTTTCACTGGGTCATTGGTTACGTAATCGCATCTTGATGAGACAACAGAGGGGGACTATTCACGTGGATCGCAATCGCTTCGGCCGCTGACGAGGTTTGACCTTTAAAATTCCTTGCTAACCTTCCTCTAACGATATAGACGGGTCGAAAAGCTTCACTTGTGTTAATTGGATTATCCGATTCTACCAGGCGCACGGCGATTGCCGTTTGCTTACTCTCTATCGGTCTTTCATTTAGCCAGCTCGCGTGATGCTCCTTCGTGCGTTCAGACAGTCTTGTGGTTCGACCTATATAACTTAACCCACCGGCGCAAGTGCATTGGTACAAATATAGTGGCTATCACGACAGTGAAAACAGCCTATATTTTGATACATTATTCCAACTTCCGGTTATTTGTTATTATCATTATTTTTCGATCAACTTATGTCAATAAACCTGTGGAACGTATTGCATTTAGCCAGTTGTGAAGTCCCGATAACGAGCCCCATGGCTACCGTGTCTTTCAATGTCCCAATCTGTTTTCAGATGTTTTTCTCTTAGGGACCAAATATTTGAAGGCACAATTGTCCAACAACTTCTCACGAATATCGGATGCACAATCCATATTCTTTCGTACACGCGTCAATTCTCGCCTCTGGAACCAACACAAGCAGATCACCAAATGACTTGCTACGTGCACGTGACCCAAACAACTAATTCATCGATTATTCATGCTTTCCGTTAGGCGAAGAAACTGGCTTATTCCATCATGCGGTCACCTAGAAATTTGAGTGAATCGTCACTCAGCTTTTAGCCTTGTTACATTCAATCCAGTTGGGTGTTATTTATTTCAACGAATGATCGTTGTGCGTTATACTCTTGGCAGCGAGCGTTTTTTATCCTCAAATGACTTTCCTTGCTCTATCAGCATTCCACAGAGCCAAATTACTCTAGTATTATAACGGATTCATCGTCATCACTTAGCATTAGACCACAGAGCAAGATCCACCGACAGCTGTCTTTGTCGCGGAGTTACATGTTTAATAGAAGCAAAGAGTGAGCACGCGCGAGGGACGGGGAGTGGTCCTACAGAAGGTGTAAAAAGAAAAAAGTGGCATAGTACCCAAGATATGAAATATAGTCTGGCTGTACAAACGCACATATCCTCAATCATTCTGATTCGATGAAGAATGACAGCACGATCACCACTGTTCACGATTCACTCTCATACCCATCAGTTTATCTACCAAGCTGGTTGAAGGATGTAAATTTCAGGATTGTACTGTCACGACGAGGCTACCCCTTGACGTGATGTCACGGCTTGCTTGCCTCCATGATCCAACGAGCTATACAGGATGGCTTATGTGAAACCGAAGATCCAATCATGCCTGGGAGGTCAATGGGTAGAGGCCAGACGAAGTAGTCTCCTGGTCCTCCAAGTTGGGGGTTGATATGAGTTAGCAGTTCAGTCGGAAGAACGATTGGAAGAATAATTGATCCAAGTAGATGGGCTCCCACTCAGCTATCCCCGCTGCCTTGCGGTCAGGTTCTTATCAGAACCAAAGACTTTGGTTGAAAACCCTAATCGTTCTTCTGCTTAGCAGCTGGACTCCATAGCAGTACCCGTCCATCAATCTCCGTGAGTTACAAGCCGACAAATAATTCCATACTGCATCGGTCATCGCGCAGAATAATCAGGACCGCGCTGCCCATTGCATCGAGCGCTGGTGGGGTGGGTAGTAATAAGTATGCTACTGCTCAGAGTTCCTTCTCTTTTATTCAACCTGTCTCTTCTGTCTCCAACCCAATCGCTTTGCCCCTTCTGCCTACTCATAGCATCTCCATTGATAACACGCCCGATACTCGTAACGGTTTAGTGTCAAGTAGTGTATTACGTGGTTTTCAGTCTGTTAGCTCACATTTTCTCAAGCCTCGTC
>LUCM01001119.1:46336-88885 GCA_008360955.1 Fasciolopsis buskii | reverse complement strand
CTTGTTTCAGCGTATGAAACTTAGTGGACTACGCTGGTTGGGTCACGTGTTGCGTATGGCAAACACTCGTCTACCATACCGTACTCTATTTTGTGTTCCTCCCACTGAATGGAACAAGCCATGTGGAGGCCAACAGATGACGTGGCAACACGGGATGAGAAAATGTATAGCGAACTTAGGTAAATTAGGTGTCTCACGCCTTCGCGGTTGGGGTCCGAAAGACTCGTCTACTACCTGACTGGAGACACTGAAGAATATGGCAATGAACCGTAAACAGTGGCGATCATGTTGTCATTTTCTATCGAATCAGAATGATTGAAAACACATGCGTTTGTACAGTTAGACTGTGTTGCGTGTGTTGGCTATAGCAGCATCTTATCTTTTGCCGCCTGCGTAGGTCCACTCCTTGTTCCCGTTGGATATTCACTCTTTTTATAGAAACGTGTAACTCTAAGGAAAGGCAGTGGTCAGTGAGGCTTGCTTTGCTGTTTAACGCTGAACGATGATGATGATGATGATGATGATTAACGAACGATATAGAAAGTATATCGAAAGATCGTTGCGCCATGCATTGATTTTCGTTATGAATGATATATTGTTAATAATATCGTTGTTGGTAGATATAATTCGCCAACGTTTTTACTAACGTGGGCAGTCTTTTTCAATGCAAGTTTCAAAGTCGACGAAGTCTTGTGTCAACTGCTTAGCGAAGTCCGTCGTAAATTTTGTCATTTCACGCTGCCACATCGTTTGTTGACTTCCACATGGCTTCTCTCATTCTGTGGAAGATGGGAAACAGAGGGTACGGTATCGTAGGTGAGTGTTCACCATACGCAACATATGACCAGCCAACACTACCCACTCGGCTTGGTATTTTGTATAAGAATAATGTATGAGTCAGCATCCAGTAGTAGATCCTGCCATCACTCCATCTGGTCCTAGCGGTGCTACGCAAACATCGTTGTTCAAAAATCTCCAAGCGACGAACATGTTCAGCGATCAAATGTCATGTCTCATAAGCATGCAACAAAACTGATGGCATTTCGGCACAGAACACACGATCTTTCAGCTTCAGCGAAACATCAGGTAGGCTCCACAAATCCTTCAGTTCACTGTACACTGTCCGAGCCACGGTTATAAATGGGATCATCTCCGTCATGCGGCTGGGGAGGTAACTGTGAAACGGTCAGCAATCGTTAGTCACTTCCCACCGTGTATCAGACTGGGAGCTACCGATGTCCGGTCCTATAACAGCAATTTACACTTTGAAGGTGCAAATACATGCCGAATGGAGCTGCAACCGTCGTGAGTCTGTCTGTGCACGTCGCGCCTGTTCCGCAGATTCGAACAAGCACAGAAGGTCGTCTGATGAATCTAGGTCAGGCAATGTTCCTCATTTACCAGTTCAACGCCTGCATCCTAAAGACCTTCTGAAGCATCCTATATTACCTCGTCCATGACGAATTTAAACAAGGATAGGGAAATGCGAAATCCTTGACGAACTCAGCTGCTCGTTTTGAAAGAACTTGACAATTCACCGCATACCCTTACTCGACTAAAGGTGTGTGAACACAATGCCTGCAGCAGATTCATGAAATTCTCTGGCCTATCCTTTCGATAAAGAGCACTGAATGGCGCCGCTCGTCATTTATATCGAAGGCGGCCTACAAGTCGGGCAAAACTAGGGCCGTCGGGCGGCGCTTTCTGTGGCGTGCTTGAAGTTGCTGGCAAAGGATAGAGACCTCGATGCAGCCCCGACCTAGGCAGAATCTGGCTGACTGTTCACAGATGCTTCTTCCGTTAATCGGTGCCAAATGGCCCATCATTATCGAAGCTAAAACCTTATTTCCAGATGGTTGCTGCAATCACTGCGACTCGGATGTCAGGGAGCACGGAGTCAATTGCCTTTATCAAAAGCTCCCCATCCAGTTTGGGAAGAGCTGAGAGAAGTTCGTCTGGACCGGCCACTTTTCCCCGCTTCATTAGTCGAATGTTCGGTTCTACTCCGAATCCTCTTGAAGGGCCCGGAAGGGGCTGGATCAAGAGACACCTCGAAGATTCACAGTTGTTGATATCGAAGTAACTACATTAGGGCGAATCCATCTAGGCTTTTCGTTGCAGTATTTAGCTTTAACAGTCGAGTCACTGTTGTCTCCCTAGAATAATCTCTAATATAACATTTCATTAATCGAAGTTCGCATGTAAACTTATGTTGATGTTGCTTCCATCTCCTCGGCCACTTTAACCCACCATTTTTGGGAGTTTCTTCTTAAGATTTGACGTTATGTTTTGACTTATTTTATTATCTTTCTCAAAGTTAGAAGCTCGGTGTGAAATGCAGTATCTTTGATTGAAATCGGATTTAGGAATGCAGGCAAAATCTGCGACTGGGTGCCTTGGACGATTATTCTTATCCCAGTGCTCATCGGAGTTGCTACTCCTCGAAATGTTTAGTTCGTCTGTTAGTTTCTATCCGTATTTGGTGTGAGCAGCTGAATAAGACCGACGTCCCATGGCTAGCCGAGTTTGCGATTTAGATCGATGATCGTTGGACTACAACGAAAATCACGCTAAAGAGCATCCATGGCTCGATTCTAAGTGATACGAGCCAGTACGACCTTCGGTCTTGAACAAAACCGGGCCAACGGTAGCTGATTGCGATATGGTCAATCTGAATCAGACTACCTGTCGATTCGGAGCGCCATGTCGCTGCATGCCGCGAACTGTGTCGGAAATGCATGCCAGACAAGAACAAATGATTGTTCGCACAAAATCGGAGAAGCTTGTCCCCGTCGTCTGTTCGCAAGCTTCCGATGCACTAAGTTTTCCAATTTGAGCATTACAGTCAACTGCTGTCACTACGATGTCAGAGCTTTTGCCCTTGCGAACAACAGTGACGAATTCGTCAAGGAACTCGTCCCTTTGCTTATCAGCACTACGGTCTTTTGGAGCTTATGCTAGGATTTCAAACAAATTGTGCTTAATATTGCTATCATTTTTGAACACTAACTGAACTCTGGAGTCTGGCGGCACATAAAGGACTATTAGCCAAGATCCAGTCTGAAATAAATGATGTACAACGTTTGCCATATTAATCTGCATCAAAACTTGGTATGTCAGTAGACAATTCAAAGAACTAGGCAAAACGAATGTGTTTTGTTTTGTGACAAACTCGGATAAAGGGGCCCATGATTTCCCTTCTCCCATTGAGACATCCGTTCATAGGTGGATGATAAAAACCACTTCTGTGTTCCTGGCTTGTTAGTTTAGTACCAAACTAAGGATTCGGAGTCAGCCATATTCAGATTACTGGTAATGTTGCTTGCGTGCGACTACTTTTCGAGACATTCGACGTTATCTGGGATGCTGTGAACTAATCTGACAGTTGAAACAAACTTTCACATACACGGCTAGTTTGTGATCAGCTGATAAGTTAATAATCTCAGCTGGAACAACGGCTTCCACGTACGTTATCGGAATAGGTTCACTGTAAGTTGATAACCGAACTGGCTGCTGAAGTAGCATGAGGACAAGCTTAATTTAATCCGAAATATAGTATTTATTTGCTAAGTTCTCGAGATCCCAAGTGCTCATAAATGGTTAGCTTGTCCATGAATACCACTAGTTCCCATTGATCCTCCTGAGCTCTTGCATATGATCAACATCAATCTCACTTTCGATAGATCTACTAGCTCAGATGTCAAGTTTAGAGTCTATTAGAAATCATTTGGGAATCCATAAATCTTAATTCGGACCATCGCAAAGTGAATACCGCCTTCTTTTACGTGGTATTGCTCCGTAAATCGATTATTTTGTGCTGATATAAAAATCTAAGAACCTGATACAATGCACTGTCGACGAGAAGGCCGCGTAGCTGATCGGGCGAATTCGAAATCAGGACACGAATTTGTCCTCTTCCAACTGGATCGTAGACGACCGATCAACAGGGTCACATTGCTGTCCATTGATCAAACAACTGGGCAGCAAAACGCATCCACAACTACGTGAATATGATCGCAGTCATATCAAAACTGAACGTACGCGGAAGTGTGAATTGACTCGATTATCACTACTCTGGCTTTGATCTGCAACCTGTCTTTCCACTCCGCTAACCCTACATCAAATTCTTCCCTCTTTTGGAACCTTTCGGAAATTGGTGACCCCGTCATCGGGTTTTGATAAGGCTACCAGACCCAGTCCGGTGTGATCTTCATGCGCACGTGAATCTTCACCTGTGGTAACCTTTGCATAATTTACTCATCATCGATTGATTTTATCTGAGAAGAAATCGTCGGTGTAGTTAATGCAAGGAATCCGAACGTGGCCTACGTGTGGATCGATAAATTATTGAATTTAACGCATTTCCGAACGCCTTGGCAGACTTTTAACATATCTGATCTTTGGTGACTTCATCATGGCAGACTGCTGCTACGCCAGATCGGATTTTTAAGGCAAATGGACCCCATTTTATCATATGATCATATTTCTGCCGTCGGCGGTGATCAAGTGCACTATGCATCCGTTACTCCAGAAAGATCAGAGGCTGGAACCCCAAGTCCGCCAATTGCTTTGGTGATAGATGGCCATCCTCTGTCACCTGGCTCGTTACCACACCTGACCTAATGAGACTTCATATGGTTCACTTCCGCTCCACGTTTTGAGGTCATGGCCATCGGTTCCCACCCGTGTAGTCGCCCATAGTGGCTACGAGACATTCTCCGTCCATGATGCTTGTCATAGAAACGAAAAAGAAGCTGTAGCTTCATCACGCTTACCTATCCACCGCGCGTTTCTCCCTGATGAGAATGTTATCAATTTCCCTGTGTCCCGTTTATGCAGTTATCACAAAACTGCTCAGGACTTCAGGAGCAGGATTATGACCATGTATAGATTGCGAAATAAAGAGTAACAATCGGCGGTCAGTGATTTCGAACTCTGAGCGTCCACGATCAAATATCGCCGATTATGCAGACTGAATTTGCTACCGGGTGTGGTTTTTCTTACCACTTTTCAATTCTCTTAAGCTGACTACACCACGTTCGCGAACAACCGAAATAAATTACCGTTCATAGAATATATATATATATATATACATATATTGCATTCCCTGAAGTCACTTATATGGTTCTCATTTGGGCCACGTGACTACGAGCATCCTCGTACCCTAAACACACGAGTATGTAAGATGCTAGTGCACTCGTGAATATTGTCAATTCATTACTAGACAAATGTCACAGATATCCTCGAGCTACAATTGTAACCCAACAGTGCGATTGTGCACTTGTTTTTCTTTAATTAGCTCGAGAAAGATGTCTGCTAAAGTGAGTTCAGAATGACTGCACATTACAAAATCAGCAATCTGTTCGCTATTCTGTCCTTTAAAAATCAACAGCAGCTGTGGATCAGAAAATCGGATTCCCGGTTTGTATGCTGTGGATGAGCAAGACTGACTTTAGTGTCAAAATTGTTACAAAAGGAATCGATCATTTTGCGCAAATGTATATCAACAATGTTGCTTGTTTCAGTAGTATTATAGTAGCACAGAACGCAACATTATTGACTATGTACTGTTGGCAATCATATACTGCGGTACAAACCAGAAAACAACGGTTTTCAACTGGGATGATAAGTAACGGCATGTAACCTTTCCTGGTATAAAAGTGCCCAATATAATGTTTTCTTGTTAAGCCCAGTCAGTTAGTTGTGAACGCAAAAGATGGGCCCAAAACAGCATGTGAATTTTTACCAAAAAAACCAAACCTACCCGTCTGTGCACCTAATGTGACCAGGTGCTTGTAAGCCACAACTTATTGTTCCATATTAGTGATTTTTTCACTTGACCGGCGATTATGACAACAATCATGATGTCCGTTTGCAACAGAAGGTTAAACACACAGCAAATATCGATATGAAACATCTCTCGTGAACTCATGCTGCTTTGGTGTAGATTACTTGATGAGTTGTGCCGTTCTCCATACAACAAGTAGACGGAGTAAAATGTTTTCGATCGACAGCCGGATGAACTGCCCTCTAGGCTTGAGTAAGTTCGGGTGATTCACAGGCAGACTGCATTTGTGATCCCATCCAACCTGGCAACCAGTTGATCCTAGGGCATACTGAACGAACTGGAAAACTTGGAATAGTAACGAGTACGAATTTCGGACGTGGGTCGTGAAACTTGGAAAGTGAGAAATGACGCCTTGGGCTGTCTTATATCAACCTAAGGAAGTTGCCGGATTTTGGATATCTAAGCTTTTTGTTACCACGATGTAATTCGTTTTCCTACCCCTTCTTAGATTGCCGGTTCCAGATATGAAGACCGTATTTGATGAGGGACATCAAGACGTTGGAGGAAATCCCGAAGGTGTTTTGTACAATTCAAGAACCCGGATTGTGAGCAAACAGGAAAGTTTGGGGCGTGAACAACATCGATACAAACAATGAACAAGTGGGCACGCGGTTGCACCGACAGACAGACGCAAGTAGAACACGGTGAAATCTTCTGGCTTAGTAAAGCTGTCTTGGGAAAAACTAGCCAAGACTCACGAAATCTCGTCTAATTATTCTCTCAACAGACAATGTTTTGTTCCGATATTCTAAATTCCGTACTCGATACTGTACACGGCGCATCGATTCCTCAGTGCATCGATAACTTAATTTCGTAACTAAACCGCCTAATTTGCTTTCCTTTGAAGTTCATAGCAAAATGAATCTCGGAAGTGCTCGAAATTCCGCACGGTTTGACTAGCAGGTAAGGTCAGCTAGGAGAGCATGAAGTATCGAAAGCAGACGGAATGAGTGAAGCACTGTCACATCCAAAGAACCCACATGTATAAAAATGTGAACCTACAATTATATCACCGCTAAGTCCTGAGACTAGAAATGGAATTTCATGGCCGCAATTCTTGTTTGCACAATGAATGAGATGACTGGAAGCGCACTGTTTTCTTTACAAAACAATGCAGCCATTTTTAGGTCGACGACACTCGTTTCGTGGCAGAATATTCTTACCCACACTTTTTAAGGCATGGTTTTTCATAGCACAAAAACAGACGCACAAACACACACATTGCTTCTTTCTTGCTTGCATTACTTCTCACCTTTGGACCTGTAGGGTTTGCAGGTCACGTGCAAATCTGCCTGGACCAAATTCAACGGTGATAATAAAAACGTTGATTTTTTACCAGCTTTGGTGACCGTGTTGTCCCATTGAATGCTAAACATTGTTGAGGATGTTGCTTTGAATCAGAAAATAACCTTATTCCTCCGGAACCAAATCTAGAGAAATTCTTAACGGATTGGTTTTGTGGCGGGATCAATGGTCTGTCAGCAAGTTGATTGGTTATTTCGGGAATTCGAACCCGTGGTGAGAAACTTCCTGATCAGAAACTTGAATATTCAGACCATATGCGATCGAATATGCAAACCATCAATGGTCATTTTCTGAATTTAAAAAGGATCGATTTCTTTGAAGTGTTGCGAACGTTCTGCAGTTAAATACTCGCAGTTCAATCGAAAGAAAGGCGAATTTTTACGAGCCTTCTTTGGGATGCTAAATATTATTGGTCTCCCAAGCGATTTCTGTTATTATGGACATTTGGACAAATGTTTTACTTATACCAACCATTTCAGTGCTGCTGTTTGTCCGAGCTTTGTTTCCTAGAGATTTCAAGAAGGGCAAGATATATCATCAACCGTGTGCGTGTCATCATCCAGGCAACCAATGGGCCGGTGTTTTGTTGACGTTAATCAGGGATGGCCCAACGCATTCCATGTATCATTGCAGTCATTGGGGTTCTATCCAAAATCAGATCATTAAAGCACACGTCAGATTTCCCATTAACCAATGACGGACAGCATTTGTTTTCCCTTTCCCACCAGGCAGCCATCGATTGGTTGCTATCCTGTTCAATCAAATGCAATGGTCCATTACGATGCACTGTGTCCTGCTGATTTCTGGTTTAATTTGAATGCACTCATTGGTTATTTTCTCATTGGGAATCGAATGACCTTGGACAGAGCGAAGATCTGAACAAACAAACAACAGGCGATAACCTCTTAAAGGTGTTTTGCCAGCGTAACGGTTGACCTCTTGTGACTACCCTGCCACGATTCTATTCCATGAAATGGTTATCAACGGCTGGAATGATACTTCCTGGAATCCAGTATTCATCAGGCCCTGTTCGTCAGGAAATACACTGAGCTGGCAGGAGTTCTCAGTTGTCTAACTACATTTGACTAGTTAACGTTAGAACACGGGGGCGTGTTATAATCCACAAGACTGTAAATTTCAGCTATCATAACGCCAAACCATCCTACTAATAGCCTTTGTTAGCAGTTAGTCGTGAAGGATGACTTTTCTAGCGATTTACGATGTCATTCAACGAGCTCATCAAGTAGCTCCATATGATCACGTTTCTAATTTCAGGAAAGGTCACACACGTTAGCATTACTTCAAATCTGGGGCCAGTATGCGTATGCATGAGCAGCCAATTTTTGATATGTATAGTACTTCTTGTCCGACGAGCCCTCAACCAAGAGAGAAATCCAGGCAAGCTTTAGGGTTGTTTGGCAAGTTCACGTGGCGCTCCAGTCAATTACAATAGGTCTAATGCTAGCGGTTAATCGAAAACCGAATGGACTATGATGACGTGCACCGCTTTGCGGTCGGACTATTGATCCTACTCTACTAATTGAAGGAACAATAGCGACTCTGTCTTTGTACCAGTCAGAGCACACTCACACATCGTTGTGTAACTGATACTAGCTGAGTGAGTTCGTTAGTATGCAGGGATAACAAAGTCGCTTCCAAAAGAAAACACCATGCTCCAAACACAGACGTGAACCTATAAGTCTGTGCTTTGTGTAAATTTATACACGTTACTTGATCTGTTGCCTATTCAGATCTTCGATGCGCCAACCATTTGTCTTCTAATTCCCTTGGTGTGACTTACAACTGACAGTTGGCATAGCAGCGGGAGGATGTCGAGTGATTTGACTGATAAAACATGCTAAATTCCACAAACGGTTAACTACTGACAACGTTTTCGGCAATAAGAATGAGATATCGGCTATTTCACCCTTATCAGTCGGCAGTGATCTGGTGGAACAACGAGTGTAGTCCTGTGACATCATGATTTCCCATTCTTCTCTTTTCATTTGTCCTGTATCGACCGGTAGAACATAATTTTTCTCCACGATTTGTATTTGTATGCGGAATTCTCCCATTGTTTTCACTAGTATAATAATGCCGCAGATTGAACCTAAAGTCTTTTAGTATGCTCCGAGTATATCGTGATTACTTGGACATGATCGAGTGACGTCTAATCGTTAGATAATAGACAAGGGCCATTTCTTCATCAAGCTTAGAAATATTTCTTATTTGGGAGCCATTTAACAACAATCTTGGTGACAGGAGTTAACAAACAGTAACTGTGTCTCTTTTCGAAGCTGTCGGGATTTGCTGACTGTCCTTGAGGGCAACACCTGAACAAACATGACTCAGTAATTCGGACCAGCCCGAAGATGCTGGTCAGCCTAGTGGTAATCCACATGCCCTGGGTACGTCAATGGATACGCACCACTGGTAACCTATAATAAGAGCAAAACTCGAATTCGGTCCTTCCCGAGTGCACGGTTGACCGGAGGATCTGTGGTTTGTGCGTTGTGAGTGTAATCCGAAGGGCTGTCAGTCAGAACGGAATATCATCAGCCTCACACACTACTCGCAAGTAACTGCGAGCTGTGTGAAAATACAATATGGTTGATGGCCGCTAATTTAGCCATCTCTGGTCCGGTTGGATAGGCCAGAAAAAGCAACGTTTCAAAAATTAGAAGTTTATCCCTTGTAGGATGTTTGCCAGGCTTTTTTTGTTTTCACTGACTGCACACCATTATCACCAGCATTTATTTGTTGAAGTTAAAACACGGTGGACAGTTTGACGAAGTGTCACTAACTGTGCCTTTCATTTTGTAATGGCTGAAATCGCTTAGCTACCCGGTGTGGTTGACGGTCTTGCTTAGTGTTCTTGTCCAAATACGTAGCACTGATAAAAGACACTGAGCAATCGAATCGGTAAGCATTGCAACCTGAACCTGCTTCAGTGGTTTGTGCTTTCATGATTTCACTCATTCTGAATGCATACAAACCACCCTGTAATTGTCGTGATCATTTACTGATACCAATTTGTTTTCGGCACTCACCAGGGTTTTCTCACTTTACCGTTAGCTGCACCGTAGATTGTAGTCATCAGTATGCGTTGTATGCAAGCGACTGGCACATTTGACATCGCCCTCCAATCCTACGGCAAAGTTTAACCTGTATTAATCTGGGGACCGTAAAATCACTGCTCCTGATCGTGACAGCTTTGGTATGGCTCTCAATGAGAGGTCTGAAGCTCTGCTGATTGACTGGATCCCAGTCTATACTCATCTATGGGCACTGAGGCTTGAAGATTCATGAAAAATAAACATTCATCACTCTGATAGATGCATTATTTTGTCTTCTCCTAATGCGCACCGCCCAGACTCAGTCAGGGGCACTTTCTACTAAAAGCTATATGCCTTTTGCGTCTAGCAAAGCGGAGTGATGTCGTGAGCTTATCAGGAGACATGATTGCAGAGTAGGTCGGCTGACCTTGAAAGAGGTGCATTTAGGTCTTGTTATTCAGAAGTCTGGAGTGGTTATGGGTCCTGTGGTCCGACCACTAACCGTTCTTCATACGTTGCGATCGCCAGTAAGCAATCCGGCGTCCACCTTTTTCAAGTCGGCGAAGGACCCAGATAGAACAAATCGCCATTAGCCATAAACAACAAGAATGTTTACAAGTTTGCCGGTCGTGCTAAAGCATCCCCTCAACTCCAACTACGTTTTCGTCTGTGTCAAGCTGTTGGTATATTTTACCGGGCACTAGAAACGCATGATGCGGCTTTGATTAGGCTGTAGTAAGCCATCCAATCCAAACTGCCTATCAATTTCCCAAGACGCGCTTACTAAAATCTGGGACTTCCTTTGCCAAATAACACCAGTAAGCACAGATTGTTTATCAAGACCGCCATTCTTTTGCTGGTTTAGTGAATTATGGCGTGACCCACCTGCAATTTTTATTGATTCTCTGCGCCTTCTTGGCAAACGCCAGTCCATCCCGACTGGAATGAATTATGGCTCCTAACGAGATGTTAACTGATCGCAAAATTATGAAGGGATCGCGAGGGCTTGTGATCTCAAAGAGCCTAAAACAGAACGTACAGTCTCCATGGGAAACTTATGCGAGCTGTTCCACTTTGCCTGAGCTACTGCATTAAATGCACTCAGTATGATCAAACCAGCCGTAAAGTTGACGGTTCACCAATGCACAACCAGTAGCGCCTGCTTGTACGGTGCACGGGGAAATTCAAAGTAAAACTTATGTGGCCTCGGACCTCAGTACTTCCTATAGCTGTTCCGCCATACTTCTTGTAGTCTGTACTGACAGATTCCCCTTCTTAGGCAGAGATCCTCAAGGAAATCCAAGACCGAGGAGGTCGCAAACAGTCGACCTCCGATGACCCTCCTTCAGCTCGACTGGAACGCGGGAGATTGAAATTGACCAGAGAATTTCAAATTTTGTTCACAAAGATCTGGTGTTCTTGGAAGATGATTGTTGAACCGATATTCAAGGACTCGTGCTTTTAATGCCCCTAACCATGGGATGCCAGTCTGATCCCAGTAGCATTAATTTTACTGGCATCCATCATTCTTTTCAGGTTGTGCAGCCTTTGAAGAGCAGACTGGCAAGCAGCAGGCTAGGTTTCTTACCGGTAGTGGGTGCATCAATCGTATATTTTCTCCCTTAAATTTGTTAAAGCATTGTTTTACTTTCCAAGGGCCAAAGAGTACTGAATCCCTAAACGTTCGCGCGGCCTCTGACTCCGTTAATACGGCTGCACAATGGCATTGTTTGTTGAGAACCGAAGTCCCTAAGGAGTACCTGCTTGTTCTCAAAGGACTGCACCATCATGCCTTTCTTCGAGTTGGAGATTATGGTAAGCTGTCTCCATTCTTGAGCATCTCCAGTGTAGTGCAATAAGGATGTCCAATATTTTCAAATCCATTAAGTTTGTCCTATATTGCTGTTTATTTCCAAATTTGCCGTAAAGGATTTTCTACAAAACTTTATCTGGTCCATTGGACGGTGCAGTTGAATTCCTCTCAGAGAACAAAGTTTTTGGTTTAGAACATGCCGATGGTATCGCCCTGCTGTGGGAAAAAGTACAGACCGTTCAACATGCGCTGGACTCCTTGGCTGGTGAGGCCAAAAGCCTTGAACCATCAGATTGCAAGATTGGCAGAAATCTGTGCATTCACTCACTGTTTGTAATGACTAGTCGGAGGTATTCAATAGCTTTCAGTACATAGGGAACTTGATTTCAAATGGTGGATGCGGTGGGAATGAGGTCATATCAAAAATTGCGAAGGCCGGAGCAGCTTTTTTAAAACTGCGACACGTGTAGCATCGCCTTGGCATTTCTTAAAAGAAAGGGGATACAGCGCCAAAGTTCTTAACGTGTTTCTTTACGTTGCAAGACCTCTCTGTACTGAGGATGCCTAGAGACCTTCTATATTAGACCGCTTTTGTCTTGGAAGCATGGTTCAAGTCTGATGGGAACATCGGATGAGCAATGACGAGCTGCGTTGTCATGTGTTGGGCGGTGATAGTAGTCTCCTGTTCCGTATAAGTGTTCTACACTGTCTTCAATGTTCTAGACACGTATTGAATGTGCCTTTCTATAGTTTGCCATTTCGTGGCCTTTTTGCCCATGTCGATCGAAGTTATGACTAGTCTGTGATTTGGCATATATATATTTACATACATATATATGATTCCTAGCAAAATTGAAACAGCTGTACAGTGCTTCCATTGTTTCTTAATGGTGAGTTGAGCGATGATATCACATGGTGAATTATTTGATGAATATATATGAAGAAGTAAGAATCGACTTTAACATCGGTTTGTGGGTCTCTCGATTCTGGCTGGGGCCCAAAAGATAATGTTTGTCGTTGGATGGAAAGGTCGAAAAGTCTGGCTCAGAATCAGATTCGGTGGCTCGAATATTGTGCGATCTGTCCGAAGAACACGTACCCCGCAAAAACCAACGCATAATTACCCACAAGAAGATATCAAAAGTATGTGGTAAAAGCACACGGAAGCATTTTCTGTTTTCTCCCTCTTTTTTATATACCCCTTCTCTAGGTGGCTTCGTTTTAATTTTCTCTAGACGCAATCTTACTGGCACCGTGCTTGTTCTCAAACCCGTGTAAAAATAATAGATGACATATCAGGAACAAGTGCCAAGTATTCTTTAGGTCCGTTTTTACCTTGTAAGTTCCACTATTGGGATTAGAGGAGGCAACTTACGTGTTTTCTGAGCCGTTCACTAGAACATTGTCGAAGTGGTTTGTGTCCCGATAGTGCTTTTATTTTCGAGTAAACCATTCTCCCCCACCAGTGCCCAACTCACTTTTAGGGTTCCACAAGAGCACTGGACACAGCTGTTTCAGCTTTGTCAGGAAACATTATCCTCAGCGGATATCCCCGGAGTCTAAACTGGGACTCGAACCCCCAGGCGAACGACCCTGAATCGGACGTGTTAATCATCACGCTAGTCGTAAGCTAATCGGGCTTCATCAAACATCAACACCATTTGATATAACGCCCTTAAACGTAACTGGATTTTGTAGGTCAACAAACTTTGTTCATTGGGTCATTGTCTTCAAAATGATGGAGAACTTCTATATGGGTTGCAATATGACTACCGTTAGCCAAACGGACCTTTTGTTGTTTTTCTTAGTAGATGAGGATTTCGTGTGATTTCCAACTGATTCCCCACGTATTGTCACCATCCTTCAAATGGATCGATCGACGTACATGTGCACAAACATCGCCACATACACACTTGCAGTTACACACGGGTTTGTGCATGCATAATCACACGACCAAAACCGTGCTGGTTTTACGCGAGCGTGGGTAATTTTTTTCCAGGACGGGAATAAAGTAGTGGCTGGAAGATATGGTTCAGTCAGACCCGAGGGTTCAGTTTTCGGCTATGCTAAGGATAATCTGCAAGGTTTGCGAGATCTAGTCAAATATCATTGTGTCACGGTAGTAGAGTTGTCCTAAATCGTCACCTAAGATGTTTCTTCTGCATTTCTGGCCTCCTTTGTCGGCTGACGAAACTCACCTCTGGAATACTCTTACACGTGAAGAATGTTGGTACTGGAGCAGAACATGGTGACCTGAAATTCAAGCTTACGGGGTCCGAACGCTTAGCTGAACCCAAGACTGCAGCACAACCCTTCGCGTATTGCGGTGCTCAATGGCAGCTAGTTTTGTGAGTAGGTTTTTCTGATCACTATCAATATCACAGCAACTTTAGGCTTAACAAGGCTGAACGCTTAGGGACACCGTAGCCTAGCCTGACAAATTTCGTTACTGCTGCACATGTTCGCGGGTTTTCGAACTCATTAAAGACCAAAAGTTTACTTTTATGTAGTATGAAACGCAAATAGCCAAGTGTTTGTTCGACACAGTACCTGGCACGTGCCCTAGCGCATGAACAGAGTGTGAAAACACTTCACCAATTTGCAGTGAATGAAATTTAAGCTAACAGCACGGTGTTTGGTTGATCATTTGCATTCGCATTTGCTACGCACTCGTTGATCATAAAAGCTGGCAAATATATCGTGGAATTCCTGCACCACCACCCACCCATACAATAGATGACCATGTCATTATCAAGAGGAGCCAAAAGCTGTTGTCTTGGAATG
Organism: Fasciolopsis buskii; assembly: GCA_008360955.1. Taxonomy (NCBI): domain Eukaryota; kingdom Metazoa; phylum Platyhelminthes; class Trematoda; order Plagiorchiida; family Fasciolidae; genus Fasciolopsis; species Fasciolopsis buskii. The sequence goes on along the minus strand of LUCM01001119.1, from coordinate 74,079 downwards.
CGTTGCCATCCGGGAAGAAGCGATAGAACATGATACCCATTCTACAAGAAACAGTGTTACTGAATGATGCATCGCTGTTACTCCTTAAACACCAAATGAGTGCCATTATAAGTAATCTGAGTCAAATTCACTCCAAAATAAACGTCACGACAAAATCACTGTCGCTGCTGGGGGAGTGGCTTTCTTTATTTTCCTGGCTGCTGGTTTGCATGCTGCGTCCGCCTGACAGCTTCGTCAACTGACTCAGTATCACTGAATCAAACATTTCGTCAGTTCAAAGTCGTCGGAAAACTCACTTCTTGGGTGCAAAGTAAGCGTATCTTCAGAAAACATTACCACGAACTAGTTCGGACGCGGTGGATATGCACTGCTGATAATTCCCAATAAAGATGAAAGAGTCGCACAGTGCCGCCATGCTTTCTTAATGTTGAGCTGAGCGATGATATCACATGGTGGATTAGTATTTCATATAAACAGATTAGACAGTGAAGCCTCTCGCATTTATGCTACTCATCAGTAGGGTAAATGGATTTGCCAAATAAAGTTGGCAAATGTGGTAAAATCCACCCTTTACCCGACGTTGGGATATCTTTTATTTCTTACTTCCTTTGTTGGTGAAATAACAATGTACAACATTTTTCAGAAAGGGGGTCTCGGCAAACAGAGGGCCGCCAGGTGAGCAAGTTTACCAGCGTTGGGAGGATTCGCTCGCTCGACCTTCACGTCCAAATGCCACAGCCTTATCCGCTTGGCCACTGCCGGCCACTGTCAATGTCCCCTCGGTCACCGACTGCCAACGGCTGATTGGTTCCATCTGAAAACTTAAGTTATTTATGACGAACCAAATCGGGTTGTAAAACTCGCCTTGAGAAAGGCGATAGTCGAAACGTTGGCGCATTACATCTACCAACAACGCTGTGTTACTAACATTATATTATTCACAACATTTATGAGTAAGTTCTATTTACTTCGCATAGTCCATGTGGCTATTGATAACTGAAAATATCTATTTCATAAGTCACGCCTAGGCTATTGTGGTCTAGAATTCGGGGAAGCGGGGTGACTATATGTATTTAGTGACCGAGACCGAGGGTCACAATCAACAATGAAAACGATATGCTGCCTAAGAAACATGGGTACTATATTGATCTATTGTGATTTTAGCCTCCGAAGACTGAAATGCCACTAAGTTGGCACTGACACAATACACGAAACCTTGCCAATGCTGGAATCCGTGGCTTATTTCACACCACATCTCGCATTTCATCAGTGATTTGGAAGCTTCAAATCGAAGCATTCTTTCAAATTCACTTTTGCAATTCAGACTATGTAATTATTGTTTTCGGTGAGAATTTTTATGTAATGAAATGAACCGATAGTAGATGTACGCCAGTAGATATGTTATACCAGTGAATGGAGCTATTTTTTAAAATCTGTTTCCGTTCTCTAGTAATTGCAGCTGCCAATTTTCACAAACCCTTTATCATAATCTGACAACCTTATTTAACGAACACGAAAATTTTATCGGTGCAACCATTTTACTTAATCTGAAATAATTCCTACTCGTTTGATAAAGTTAGTAATTTGATTCAAATTTACGCTATCCTAATAATTCTCCATTTCATCTTTGATTTAAACCAAAAAACTTGCTAAGTCCAACTGAATACGAAACCAACATAGCGAGTCCAGCCCGGAGTTGTTTCTCTGTATCGAACTTTGAATAAACTTTTTTCCCATTTGCTTCACTGTGCAGTTGGGGTTCGCCATCCTCTTTGTCCGGACAAGCCTTTGACTTTAGAGTGCAGCACCCTTCCTTCAAGGGTTCATATCACGTCTATATTTGGGTCGCACATGAGTTTCGTGCTGCGAAAAAATGATCACGACTTAACCCAGTGTAGGTTGTGGACTGCTGCGTCATATTCCCGGAAAATAGCTAACTTATAAACATTTTTATTTTATTTCCGGCACAATATACAGCCCCGAGGTACGTAATTATATCGCAGAATTTCGCAATGTACCCAACCTGGCTTGGGCCAGCGATATTAAATGTACCGTGAAACAATACCTCTATGAGGAATTCGTAAATCTCGTCTATTTCGAGATCGACATGGCTGTCGGCAGAGGGCTGGCGGGTGGAGCAGTTTCTGAACCATGGGAAGAACGGAAACAGCAATCTTCAAGCTGAACTAGCTTGTTGTTGGCTTTTCAAACAACACCGGTGCAACGGTCCTTTCCAACACTAATTTCAGATGTCTAAACCGTCTAGGTTCAAGCTTTAATTCCAAGGTTGACTGAAACTCTTTTAGGTTTTGATTGTTAATTTAGTGTCCAGCCATCATAAAAGTGGTTTGTCCGTAGATTTGTCACAGATACATTTGTTTCCATTATTTTTTATTTGATTTGTACTAATACCTACATTATTCACGAATTATGTTAAAATAATTTAGAACTGGACAATGGCATATCTCGTAACCAAGCAAAAAGGCTGAAATCGTGAACATCATTTTGCGTTTTGCCTTTGTCCAGCAGTTTATTTTTACGTTCAGTGCATCTCTTTTAGCTTCAGTTACCGCAAGGCGGTGAAACGAAATCTGATTTGCCATCCAATCACGTTCCGGGCGTGCCGCATCTCATCTCACAGGCAAGTACGTTTGGAAAGGTACGGAACTGTTCTGATTCAATTCGAGTTATTGTATGGCCTCTACCATAATGATTCTAATCGCTTGCATTTCAGCTAAACCCATTCCACGCCGACCATACTGATCAACTGCTATGTAACTGGACTTCCGGACAGGAATCACATGCACTTCCCATAGTGAGCCCATATGAACAAACGATCGCCTAATCGCAAACACTAAGCTTGTGTGCCTTTCTGTTCGGCTGTATTAGTTCCTTCTCCTCCCTTATCCATCCCTCTCTCTCTCTCTCCCACACACACACACACACACACACACACAAAATGGCCTGCTTGTGTTACAGATACCGTAGAACTTGCGGGCTCCCAGTCAGCTTCACATGTCCTATTGGCCTAAATTCATTCGGGGTACAATTCACTTTCTCTCACTGCTTCCCGTCGAAAGGTGCTAGTTTGTTTTGCTGCATCACTGTTCGACGTCACAATCAATGTTCACAAACAGACATTTAGAACTAATGACCTTAATGAGAAAGTTATGTCGGTAAAAAACACCTACTAACTCATGTGTTCCAGGTTTGGAGGTAAAACAAACATTTTTCCGTTTTTCACTTACCACTGACCTTGGTGGACTCATTGGGGAATTCAGGACAGGCAACATAACTGTTTTGTGACGTCAGCGGGGAACATCAGATTGATTACCCAATTAAGTTTGTTGTCATTTTCTTGGAGTGGAGATCCGAACAAGTTGGTTGGGAGTCATGCTGACGAACTGTAAATAACGGACGTGCTGCATTCCAGTCCGACAAACACAAGACTTGGCGACCGGTGGACCAATATCTCAGCCTCAAAAGTTTACTCATCCATGCATGCGGTTTAATGTTGATCGGAACATTTGGTAATGCGTAGAAAAACTTGGAAATGTTTTAGCGAATTCCTACAAATTCTCAGTCCATGTTTTCTACGGGCTCCTTTGAGTCTCGCTAACCAATGAGTACCGATTTGCCTAAGCAATGAGGTGCTGTTGATGCTTTTTAAAAAAATAAATAAACTAGTGATTAATATGATTCAATCTTTTCTTAAAATTTACATTTGATTATGTAACATACCAATAAACCGAACCCTAGATGAATGAGAGGATGAATACAATGATCCTAGTCACTGTCTCGTCAAGGAGAGGAAGGAAATCTCAGCTTTGTATTTCAAACAAGGTTGCCTGATGATTGGAGACCCAGCTGCCGTACAACTGCATGACAGAAAAGGGACACAGTCTACAGGAAATGATTGGGGCGCAGTCAATCTCGATGCAAGTAGGCTTAATCGACAGAACACGATTTGAAGCGGGGATGCGTGTTATACCGGAAAATCAAAAAAAATCATTGCCTCGCAATATCGGTCGGTTCAAGAAAGTAGTCAGAGGATTTGCCAGTTACACTTTGGAATCCTCGTCTCTGATGCCTTCTGGATGTTCGATTGGTCGGCGATGTTCCGGAATCGAAAAGAAAGAAAATCTTGATTAACTTCAAACAAACTCTTTGATATCAATTCAATTTCCTTACAGTACCACAAACTTTGAAGTCACCTGTGAGAGGGGCCTATCCACCCAGCTGACGACATGATGTTGCACCTATCCGTCACTGATTTGCACGGTTACTGTCCGTTAGCGCACAGCGATCGACCCCTACTGATAGATGACTTCTCTGCAGGTAGCCTAAGTACGACCAAGGCTTTGGATATGACCTACACAGCTTGATTACTTGATACATTTCAGTAGTAGGAGATTGAATGTTTACATGAAATAATTCACCATGTGATATCATCGCTCAACTCACCATAAAGAAACCATGGAAGCACTGTACAGCTGTTTCATCCCTGTTAGGAATCATCAGCAGTGCTTATCCACCGCGCCCGAACTGGGACGCGAACCCGAACAAGGACGAACGATTCTGAGTCGAGCGCCTTAGCCATTACGCTACCGGGCAGGCTCTGAACGGTTTTGCTGAACTTCACCACAGGATGTACAGTGCTTCCATGGTTTCTTTATGCTGAGTTCAGCGATCATATCACATGGTGAATTATTTCATGTAAACATTCAATCTCCTACTACTAAAATGTATTAGTTTCTTTTAGTTAGACTGAAGTTTGAATAACGGGTGGAAGAGTTCGAACCTTCGCTGCAGTAAGCACATTCCGACAGGGTTTGCAGTTTGCATAACTACTTTGTCTTACTAACGGTCTATCCGCTGGGTGGGAGTTCACTTACGGTTCTAATTCTGAAATAGCCAATCCGATTTCCCTCCGTAAACTGCAGCTCAGAATTTCCGTTCTCAGAAGCCGTAGTCCAAACGATCATCAAATCACTGCAAACAACTCAGACAGAAAACCTTAGTTTTTCTTTACTTTTCTTTTGAAATCGTACCAGTGGCGATTGGAGAAAGTGCTATCGTTGTCTGAGCGGGTCGTTTACTGAAGGGCAGCTTGCACATTTACAGGCATCGGGCAATGTGATCCATAAGCATAAATCGCTAAGACCAACCGATGTTTGTCACGTGACAAGCAGCTAGGCCAATCGTGCCCCTAAGCCGTATTGGTGTGGTGTGCGTATACTTGTGTTTATCTGAGTGAGCAGGTGCATTTGATGTAATTGCCCGTCCGTTCACAGTCCGTATCATGACATTTTGGCTTGAGTCTTTGGGTTTCGAATCCGCGCAATACGATTCTATCAAAAATGTAATCAACCTTCGTCTCACGACTAGCACCACTTTACTCGAAAATTTGAGTGTAGAGCTTCCTGAGCCCCCTCTCCTCGATCTTAAAGATGATTATAAATTTACTTTAAGTAACGCTTCCCTTCAAACCGATATGTTAGCGACTCACAGTTTATACCATCACTACTTCGCGACTGATGGATGACAGACGCAATACTCTGATTACACCCGTATTTTGATAAGTTGAGCATTAAATTTACGATTCTATTTGCCAACTTTGACTGGTTGGTGTTTCGTCTACCTTTTGTACTTTGATGCTCTCTTTCCGAAAACAAATAGCATATCTCCTTTTTATAGGGTAGATGGCGGCGCACTGGAATTTCGCACTGAGTTGATTCCATCTCATTATATTCGTGGATCATAAACGATGCCTGCTTGACACCGGCGCATGAACAAATAAAAAACAATTCATCTTCCATGTGAAAATTTCCATACTTGGTTTTCATATGAATTGGACAAACAATAACGACAACAAACTTCGCAAGTTCGATTGAAAAAGTAATTCTTAGACACAAAAGTGAAGCATTTCCACGTCAAAATGTGGACTGCTATGTGGAGTGGATCTAACCCTGTGTTGTTTTACATCAGGTTCTGGTCGGTGAGTCCGACGTTTCGATTGCAAATATCCTAAGACCCGCCTAGGTGATATCGTGAGTGTCCGACTGGTATCGCCTGAGTCGATGAAGAGAAGTTTGACACTTGACACTTGAATGGCAATCTCATAGGTTGTAACCCGAACAAGGGATAACACCATTGTCTCAATCCTTTCCATATTACCAAGCTTCTACATTACCACCCTGAAAGATATGATGCATGCTAACAGACGTCTCGCTCAAGGTCTTCAACGAACTGAGGCTAAAAACCTGGAGAGTTTGGTCCTCGTGTGAGTCGATCGCTCTGAGTCGTGGTCGGGCAAACCGGTGATTTATAGATCCTAAATAATGTAACGAGACTGAAGAAAACCCTTTGACAGTCAGCTCGGTCAGTCTGATTTTCAACTCATAGTCCATCATTGATTGTTCACATCCCAAAAGTTTCACGGTTTCTTATTGCTGAAATGGACTTTGATATTACACGTCAAACTACTTCAGTTTAATAGACTGCATGTGGACATTATAAGCACTAGACAATTTCTCGCAATTTTAAACGTCACCAATACCTCGTCGTTTCTCCATCTATTTCAAATGTTGCATCCCGTTAATGCCAAACGCGTTACATACCACGTAAGTTGTACGCTTTGAACGATAAGATTAGATTGAAAATACCTCAACAGAAAAGTCAAACTTCTTTGCCAGTTGGCTTAAAACTACGAACGGAAGTTTTGTCATGATTAGTTCCAAGACCATTTGCAAAAATACGGCGGTTCACTACCGCCCAATTAAGTTTCAACTGCTCTGACACGTCGGGCAGTTATCCCGGAAATGTGATGTCAGCTCATTCCAAAATGTTCCCATGCAAACAATTTGGTTTTCGGTTCAAACAGTTCAAGATTTCTTGTCATTTTTCCGTTTGGATAAACACGAGGATCAGTTGCCCGGTCCACATGAAAGGAATTGATGATCTCGTTTCTAACTCCGACCGATGTCATCTGATAGGTAATGGAAAGACGTTTCCGTGACGATTTGAATGTGACTGGACCTGAATGTGAAAATTTTCATACGAAAATCCGTGAGTAAATTATTATCTCATGGTAAATTGGTCTTGAGAATTTCGTTTTCAGTTTGATGCCACCAAATCCCGAACGTTGGTTGATTGCTAGCCGTCATGTCAGTTGGATACTTCCAATTAAAATCTGACGACTTTGACAGAGGGGTGAATGTGATAATCACAGCTAGTTATCAAAGTATAGGTTTGGATAACCGTTACATTGTCTGACAACCTCAGGCAGGGAAAGAAAAGCCAGTAAACAACAGGCCAGATTTCGCATAGGTTGAGGTTGCATCGACCAGATTTTTACTCTCCCCCAGTCACTTGAATTGCGTCACACACACACACACACAGGGTCTCCCAACGATGATAGATTTCCGCGATCTGAAAGACGCCATCGACTCGGTTGAATGCACCGAGTTATTTAGTGCTCTTCACTGGACATGCAAGCCAGAGAAGTTTGTGAACCTGTTCCGAGCATTGTACCTGTAGACCTATGGTCGAGTCAGAGCATTAGGTAAACTATCCACTTCATTCGAAGAGACCCGGGGCTTTGAAAAATGGTGCCCCGTTTCTCCATTATTGTTTATCTTCTTTATCACTGAGGTAGTAAGAAATGTTCTAGGAGAATTCTAAGGTGAGGGCATCTAGCTGGAAAGTGGGGAAACGTCCCGTGTCCTAGATCGCGCAGACGACCTTGTGCGCTTGTTGTTACCGAGTTCAGGATACCCGTCGCCTGGATGTGTTCACGTCAGATTACGCTGCATTGTCCGTGACTGGCGTAGCCGAGCGTTTGGCTTGACTGACTCTTCATTTGAAATGTCCATGTTGACAAACAATCTCCAATGACATGGTCTCGTATTGAGATTGCCTAAACAGAGCCTGCAGGTTCGCGTATAACATTTTGTCCCTGAGACTGATTGGAAGATCCTCGAGGTCAAACAATGACTTGACCAGGAAGGCTAAGAAGCAAACAAAATGCCTATTACATGTGTAGCCATCCCGGTTGACGTGTTGGAACGCTAATGACCAAGATGATCACGGGAGTACTTCTCTTATGGATATGACTCCAGACCAAAGTTGAAGATGGTAGTGGATTCGTTTTCTTTGTTGCAATCACTAAAAATAGCACTGTAAGACAAAGAAATGAGTATTTGTTCATTGATTTGCTGTTTAGCCTTCAATTTTTCACTGCGACTTCATCCACGCCTACCCGCTCAGTTCCACCATATTCTGTCTGGCATACAGTCTATAGAAATATATGAAAACCACCCAAATTTGTTCTCTATTCACAGCTGGCCGTAAGCTATTTTGATGAACCAATACTGGGTCGAACAATCCTAGAACAGGGCCTCCTTTTTCTTTAGTTATGAACTTCACGCCACGATGACCAAAATGCTGCGTACACCCGGACAGCTCTACTAGAAGAAATTGATTGAATAACCCGTAAAATGTAGAAACGGGAAAAACAACATGAACAGAAGCCCGAAATACCATTAGCCCCAGCAATCAGGCACTGGACACGGGGGACTAAACAACATGGGCGGTCTACAGCCAATACCCTGTAGATATATATATATATATATATATATATATATACGGAGGTTTCGCCGATTCTGATCCATTTAAACATTTTCTTTCCTGAGATTCTCGCAAATAAGAAATAGAGAAAAATACTAGCTAATATTACGCAAACATGTTTATTAAATTTTTCTTTTGGCTGAATTGATAGTTAGGCCAGTTCAAAATGGATCTTGATTTTTTTTTAAAAGCTCGTTTAAATACGGGAAATAAAACCACAGTTGAGCATGAAATTTTCATAAACATGTTTGGACGGATCTCAGGATTCATTCTAGTTCATATTAGTAGACGCAAACAAACTCGTTTGTTCACAGGAAGCGCTTATTTTATCGATTTAGTTCTACCCCGGTATTAAATCCTGCATTTGCAGACAGAAGTTAGTCATTTGCAAACTTGGATAACTGAGATTTACTACTTATTGTAAGTGTTGAGCAGAAACATTTTCACTTAGGCGGGAGCTTCCTATACGTCACTGATGACCGTGAGTCCACGTCATTCAAGTGCGCTACGTCAATCGCTTAAGTTGTCATCGTGACATTGAAGCCATGACCTGGAAATAGCAAGATCGTTTACTCACCAAAGTGTAACGGAAAGAACCGATTGACAGAGCATTCTCCGCTTGACATTACATGTTTAATTGCATGCAGCATTTTAAATTAAGCAACGCTACCATTTACAATAATTATACCAAGCGTGTCTTCTATGCAGGAAATCGATTACTTCAAATAGTTAATACACATTTTTATTTCTGTAATGTTGAGACAGATTATTTCCAATGTTTCTTGCACCACTGTGAAAGCACATATTCACATTGGCTTCTAGGTATCAATGGATATGGAGTATAGATTAATGGCAAAGTAAGATAGGTAATAATTTTGTACTGCAAAGTAGCGGAAAACGTTGAGTGCGCCAGTTTGGCGATCCATTAATTTTTGCTAATGGATGCATAGTATGTGATTACACTGAAAGCACTTGCACAATGGATGTTTCTGGATGAAAGTCCTTCAAAAATGTTGTTTTATTATCCAAGTTGTTCTCCTCGACTCGAATAAAACGACACAAGTCCAAATAAAACTCATTATGAACCGGAAAAATTTGTCGTCTTGTTGACGGAAATAGTCCCTTAATCCTAGGAGAATAGACAATATAAGGAAGCAATCATTTTTCTAAAATAAACCCCGTGTTGCCTTGGTAAGTCTCTTTTTCCACAAGTTTTTCACCTTCTTTTATTGCATTGTATAATTGAAACGTCTATGCTATCATTTTTAAGAACGAAGCCGAGACTAACGGCAAGTGGCCAAGTGCGGAAGTTAGCCGGAGATGGAAGGATGCGAACCCGCACCACAAGGCGTGTGAAAGCGCGCTTAGGCTTAAACTTTGCCTCATAAAAGCACCACAACTTCAGCCTTATTGTTAGCTAACATGTATTTGATTTTCTGACGTGGCAACGCAACAAGGTACTTGCAAAGCGAATATAAACGTCAAATTTTTAAAATTTCCTAGCTACTAAGGTAAATATCCTGATGCTGGATTTGCAAGAGATCTTGCTTTGTTCTCCCAACCTTCTCGTAATACGCCGTGGCTGAGACATATACATATGGTGGCTAAAATTTGATATTGTCTAATTTTCTCGTATAAATGATGGCCGGGTAATTTCGAAGCTTACGGATTATCACTGGAAAGTTTCTTTACCTCCTACTGAATAGAAGAAATACAAATTCAAAAAGGTTATTCATTTTGGAGCCAAAGTATTCATACAGTGCTCGTTGCACGAGTTTAACAAGACCTTTCTGTATGAATAGTATTGGATCTCTTTGGTTCTGAGCTTGGTATTCGGCAGCTGCGTTGGGAAGAACCGCACGGCGGTGGTAGACGCGAGTAAGCGTATATCTAAGGATCGAGGAGGAGAAGTTGGGCTGAAGCCCTTGTGGCTCAGATGTCATGTGTCGCCAATGTTGTAAATTGACTCATATCCTGTTCCAATAGTTTGCCTTGCTGCTTGCAGCGGTTGTGAGACTGGAAGTTGGCCTCTAGATATATTCATCGTTGGAAGATTTTTGACCATCGAATTTTGCATAGATGGAAAGCCGTGTCAGTAATGATGGAATCAGAGATTGAGTTATTGTGTTCTGGTTTTTGAAACATTCTATCACGAGAAGTCCAGCCTAGTGGACTTCGTTAGTCGTGTATGGCGGATCCAAGTCTACCTTAAAGCGTGAAATAAAAAAAGAACAACGAACTTGGGTAAAGCAGATGTCTTACGTCATCGTGGTTGGGATCAAAAAGATCCGTCAACCAGCTGACTGGAAGCCTTAAAGAAAATGAGAGTGAACCGTGGACAGTGCTCATTTTGTTGTCACCTTCCGTCAAATTAACTTGAGTGTGAAGAGTGGGCGTTTACATAGTTAGTTTTTGCTTTCCATATGTTGGCTACTGTGGAGTTATGTTCCCTCTCTCTCCCTCTCTCTAGGTTCACTCTCTATGCACTTTCCATATTCATTCCTTTGATTTCACCGTGTAACCAAATGAGAAAGGCAGTGGTAAGTGACGTTCCCCTGCTGTTTAAAGCTGCCCGTTGATGATTGTGATGCTCATAATGGTGATGGCCGTGTTTTTGGACAGTTCCTTTGAATTCCACTGAATCGTGCAAATCCTTGTACTTTGCTGGCTTCTATCTACAGTATATGCGTTAAAAATAATCTCGAATAGTCATGTTTCTAGCTTCACCAGTTCGCACGGGGACCGAAGTGAAATTGCCGCACAAGTTATAGACTTGGCAAAGGTCCTTGCCTCTGTGACCTATCCCAATAGGAAATTCCGTGATGACTGCACCTTCCCAGCCAATAAGCGAAATGGTCTAGGCCGAGAATGAATGGGAGTTTCAGTGAATCTATCAATCATTCAATCAACCTATGCCATCCATTAGAATGTGGAGGTGAAAGATGTTCATTGCAACACACACACACAATCAGAGAGAAAAAAATCGGTCTCTTTTCGAACTCATTGTTGCCTGGTTGGCAGATTGGAAGAAATGACTACTCGAAAACGGAAACAGAGGAAGAAAACAGCTGCTTTTCAGGTGTTTCTAAATATCCTCGAGTAAATTGACAATAAGTGTTATCTTTAACCAAATGATTGGTCCTATTCTGTTGGGATTAATCACAATGCATGGTGTTACCACGTTTATTAGATTAGGAGATGAAATAATATCCACTGCTATTCTGAAAGGGCTGTTTATGAAAAAACAGGTCCTGGATTTTTGTGACTTCTTTCTTAATCCACCTTTGTTCACACCAATAACTCATTCGCACACTCAAACACTCATTCACACCCAAGCCGAGCAACATAAATACACACACACACACACGTATACGTATATATATAATATATTGTATTACAGTTAATTATAGAATAGATATTAGATAGAAGATTATAGATATAGATATAGATATAAATATAGATATATATAGAAGCACAATCACAAAGACGCACGTACACAAATCAAAGATTGCATCCATTACTTTATTGTTACTCGGTTGCATCTTGATAGAATTGTCTGATCTTACACAATCTGGTCTAATTGTTTCTTCCGCGCCACATTGGAATAATTGCCAAATTCGTTTCCAACAGTGCCCACTGTTTGAACCTAGAACGTGAGAACCGAGATACGTTTGCGTGATCCAAGGGTTTAGTTACATAATTATTTCTAGGCGAGGAACACGGAGGAGGAGGAGGAAGAGCATGAGATACAAATATACAATCATTTCAACATCCCCTCAATCACACTTTGATTCAGCCAACCCACACACACAACACACACACCCGCAGGTACGCAAAAAAGAAAAAAAACAAAAAAAAAAAAAACTAAATGGGGATGAGCTTAATTGACGAGTTGGGTCCACGCGACTCGAGATTTTAGGGCTATGTCCAAATTGGCAAGCAATCTGGTGATGGCCATTTTCTGATTTGCTTTTTTGACCTCTGAGACTGACTGATAAGCTCATTCAACTACCGGCGATACCGGATTTTTCTACCTTTAGGTAGTTCGGATCGGACACACAAAGTCTTTGCAAGCTGCTATCCCAGTGCAGATTACAGTCAAAAGTTTTCAATCACACACGGTATCCGAGTGTCGCGGCGCATCAAGCCAAATTCTGCACCTTCTACTTCTCCCATCACCAATGAACGTCTTCATTTGTCATCCCTCCAGTGCTCGCTGGAAATCATCCCCGGTGGAAACTGATTTCACTTGGAGTTTCCTTAATGTAGGAAGAAGATAGAACAGGAAGCAAGGAAATAGTCAATGCGGTAGAACGTTGTTGTGTCCATACGAGATTTTATTGGTCGTGGTTTTTTAATGCACTGAATCCCCTTTATCCGATCTGTCAGAATAGAAAACAGACATGCCGTTGGATACAGGCATTTAGTTTGTTCTTCACGATCGAGAACGTGAAACACTACAATTTATGGTCAGCTAATTGTAAAAAATGCAAACAGATTGTAACTGGTGGGAATGTTATTTATATAGCAGTTAACAACGAATTTGAGTGACCGGCAGAATAAGGTCGTGCGGGTTAACGCAAGGACAGACTAATACTCAAGGTCAACCGTTTCTGTGTGCAAAGCGCTAGCTCATGCATGCTGATAAGCCTAGCCTCACTGGACGCCAGTAGTTTGGGATTTGCGTTACGTACCATTAGTTTGAAACATTCGGCTGTCAACTTTGTCACCCGATATGACCCGATGCTTCTTGATCGAAGAGACCGGAGATTTTGCTTCAGCAAACGAAGTCACAGAGGATTGCATTATTGATTTTGAAAACCATTTCGCTGTGTTTACTGACACTCGTTGAATCAAGTAGCGGATTGTTTTGTTTACGTATGCGTCACCGGAACTGCAAGTAAACTGACAGACAGCACGTGTGAGACATTCGGATCAGTCAGACAGCTTGAGTGATTCTTCAAGCTTAACCTTTTGGTTGTTTGTGGTATACGCGACAATGTTGCTGATTTATACGTACGTCTGATGATCGATTTAAGATTTCGATTAGTTCGACTAAATAATCGACCACATGTAAATGGCAAAACAATAAAAACTTGCCTCTTTTCTACAACGATCGGATTTTCACATAGTTTTCAGTTTTTCTTGTAAGAATCGATAGCAAGAGTTATAAAGTGATTATAGCATAGTTGATGGTAGGAAAATGTATTCTGCTTCCCCCTTTTTCATATAATAAGAAGACGTAGATATGGTATCCAAAAAATGCCTCTGCACTATTAATGAGCTGGATTCCTGTAGCTCGGACACGCTAATTGTGCTTCGTGTCTAGATGGGCTCACCCAAGGTTCACACTGGTGGCCCGATATTGCCTAGTTATCAGATTATCAGCAAGTGCCACGTTTTCACGCGGGCATTCCAACAGCATGTGTTGTGTGGGCTTTTGGGATACGTTCACCCGTGTGTGATGCGATTTAGAACGATCGGAACTATTGACGAAAGAGCTTGATCGCCCTTCAGGAATGTTTAGTTTAAAACACCACCTGACAGGATACTGAGATGAATGGAATAGGAACACGTGCTCTCCTCAGCAGAAATATTCAATGTTGACTGGTTGGATTCGAAAGTCAACACATTCCTTCCCCGAACAGTATTTTGTGGAAGAAAGTTCTCCGTCGAGAAGGTAAATTAGTAGAAATAATCAATAAATCAGGCGACACTTCTCCAAGTAAGACAAGAGTTGTTCGAAGAATGTAAGCCGGATAAAACCTCCCACGTGACTCATTGGATTTGAACCCAGTAAGAACGAAGTGAAACTACTGGAAACGGAAAATTTTGCTCGTATGAAATCGAATAATTCGTCAGAATTTGTAAATTCTTTTGTAAAAATTCCCGGACAATCTACCATTGGCATAAGCTGATCCATTGGCAGACGGTAGGCCAAGAACATTCGGTACTATTACCGGGGTCGGCGACGAAAACAAAAGAGACACTGGTTAGCGTGTTATTGATTTTCTCATAATTCATTATAATTTGTCTTTTCTTTCTTCTAGATCCATATCACCATTTAGAGACTTGGTATGCTCGTAGTTAATCATGCCATTTGCACAAGGAAAATCTTTCTGGCTGGGTGTATTTATTCTATCAAGGCGCCGTGATCACCCACTCCTCGATTTCATCCATTTCGGGTGGAATGGAGCGATTTGACTAGATCAATATGTTTCACGCGATCTGCAATGTGTGTAATCACTCACTATGATGCAATGTACTGGCCGTGTAGTGTGAGTAGACTGCCCCAGTCATAAGTGTAAATGCTTTGAGACGCGCTGTAATGATGTTGCTGTTAGACGATGATTTGAATGAGCGTGGCGTGCGCAGCCATGCTTCCAAGCCAAGAGTTAGTGACCAGCAAATCGCATGATGAGACGTTGGATACCTGTTGTGTGGATGCATGCAAGCTTTCCTCTGCCTAGATGCAGGCCCATCTGCTTCCGCCCTGAGCGTGTCCGACTATACGCCTATTCCCAGACGTGCGTTCGTAAAATGAAATCAACAACCGGACGGCTGATTCTGGTCACAATCGAGCACTGGTTTGATTCACCCTGGCCGCGTTCAGGTTGATTTGAGTTCATTTATCCGTATGTTGTACTCCGACAAACAGTGCTAGACAGGAATCACCATACTGCTGACCTAAGCAGTTTCTACGGCATTTGTATACTCATGTATTGTGCACTTTTGCAATGCGAGTTTCATGCGTACATTGTGATGCGCTTCACACCTTATTCGTATCTCCCCTCTAAATATGGAGCACGGGCGAACCAAATAACATATCACATCCAATATGACTCCGGCATCATACATGGAAATGCTCTGACTCGTTCGGTCGAATTAGAACGACTGAGTGTTTATTTTACCTTCACACAATATGATAATTACTTGGTTCGGTTTAAAAATTCTGGTATTTCGACAAAAAATGACCAGAGTGACAACAAGAAAGTGGATTTTTTTCCCTCGATTGCGATTTGGTAAAAAGGTTTGCGTTACCTTGGTCTCGGGTAAATTTGTCATATGACAGACCGAAGTCATCAGTTTGGCGACTTTCAATGATAGTCCATTGTTGTTCGCATCGGTGCCGTTTTGTGCAGTGACAGTGTTCTGAACTTCTTCAGAATTGGTTAGTCGAAGTGAAAGAGAGTACAGGGAGCCTGCGTGCGTAGTTTGGCCACGATTGGCACAAATCCACGTACAATATCTGATTTGGACTAATAGACGCGAAATGGCTATCGGTTATCGTGAATCCACTTGCCTTGTTACTACTTGGTTAGACGGAACAGGATGCAAGTTAGACCAGACAAAATCGAATGGAGTTATACGGTTAAGCGACACCCAGTCCATGCGGGATTAGGAGGACACGAGACGAATAGGATGACACTTAGTAGGACAAAGAAATAAAGAGTATAGTAATAAGAGTAGTTCTTTATTCATAATAAGCGATCTGCCCGTGTACTTAAATAAATACTTTGTGACCGGTTGCCAAGACCGGCTCCATAGACTTTTGTCAAACTTTTACACCGTCAATTCTGTGTGCAATCGGGTCTCAAAGCTTCTATTTTTGCCCAACTAAAACAGTACGCAAAATGCAATTCCTCGACTTTTCTCTCGATCAGACTGAAGCACAAAACTGATAGCATCGCAGAAGTGCTGATGAACTGACAAAATATTTATTTTTCATTCGTCTCTCATTAGATCAGAATCGAAATTTTTATTTGATTTTGACAAATAAATTTCAGAGAAATAAGGACATAATATGAATCACCGACTAAAACATTGGCAACCAAGGTTTGAGTAATGCAATCTAGCAAAAGTCGATTTCATTTTACACGAACTCGGAAACAAGGCACATTCACGTGCAACAGGATGTAGGATTTAGAACGAAAGTTACTGGAAAAAAAAATAGTTTGCATGGCATATCTGAAACTGAGAGCTCGATGTTGGTCAACAGTGTGACTGAATGGTTTTGTCTGACCCGGATGATCGATAGTCAACCCAAGCAAATATCGCATCCATTGACGGATCGTTCACACATAAACGCGCGCACGCACACACACACACTTTCAAGCGCCTTGATTCGATCATTACGGACTCTAGCAAGCAGTTTTGTAGCTTTTGTCACTCTGAATCTTCCCTGAATACCGTGAATTAACACCATTAGATGTGATTTGCTTTTGTTACAATTGGGTTGTGCCCGAAATGTTTCCAATCTACCGTGTTCTGGACACTTGTGATTCAAATTTTCGTGAATGTCTTATCCAATTTTTTACCATCTAGAAATCTATTCTGAGGTATTTTTTCTAATTTAGTAAATCTGTATGAATTATTTTGTAGGAGTACAAACCAAACCATTGGAGGACAACATGGACAGTTAAGAATCATCATCAAAAGTACAACCGAGCTGGTGACAACCATTAGCTTTTTGTTGCAAACTTGATTTTTACTGATTGGTTTTAAACAGCCTGACCAACACTTGATGCTAGATAGCGTAAGTGTTTCCATTTTGAACTTGAAAAGTGGATTAATTTTTTTGTGTCATGAATACGAATATTTCACGCCTTTTTATCGATTTTCTCTACCGGTGTACATACCTTGAGAGTTACTGTGTTTGGAAGATCGAATCACATGCGGCTCCTTAGGCTAATGGCTGGAGAGCTTAGGTTAAGTGAGGATGTTTCAGTGTGCACTTGCTCAATTCTCGCCGGGCTCTAGTGAACTCATTCACGATTCATTTCACAACCACGCGCATCTATTTGATTAGCACGAAACCCGGGATTTTTTAACTTCACAGTTATCCAGTTACGTGCTAGCCACAGACACTTCAAGCTGGTATTTTCTTTTCATTCGTTTAAAGCAAAATATCTCTTCCACCGGATAGCTTAATCAGTTTTTTCGTTAAACGTGACTCCAACCCTTGGGTGTACCCTCGAAATGGATCAAACGGCATTGGCTACAGACTAGCTCTCAGATCAGATTTCGAAGCGTGGATTGATCTCCGAGAGTGATTTTCAGTCTCTCCTGATTTTCGGCAACACGGTACTTCACCACTGCGTGGCTCATTCCATATACACCGTATTCATTTCCCCCAATGTTTTGAAGCTTCCTATTACAGTGTTCAGGTGCAGCAATTTGTAGAATAATCTCAAGCATTAAATGCATGTTAGCAAACCTCAAAATTAATCAATTCGGTTCGAATTTGACCAAAATCCAGACTTACTTCATAAAATAATCTTAACCATGACATAAATTTTACTCAGTTCTCAACGATAAATTCTCACTACGATAAAATTGGCTAATACCAGTTAAATCTTAGTCGATCCAAAAAAGTCAATGGGTTAGAAGCAATTCGACTGGGGTAATAAAGGATGCGAATTTGTCTGGTCGGAGGGACTAGTGCAACAGGTGGTTACGAAAAACGATGAAGCATCATCCAAGGGTCAAATATCAGCAACTATGGAGAGTCAAGTGATTAGACAAAAAGACGGATCATTGAGATATGAAGAACATAGGAATAAGAGATAAAGAAATCCGCTTAACCCTCTTTTGAATTTATCGATCGATAATCTCAATAACTCCACTCTCATCAATAATTCACAATTATGAAATAGCATTCGGAAGATTGAATATAGCTTGTACAAACAACAGGGCAGAAGTGAGGATGGTCCTTTTTTGACTAGATTTTGTCAACAGAGTACTAAGTACGCAGACAAGGTCGGCCGTGAAATTGGCATTCTATAATCTTGTCAATTAGTAGATTATCTGTTCTGTTTTCCGTCATGCATTATCCACAGTGTGTATACATTTCATAGGCTAGACCACAATATGGAGATTAGAACACCAAGAGTGGACACTGATCCCACAAAGAGAAGCTTAGTCCGACCGATGCTATTTGCAATAAGTACTACTACAAGAAACATGAGGTCATCAGGCGATGGAAAGCGCAAAGCAGACAGCATGAACCAGGTGGATTAAGCCTCTGTCACCCCAGACTACGTTAGGGTTCGAACCTCAGAACTGCCACCTGTCACTTCGATGACTGACGGCAACTTGCTGTCATCCGCCCTGTTGCCATTGTTCACCTATTGGGACCTCAGAGGATTCTGTGGCACTTGAAATTTCCGTGTCACGGTTGCCACTTTTTCTCCTCTCCGTGTAGTAGGACCCAAGGGGCTATGAGGAACGCCTCTTCCACTACACTCATGGGTGTGGCGTCATAAAAGTAATACACAATATTCCAAGCTACCAGGGCTTGACACCATAGGCAAAACACCAGTCGGGTTGATCAATCCTGTACGCCAGACGTCCAGTCGCACGAATTCCTTTAAATGGAAAAATAAAATGTAGATGATGTTGGAGAACTGTAGAACACAGGGCAAAACCATTTCTGACTCATTCTACTCAGCGTCCGGAAGCTGAAGTCACCTTACAATGATTTGTACAGGGATGATCAGCTCTGCACAGGACATGGTAGAACAAACAATGGCGGTTCTCAACAAAACAATGATGATTGCTAAAATAGAAAAAAATCCGGTTTGCAAGTCGGATTTGGATTCCAAAATGGATTGCCGTTTGTTTGGACAGACAAACGACATCGGAATTCTCGAGGACGGACAATCTGCAGGAATCTGCAGGAATCTGCGGAAACCGAAGGTGCGAAAACCGCATGGAATTCATAATGGGGGTTTAGCGATACCGGGAATTAAAGTAAGCTTTTTCTCCTAATCTTGGTGGATACTGTAATGGAACGACTACAAAGGTTATTTGTGTGTGTGTGTGTGTGTGTGTGTGTGTGACAGAGCAAATGAGATTCTTCGGGGTTGACAAAGTCCCTTTTCTTCCACGGGGTGACGGAACACTGTTCCGGTAGGCTAGCGAAGCGATAGGAAGATCGAGTGATTTCAACGTAAACCACGTAGATTGTGGAACACTGAACTGTCTTCGTTTATGAATTCAAATGGGACAGAAGACGTAGTTTATCACTAGTGCTTTTCACAATCAAAGAGACTCTGTCTCTCGACGTGTAACAACAGGACAGTTCGCATCGGTTAAAATGAGCAAAATGAGTGATTACAGTGACCCTCAGTGTGGGCTGTGAGCTCACATAGGGAAAATGAAAAATTAACACTAAAAGGGTTGCTGTAGATTGGAAAAAGACCAAAATAGCTGAAAAAGTTAGGCATGTGTTGAAGATTGCCAAAGAATTCATCGCAGTCGAATTATCTGCCCACCGAATTAGTCAAACTAATGTCAAAAACTAACGTGACCAGATGAAGTATGAGTGCCATACGTTGTCTGCGAAGGTCTTTGTCTGCGGGTGATGCTACATCGAACATAGTCGAATCGTTCTATCCTCATTGGTCTTTTCAACTCCCTTCACTCTGCAATGATGTGGCCATAACCTGAGTATATGAGTACCGTTTTTTAATCTGTGCAGATAGAACAAACTAGTCAAGTTGCATTCGTTGTAAGGTGAAAATAAATCTTACTTGTCCTGTTTTATGTTAGTCTAAAGCTATGTGCACATCTCCTTCCATTTCGTACCGCGGGATGAGTGCAACCTGTCTTATAAAATCAGAACATGGGTTATATATATGTAATATATATATAGAGAATGAGAGTTTACTATTCTGGACTGACTGACTTCTAGACAACATATTTAGCATACAGAAATAGGATTATCCCTACACAAGATTGACGTAATTCCAAATAATTCCGACACATTTCCGAAATAATGTGAGACTTTGTGTAGATACTAACCTAATGGTGATAAGAGACACAAATCGCTGGCCGCGGTCGGTCGGATAGGGTCATGGCGTTTGGACGTGTAGGTTGCTAGTTCGAGCCCTTATTTCTGTCCGTCAACTTCCTCACTTGGTAGACTCCTGTTGCTGGCCCCGGCCCCCTTCCTGAAAAAATGATGTGCACAGTTGTGTTTTATCAAGAAAAGAAGCAAGAAGTTAGAGATGAAAGATAATTCGTTGAGAGTTAAATTACCACGTGCTACTATCGTCTAAAAGTGAATGCAGTGCGCCGTTTTGTTAAAGGGAAAAACATTTGGATTAGACAACAAAGTCTGGTTTGTCTTAATATTTTGCTTTCTTTCGTGCTATGATGAAATGTTTCGAGATGCGCTATCAACAGCCAGATCAAAGTCAACGAATGTTTCGATAAGACGAACCCTAACAAATTCAACTGACTGTGAACGGCTGAATTGCATGCGCAACCAGGTTTCTCATGGCCTTCCATTCCAGTTTACACAGAGCGCAATGCTTGCGCACCGGGCTTCCATCACATAACTAAGGCATTTTTATTGAAATCAAACTCTGTGCTTGCTCACCACTCTATCTAAGCCATGACAACATGTATTTACTGGATTTGAGCTATACCAGTCAAATTTTTGAGATGATGTCACGTGCGTTCTGCATGGGGTTCTTAACTGATGCAGAATTGTTAAAAGTCATTTTGACTTTGGACTAGGCAGAAATTTGAAATAGCTAGATTCCACCAGGGTAAGAAGACAGACAGTGTGAGCGGATTTTCTCTCCTTCATCTGAGCTTCATGGAACACAATCGTGCGCATGTATGCGCGTTTGCGCACACTTTTGCGTGATTGGCTGGGTCAAGGGCATACCAGTGGTGAAGGTCATACGCCTTTGAGTGCAAAGAGTTGGTTTGGCGTCAATGATCGATAATGCCACTGGTGTCTCTGGTTGTCCTCTACCGCGATGACCTAGCAAGAAATTGAAGAAACGCCTTCTGATTTAATTTTCATTGGAATTCTGAGGCAGTCAAACAATAGTTTCCGTACAACGGCATGGAAATCCGACAATCTGTCAATTCGCTTGGATTTCCGAATGCATGGTAATTGACCTTGGGTGACTGTCTGTGTACGAAAACTGGCCGAGCGTAATATGAAATTTAGACCAATATTTTTCTCGTGTAAATTAAATAGGATTGCCGAGTTTCGCGTTTTGTCGAATCGATCGTTCTAACAGAATTCATGACAGCTGATTCCCAATCAATAAAGAGTCACCCACTTCGAACTCTGCGAATGCTACACAACTGAGAATACAGCATTTCTGTAAATATTTTAAGATAGCAGACTGACAACAATAATAAAATCATTTTTAATTAGGAAGTAAAATTAAAAACTTTAAACGTTTTGCTACCTAAGACGTATAATTAATGTATTGCGTAATCGAATTAGTAGCATCTCATGGCTTCATCAAAAAGACAGTATGAGGGGAAAATAAAACCGTGAACCCTATCAAGAAAAGAGACCCTCGGTTTTCTTGTCAGTACCGGTCAATAGTAGAATAAATAAGATGAAAGAGAAAACAAACCGACAAATATAATTTCAATCATGTATATTATTTATTTAACAAGTTCCTGTTTCACACAGTCTATCTATGGAACCGGATTGGGAATTGTCCAGATTGACTTGAGAACCGCACGTGACCTCCTGGTTATTCCACTTCGATATCAGTGATCTATGCTATCCGAAGTGATGGGCTTTTGCAAATTTTTGTTCAGTGGACTAGCATAAACGTCGGGGAGGACCATCTCGTCGATGTAGAATTGTTGCTCGTCTCCGGCGTTCAGCCGGGTTGGCTCCAAAACCTGGTCATCTAATCGACTCGAATAGAATCGTTTGTGTTCTTCCACACGTCGTTCGCAAGCGATTCCTTCAAAGCCACGGGGACAGACACAACGACACTTTTTCCATAATCTGTCGGGCACGTACAGCCGACCATCGTTAGCACACAGCGGGACACATTGTCGTACCAGATATTGCAAGCGAAGGCTGTACTCTCCGTTTGTACTGCGGGGCACAAAAACCGCCTGCGTGTCTGAAATGAGAGTGCTGATCGCCAGAGAGCAAAAAATGAATAATGGGATCCGGAAGGCAGACATTTCTTGTGTTCGAGTGGAGAACTTTGTTGAAGATTTGATCTTTTTTCGCGAATGGAGAAAACCGATAAAGACAAAATGGACCACAGGTTATTCGCGGAAGTAGCACCAGAGAGTGTCTGTCTATCGGCTCGATCAGTCAGTCGCTCACTCACAACCGAAGCGTCGCGATGTCCACATCACATCATACCTGCTGCTTTTATACTAACCACATTTTTGGTGTCATTAGGGTGACTACTTTTGGAACCCCAGTGATTGGGAGCATTTTCCCCTCACACACATCGGTTATGGTTTGGGTGTGGGATCTGATACACACGGGCAGGACATTCGGTTTGCTAGGTGACTTTGTTTTACTTCAACGGCCGCGCAACATGTTCCCCCACCCACACCCTCCGCTGTTAGAATTAGTCGCACTAATTCGACACAATATTCATTTAGCCATTCAGTTCTAACCATCCGCCTCTAAAAATGCAACACCACCAACAATGACAACAACCAACAAAAACATTGCTATCTGAGTTGACCAATCGCCAATCGGAAAGGTTAATTTGAGTAAACATGTGCCTACCGACCATAGCCGGAGAGGCCACAGAATGAAGTCGACAGGGGACTAGGAGAGCAGAAGTTGAAGGGAGTGGTCGATGAACATGCCACTGTTAGGGCAATTCCACAAACGTCCTTAGGGTGTGTGTGTAGGTGGATGGGTGGATTGGTGAGTACTTGGTTGAGAACGATTGCGGCGACATCTGTGAGTCCTGGAATCTTGGTTCACTCTTAGGTAACAGATCTTACTTGGCAACATTTGCACAGTATCTTCAGGATAGATTATCAGATGGCTACACAATTGGTGTATTACACTGATATGGTGGTTCAATTTGATTGTTAGATAAATCAAAAAGATCCATTGTTACTGTCTATAATGCCCACGGAATTCGTGTACGCAATAAGAGTTTGGCAGAAAGAACAAACCACAATTTACAGTGAGTTTCACAACTTGGACTACAATTTGGTTCCGATTCAGTTGAGTAGTTTAGTCTCCAAAGACGAACTTCATCAATACTTTTCTGGCCAGTGTGCACCAACTGTGTCTGTTCATTATGCCGTTTGTTCACTGACTAATACATGCTGGATTCTATCGTGGAACTGTAGATAAGCCGTTGACGGAAAGCAGCTGTCTTTAAACATCCACGTCCCAGATATTCAACAATCAAGTGAAAACGAATACCGGCAATAGGATATATATATATATATATATATATATATATATATATATATATATATAGACTTGCAGATGAATGAAATGAAGAAATTTGATGTTATTTCACATAAAGCTCTGTTACGCTTAGTCCATTTTAGCGAGGGTCGGCGACCATAAGCATTTCGATATCGTCTACGAAATGCTGCATTCAAGTCGATGAACACACAATTTTTTGCCGGGTCACGTCTACTTAGCCACTTCGCTTAGAATTACAATTCACCCTTAGTTTTCTCGTGACTTTTGAGATGGTGGCCCTTCTCCATGCACACGTTTCAGCTATTCATACCGACCGCGTTACTCTTATTCGTAATACTTTCATCATGCGTGTTGTCACTAATCGCAAATGAATTTTCCATTCACATCAAACCGAATGATCATGAACATCACGAGGTAGTTGCGTTTCTCATACTTTTAGGCTGAGAGCAGAGCTTTGGTCTCTTTGTATCTTTCTCTCTCTCTAATCCTTTAACACATTTTCACGGTTACCGTTCACTGCTCGTGAAACAAACACAACCGTTCTCAACTGAACTCCAACTGATCACGTGGTCATGAGTAAGGTACTGCCATTGCAATCATTTTTGATCATGTCACAACTGGATTCTTCTCAGTTCTCATGTCATCCAACTGAAACATGATAGATACGCATACATAAGGATAAAATGAGTCGCCGAACCAAATGAATGCACTGTTAATCAAACGTACATTTTTGTTAACTTGAGTCGACAAGTTACCATGAACGGAACCAGATATTCCGCTTAGAATCTTAGATAGAAAACACGTGACTATCCTCACGTGTTGTCTTAATCAATCAAACACTAGACGAGGAAACAGCACTGTGTCGAGCAGATATGTGTGAACCCAGTATCGCAGGAATTACCTTCGAAATATGGAATTTGCTGCGAAACTGTGTCAGAATCATGTTCCCCCACGGGAAGAGTTCGTTCAAGTGAATACGTTTGTTTATCTGGGAAGCTGTGTAAATAGCGGGGCCCGAATAGTGTTAACCTACTTGAGATATCCGTGCATCCAAATATTCGCATCAACGGCAAGATTGCCCTTGGACGCGGTCCACAGATGTGGCCGCTGCGGACGTAGGAACACCGACGTTCTGGTACCCCTTTTATCATGATTTTGTTGTAATATGGTGGGAGGATTTTGTCAGCATTGCTGAGGTTTGTCATAATATATTGGATTACAGAATTTAAGCTCGGCAGTGGGCGACTTGAACTGAACAGATTGACCTATTTGAGGCTAGTTTTGCATGCATCCACAGATTGACTTTCTTGGTATTCATTGGAAGACGGATACATGATCTAATGATGGAAAGGCCCCAATCGAGTAGTCCCGGCTAAATAGCCCAGTTGCGTTTCAGTAGGCCTCGGATCGAGATAGTTGGAGACCGTTGATGATATGATTAATTATCATTTGGAATACTTCGTCACCTAAATATTACATCTCAGTACCTCAGGTAATGTTGCACATCGATTTCCGTTCACTCTTCTTCTGACCAGTTGGTGCGATGTGATAGTGACCAAAAGTAAGCATAAGTCCAGGATCATTGATTGTCAAAACTAGACTAAGATGGACTGCACTGAACCGACCACCACAGACCTACCCAATTCGAGCTGCATTGAGCAAGTAGTATCACCCATTACTAACCTCCCGGTAGGGCAGTATACAAGGTGAAATTGACAAAGTTCGGCAATAAAATGAGATTATTAAAAAAACCATCTACTGACCTCAGAAGATTACGCTATATTACCATGGACTGAAAGTTTTGTTTTGTTGACTGAGATGCGGCAGTTATGATTGGATTCTGAAGGCTAAAGTTTCAATAAATAGTTTAGAGTCGAGAGGCGAATGGTAAAGGGAAGGGCGAAAAAGATCTAACCAGCGTTGGTCTTTAGAACTACCGGTCCGGAGAACAGGTCACATTCGTGTGAAGAAGCTGAGTCTGAATAAACGTGAGATTTGAGTTGGATGATCACCACCACACGTGATATACATAGATGGCATGTACTGGTCGGTTTCATAGGGTTGAAAAAGAACTAATGGAACAGATCGCTGGCTTAGTCTTTCGTCAGGCTGATCTGCTACAAAATGTACCCATCCACTCCCGGATGGAGCTCAAAGTTATCAGTATCTTCCTCAAGTTCCGTCAGGCTGATTTGCGTTCCTTGGTTCTCGGGGAGTCACTACCCAGTCGATCTGTCCTAAATGGCATTAGAGCACGTGAACAGAGGACAGAGTTAGGGGGCCAACTTGTTCGCAGGATTCGTGGAGGATTCCACATAGATAGTGCCCCGTCACACTGAGAAAGTAGTGCGAGAAATTGTCTTAAAACAGTCTTTTGATCAGTTATTCAATATGTAATTCACACTTGCGAGTAATCAAACTCGTTCAACAGTCTAGATTCGGTGGTGATAACTGCCTCACCACTGCTGATGATTGTGACGATGTCTAGAAGCATTGATGAGGATGAGGGTGATAACAGTCGTTGTCGTCGTCGTCATCGTGACCAGAACATCAGTAACATGAAACGGGGTTGTTATTAGTAGTAAAACCATTGGTATTATCATTGGCACTAGTGACGTCACATATCAGAAGATATGTGCCTATTGGATGCTCCTCTACTAGGAGAGTACTATATACTGAGCCGCAATAAACGTAAAGCAGAAAAAATGTGTTTTTGTAACGACACAGTCCGTCTACGATCGTTTCTTCCAGAGCATCTTAGTCCAATTCCATGCCAGCACAGGTCACGGGGTGATAGGTGATTTTTACAAGGCAGGGATAGCTTTGACAAGTGTCATTTTAGTCTTCTTAACTTCTACCCCCTCCCGTAATTCATATCGCGACTGGATACAGTAATATGAACAACTCTCCTCCTCCACTCCACTCCACCCCGTCCCTCTATCGAAAACAAAAAGAAAATAAACTGATTTATTCAAATGACTCATTTTCTAGTAGGTACCTTGAAAAAGTCTCCATTTGAGGACTTCTAATTCGACTCCAAATACGCGAGACCGGATCGCGTTCTGTTTGTGTTCATGCAGTACAGAACCAGCAAAAGTAAATTTGATGACAGATATCAACCGGATCACGACATGTCATTTGGCAGGCCGAAAAAGCTAGAAATTTAACGAGCACTTGACGATCATTTTTGAGTTCATGCGAAAAGCTTCCTCGAATTCACCAAGTACATTGAAAAAGCTGATAGGTCGTCGAGGTGGTCATCAGTACTAGTGAGAATGTCGAGTAGCTAAAGAAAAAAAACAGCGGCAAATTTCCTGACTTTTTGAAGTATATTTCTCCTTCCTGTCAGTTTAACCACCAGCTGTCGACAGTCAAAAAAGTTCCTACCATAATAACACAGGCAGCTCGAAGGCAAAACATTTTCCCTGAAGAGTAAATGCACGCCCTTGGTCTAGGGCAATGATAGTTCTAATTGTGAATGATATAATGTTAATGACACAGCGTTGTTGGTAGATATAATGCGCCAACGTTTCGACTACCATGGATAGTCTCTCAAGTTTGACTGCAAAACTTACCTCGAGAAAGAATACCCACGGTAGTCGAAACGTTGGCACATTACATCTACCAATAATGTTGTGTTATTAATATTATATCATTCACAATTAAAACCAACACATGGCGCATCGATTTTCGATACACTCCTTACATCATTCGGTCCCAATGATGGTTCTTTCAGATGTTTTGTTGTCAAGCTCCAATGTCTAGCCTATAACTGAAAACACGTTCACTGTTCCATTAGTCCATCCTTGTTCGGAACCATCATCAATGCATATCCATTGAACAATAATCGAAACGTGAACCTTGTAAGTCGAACAGCACGATCAGTAGAATATGCGGCTTTGTTCTCAACTTCATCACAACA